>CM038793.1:87435896-87793768 GCA_021764765.1 Vicia sativa | reverse complement strand
GATCTGGACCATCAGGGAGCGACGTTTGTCCAAAATCCGTTCGCTCCGTTTTTCAAACACGTGTGCAAGCCAGCTCAGTTGGTCAAGGCGTGGGGTTGTGAAGGCAAGGTCACCAGTTCGATCCCTGCCAAGACCATTTATTTTTGCTTCTTTACAAACTAACATGTTTTCTTATTTTTTTATATTTTCCTATTTAATATTTTTTCATGCATTTAATTTATCTTTCATAATTTTTATCATGCATTTTAAAAATACCAAAAATATTTATTTTTTGCATACACATCAGAAAAATGTTTATTTAATTTATAAAATTAAAAATATTATTTTTGCATGCATATTTAATTTAATTTCTATTTTATCATTTAAATCACTTTTAATTGATTTTTAATTATTAAATTAACTCCAAAAAATCCCAAAAAATTATTTTAGCATATTAATATTATTTCTAGCATGAAAGCTTTTCTCATTCAAAATCATTATTTTTACTAACATTTTCCTCTTATTCAATTTCCTCGTATTTCCAGATTTTGATCATTTCAGGGTTATATCGTTTGGACAATTTTATCGCTTTCTTTTCATATTATGTAATTGCCTATGGGATGTAATAGTTTAATTAGGACTTTTATTTTCCGCACTTTTCAATTATGTATCGTCCCAAAGCCATGTAATAGCGTAGGATTTATCTTTCGCATTTACTTTCATGATTTAATTCCATCTTACAAGCTTAGTAATTAGGCGTGTATGGCAAGATTAAAATCAACATAGTTCACTCATAATTCCAAGATAAAATACACGAAATCTACACACTCCTTTCACACATACCCCTTAGGGTAATTCTCTCGTTGCCTTCTGATTCAAATGGTCGAGTCCTCTCGAGCGTAGAGGTATTCTAGCAGTTGCCTTCAAAATAAATCATCATAGTCCCTCGATACAAAGATCATAGACCCACGATGTCGCCTACAAATACATGATCTTGACCCTCGATTGTCGCCTCGAAAATGATGATAGTCCCTTGAATGTGCTAGGATACTTCCTACTGAGTTGCTTTCATGACCATCCGATGTCCCGAGATGTCCGCTTACATTCAGAATAGGGTTACCTACCAACTAATGGTATGGATAGCGCTATTCTAAAGGAGCGTAAAACAACATGAAAGCGACCATTACGAGTAGGTAATAAGACTTTTAGTTGCTTGCTCTATCAAAATACTTTTCACACCTCACTTTTTTCAAAGTTCAAACTCTTTTCAAAAGCGAAACATTTCCAAACACTTTGTATACATTCCTACATGAATCATTACAAAGTCGAAGCGAAATGCCTTTTCAAAACATTTTGTCAAACACACGAGAAAACACAATTTTTAAAGTGATCTAAGAGAAACTAAGAGCCGTAGATAACTACGGATGGAAAGAGTGCTAATACCTTCCCTTTTCATAACCTTCTCCCTTACGAGAATCTAACGAAGGTCTTTTGTATACTTTTACCTTCCCTTAATTGGATAAAAGAAAAGTCGGTGGCGACTCTTGCTATCCGCACATTTGCGATACAAAATCTCAAAGTCGGTTCACGTATTCAGGCTGGCGACTCTGAGGGAGACACCTAAAGAGAATACCTTAGGGATTTCTAGATCACCTTTACTACTTTCTGTTTGACTTGCTTGCTTTATCTTTAAGGGTTGATTGGGTATTATATTTGTGGGGGATCCTACACCCGGATCCGGGTTTCCTTTTAGTTAAGTAGCAATAAATCGTCGCGACCGTTAGACGTATATCAAAACGGTCAACATGATGGCTACGTTAGTGTGACACTTTGGATGTCCTAATACTCTTTATTCCCAAGTTGAGGATAGTATTTGGCTTCTGCGTGGTGTCATCAAACACTAACTAAACTTTTAGAACCTTAATTGAGCCATCTTGGCCATTAGAAGGTAGTGAGATGGCCGACTTTGGTGCAGACTAAGGTTGGCTGATACTCGATGCTACGCTCATTAAGATCAGACTTTTGGGATATTTTCGGTCGACCACTTGGTAGTCATATTGAAATAAACGCCTACGAGAAAGATCAATGATATGAGATTCCTAGAACCCGGTTACTATCATAGGACAGGATGAACCATCTCAAACTTTTGGTGGGGTAATCACCTATACCTCTTGCAAGCCTTAAACCTAGGCTCATTGTGTGAATTGTTTGTGTGTTCTAAACATGACATCATGACATCATTTACATCGCATATCATCTCTAACTATTTCAAGGACCTAGGGATTTATCTTTGCTCTGTTTTGTAGGGGATTATGGCTTCTCGAAAGACTATCCGAATCAACTTCATGGGTATACCTTCTCAGCTCAAAGAATTGGTTTCAGAAATTCCCGACCATGCTCAGTTCATCAAAAGACATGGTTATCTACTCGACTTGGTTATCTCCGGTTTTGAAGAAGATATGATGCATGTCTTATTCTAGTTCTTCGATCCGAAACACCATTGCTTTACATTCCCAGATTATCAGTTGGTTCCTACCTTGGAAGAGTTCTCTAAGCTACTTGGGATACCCATTCTTGACCAAATGCCATTCACCGGTCTAGAAAAGGTTCCTAAGTACAAAGACATCGCATCAGCATTACACCTAAAGCGCTCAGACATTGAAGCCAATTGGGAAACAAGAAGTGGAGTTAAGGGTTTACTTGCCAAGTTCTTAATTAAGAAAGCCCGAGAATTCCTCAAAGTTATGAGTTTCCATGCATTTGAAGACATTGTGGCCTTGCTAATCTATGGTTTGGTTCTATTCCCTAACTCGGATCAATTCATAGATGTCAACGCCATCAAGTTATTTCTTACCCGCAATCCTGTGCCTACTATACTTGGAGACATTCTGCATTCTCTCCACACTCGTACTATCAAAAAGACAAGGAACTCTCATGTGTTGTATACCGTTACTCTCCAGGTGGTTTATTTCGCACCTTCCTCCATCCGTTTTGAAGAACGAGCAAAGGTTGAAGTGGTCTCAAAGACTAATGTCACTCTCTCATTCAGATATCCGTTGGAGTCTTTTCTCTCAAAAGGACTTCACATTCATTGAGCGTTGTGGAGAATTCCCTAATGTACCACTCCTTGGTATAAGGAGGTATTACAACCCTTCTCTAGCTCTCGTCGGTTTGGTTTTGCTCGAAGAGATGGTCCTCATGACATGCTTCTCAAAGATATTGTGTTCGACTACAACCACGATCTCAGTTCTGCGAAGGTTCATACGCTTGGGGCATGGTAAAGCGGATACCAAGACTTTGGGGCACCAAACTCCATTCCTTGGGAACCTTACCTCAAATGGGTGAGAGCTCGAGCTCAAAACCTCATGATGCCATTCACGCTTGTTTTACATAATTATGGAACTGTTGCTATAGGTGGAATCTATCCGTTCTCCATCGACATGCCTCTTGATTTTGAAGACTTGAAGAGATCCTGGATTCGACAAGAAGAAAGGGATATATTGAGCTCGGTGCTATGCAAGCGAGAAAAAGTACTAGAGTTGACCAAGCTACTTCACGAGGCGAAACATCAATACCTCGGCACCAAAGGAAGCGCCATGGGAGACTTAGAGCTTTAGGATTTTATGCTTTTCTTTTATTTTTGAACTATCTTTTGTACTTAAAAGAAAAATAATAAAAAGAGAACTAATAAATGTTTGCTCATTGCTTGTTTAACAAATTTAAATTCCTAAGGTCCTTGAAAACATTGCATTGCATCTGTATAAACATCGCATATCATGGCATAACATCTCATAACAGGTACATCGAAGATTGGTTTTCTCATTCTCTCGCTATTTATTTTAGCAGAAATGGCTCTTGAACAGTCTGTCAAAGATCTCCAGGCTCAGAATGCTCAGTTCCAGGAGATGCTCACTAGCTTGGTCCAAGGCCAAGAGGATCTGAAAAAGCTCATCAATAGGAAGAAGAAGGTTGTTGGTCTTCTCAACATGGGCAGACATTACAAGGGTGGTCCTAAAGTGGTCAGTCGAATAGAGCTCTCTGAAGGAAGTGTCAAGAATGAGGGGAGTGTCAAGGGTAATGAAGATGGCCAGCGCGAGCCTGAGAAGGAGAGAGAGGATCGCTTCGACTATAGCCAGTACTCTGATGAAGGTGACAAGTACAAGCAACTTGAAGACCGTCTGAATGCTGTGGAAAATCTGAAGATGTCCGAGCTGAATTTTGATGATCTAAGTCTTGTTCCCGGTGTTGTGATTCCTCCCAAGTTCAAAGTTCCTACTTTTGCCAAATATGATGGCATTTCTTGTCATTTGAAGTCCTATGTTGGAAAATCAACCCCACCGATGATGAAAGTTGTGGATGCATTATTTTCAAGAGTTTGTCAGAAACTCAATTGGAGTGGTATTATCGACTAGAATGGTATGTCCGTACTTGGGTGATTTGGCGGATGCTTTCTGAGCGGTATAGTACAATCTTGAATTGACACCCACTCGCATGCAACTCTGAGCATGTCTATGGGTCGTGATGAGAAGTTCAAAGTATGCTCGAAATGGAGATCTAGCGGTGAGTTCAACCTCCCTTGTCCAATAGGGAGTTGGTTGATATGTTTATGGGAACAGCGGGGCCATTCTTCAATCATCGATTGGAAACTCTTGACGGATTCACAGTTGATATTGACATGAGGCGTATTGAAGTGGTATCAAGAGTGGGAAGATTCGGTAGAGTCATCATCAAAAGCCAAAGAAATCTTTTGGTGGTAAGAAAAAGCTAATGTTGTGTATGGTCAAAAGTCGAGCCAAAACCGGGTGCTCAATCGTAGGGGCGGTTGTGATCTCGATCCTACATCGGTACAACCTCGGCGAGACAGCGTAGCGAGCAGCGCCACGAGGCAGTTCTGATCAACATGCCATTGTCATGAGCCTTGCAACACATGTTGAAGCGGTGATTACTTTGAAGGATCCTCCTCGGTGTTAACACTTCCTCTCAGATATAATCCTAATGCTAAGTGTGCTTACCACTCTAACCAGAGGGCGACAACGACAATGTTGGGCTCACGAAGAACAAAATTCAAGATATGATTGAAGCTATGCAGTTGAGTTTGATCCTCCTGTTGAGACTCGAATGTGATCAACGCCTATGCCTAACCATGACAAGAGTTCCAATCTTTGTTGGGAAGATACTTATGTTTTCAACATAGATGAATTGACCATTCCTCGATGTTATTAAGAAGAATTTCTGCAAGCGGTGTCAACCAGGATGCCCGGAGCTAGCATTGGTGCCCATCACACGATGGTTGTGCTTGGTTGAGAAGACGAGTCGATGCATGATGGATAACCGTGAGATACTATTCACGAAACCACACGTGGAGAGTTTGTGTGAAGACATGTCTAAGCGAAGATCGAAGATGTGAATGAAAGCGACCGCAAATGCATGGGACACCTTAGGGCAGCCAGTGGAAAGTATGATTACATGGTGAAGTACATTGTTCTGGCTACAAAGTTCCTATTGAAGATGTTAAAGGCGACGGATGGGGTGGCGATTTCCCAGAAGACTATGCTAATGTTAACACAATAAGGATTTCCTCTGCTGATTCTGTGCCTAGAGTGGCACCTCTCATCATTACTTCTCCCAAACCAGTTCCATATTCCTCTGACAAGGCTATCCCTTGGAATTATGGAGCTGATGTTTACTATCATGGTGTAGCGCCTCGAAAAATTTACAAATTTCCGATACAATGAAGTCGCCATCGAGTATTTATTTATTCCAAAAGGAATGGGAAAACATCGAGTAAACCCACGAGCAAAGGATAAGATAGTCTACGAGACCAAGAGATGGATTTGGGAGTCGGTTATGCAAGGGGAAGGTATTAGCACCCCTCACATCCATCGTACTCGATGGGACCCGTTTAGTTCATGTGTGTGTTCAAGTGCTAATGATAATTGCTATCTTATAAGTAATGATCGAGAAGGAGAAGAAAGAAGGGTTTTGTTTTTTATATTATTTTGAGTTTGCCGCGGTTTCAAAACCTTGTGCCTACGTATTCCCTCGTGCAATGGGAAAGTCAAAACTCCGTAGTTCTTCTTGAAAATGAAAAGAGTGTTGGTTGATTTGATTTTAGAAGAGAGTGGTGCGCATGGGCACAGAAAAAATATTTGAATGAGTTTGAGTTGATTTTATAGGACACAAGTGTTTGTATGTCCAAAGTAGATACTTGGGACTCGCACACTTAGAGCGAGAAAAGGTAGATACCTTGACTCCCTCATTTAGTCCTTTTCTTAAAAAAATGAGATATCTTTAAAGTATTTTGTCAGGTTATGATTCATCAATGTAAGTCAGATGACTTATTCTTGATTAAATCTAGAGAAAGAGCGGATGTCTATTCCTACATTCAACCCTTGTTTATTTGAGAAAAGAAATTTTGGAAAAAAGAGTCACTCGACGTTGGATCGAGGTTTGGAACTTTGATTATGAAAGTGTTTTGAGTGGGTTATGATCAATCAATATAAGTCAGGTGACTTATTCTTGATTAAATCTCGAGAGAATAGACAGATGTCTATTCCCTACCATTCGACCCTTGAAGAAAGTTCAGATTCGGTATATGGACCAAGATGCGAGGTTTGATTGATTCGGATAAGTGTACGATTATGAATAAGCAAGCAAGAAAAAGAGAATTTATAACGGACCATTCAGGCATATTAATATAGATCGGGGAACAATTAACTTACTCATGTAAGTTTTGTTAAAAAATAAAATTTAGTAATTTAAATAATCAGATTAGATTAATATGTGAAGTAAAGTGATTTAAATATAATATGAGGGTGTATTTAAATAAATAAATAAAAAGACAATAAAAATTAATTAGAATTTTTTGTTAAAAAATGAAATGAAATGAATATAAAAAATATTATACATATGGGTTTAAGAGAACGGTTGGATCATTGGACCGGTTCAGCGGATCCATGCCCTCACTGTGAGAGGCCGGGTAAATGGGTTTAGCACCTAATTCCCAAATCGGTTCAAACTTCCCTTCTGAGAGACACAAACACGAACATCCATGGATTCTGGAGATTCCGAGAACAAGGGTCGGCGAAGGCGGTGGCTGGGCGTTAACAGAAGGTGGGGTTTGAAGTGAGAAGGAGAGATGACGAAAGGAGTATGTTTGAGGATGATGATGGCGATGGTTGTGTGAAGGCAGGGGTTTAAAGCGAGAGATAACGAAGGGGTAGCGGCGATTGGTGTTCTGTGGAAGGAAGGTTCGGGGAGGTTTAAGCGGAGGCAAGGCATTTGGGGTGTGTTGAAGGAGGCTAGCGAGGTTGGCTGACGGGTGTGGAGCGATTGAGAGGAGGCGGGTTGAAAATGTAAGGGAACAGAAGGCGTATGGTTGTCACAGAGGGTCGAACTACTTCAGAATCTGGATCTCCTTCACGACATCAACGAAACAAGGCGCTCGTGGTCGTTTATGGATCATTTCCGAGTATTCAATCGGTGAGATTTGGATATATGTTTTTATGACTTTCAATTTCTGAGACATTAAGTTTCTGAACATTGAATCGTTTCTTGTTTCTGTTTGCGAGAAAATGAAAGGGATAAAGATGTGCATACTGGATTGACGTAATACCTCGACTCTATGGAGTACTGATTCAAAATCAATTTCTCCTTGAGCTTCTCATCGGCATTACCATAGATTTCGAATAAAGGTTCAAGCTGACAGAAGGATATATCAGGTAACATAAAAACTGTCAAGTATTTGTCTGTTTGATTCATTTTAACAGAAAAACCTATTTATGACACAGGGTATACAAGAAGCAAAATACCTCAGCTCTATAGGATACTAACCAAAAGTTAGTTCCTCCTTTGAGCTTGTCATCGGTACTATACACATCTTGAATTCAAGACATTCAAACCGGCAAAAAAGTATATCAGGTAATACAAAGAAAATTTCAAACAAACTGTTTCATATTTAATCTGTATTTTGGTAGTATATATGATTAATCATGAAATGTGGTGCAGGATAACTAAACTGAAACGTTCAGCAGGATATGTTAGAGCTCAGAGGCAGAGTGCAGGGAAAGAAGAGTGTGACTATGTTACCTGAAAGAGCTGTGGCTGCTGGTTTTGGTAAGTTTCCTTCTCCTCTACTTTCTGGACTGAATGAAATAGGTATAAGTGGTTTAGCTCTTTCTACTTCAAATTTCAGTGTGAAATTTGAAGAAGAAATTAGGGTTGAGAGCTTTGAGTGAATAGGTGTTTAGGGAAAAAATTCTGCAGAGTTTTGCTAGACTGAGAGTGGCTGCCCCATGAGAGAAGATAGTGCTGTTTATATAGAGTGTAGGTTTGGGTGAGAGAGGTTTGGAGTGAGGTCAGAAAGGTGGCTTGTATTTAGGTTAGGATAGGTTACTAGGCTTGGAGTTGGTTAGAGTGGAGGGAGAGCAATTTGGTGCAGCAGGTAGTGGAAAAATTAAAAAAAAACATCTCTGATGTACTACTTGTTTTTTATGAGATTTTTACCAATGTAACAGTAAAAAAGCTAGCAACACATGGCCTTTAGATGTTATCATGAATGGTTGGGATTAGAGCTACTTTATGAGGATTGTATAAAAACTGAAACTGTGTGAGTGATGTGAAGCCTTCCTGAACCAGTAATAATGAGTTGTCAATAGGACAAAAGAAACAGAAGTAAAGGTTGAAAATTTTGAGTTTTAACTGTGGTAAAATCTGATAAGGTGGGCCCCCTAGCTTGCACATTCATTTACAGAAACATGGGAAAACAAATTCTGTTTTAAAAAGTATTGCTTTTCTTGCATTTGAAGTTTTCTTTTCTTAAACAGATTCAAACTACATTTTCTCAATGTTGTCCCTGTGATTTATGTTCTTGTAGTTCTCATGGTTTGTCTTTCTTGCAACAGGTGGCTTGTGAAAAATTGAAGAATATCTGAAATTCTCGATTTCTCAAATTCTGTATCTGTGACCAGTTGCTTGAGATGGACCGGCTCCTGTCCGTTCGTATCAAAATCCTGCGGCTGGTGTTACTTTTCATTCAATTCAGTGGTAAAATCTAAAACAGATTTCTCCAATTTTCTTCTGAATATTCTTATCATGAAATTGATGGCAGAATCGGCTTCTTGGAAATTTGGACATAAGTTCTTTAGACATGGAATTGTGCAGTATGCTTCCCTTTTACGTCTTCGATTTGATTTGCATTGCAGGAGCGTTGAAACAGTTTGTGAATGGCTGCTTGTATTGCCGCTGAAACGTATGCACCAGCTGGAGAGTATTATATTGTCGTGGGCTTGCAACGTGGGCTGCTTGTTATCGCTGCATTAGGCTATTCCTTTTCAACATTTCCAAGATCCCTTTTCCTTTTTTTTAAAAATGACTGTTGTAATAAACAAAATTCAATGGGATTTGAAAATTTATTCACATTATCATCTTGTGCTCATTCTTTCTCTATGCATAACTTGAAATGTAATTTGACTCGAACAAGATTATTGAGCTTGTAGCATTATTACAACACTTCCTATATAACTTAATCACATCGGGTTTACTTTACACAGCCTCTAATGGAATCATGCTAGTTTTTTTTGAAAAAAGAATGAATTAAAGTTCAAAATATAAATTGGCTCCAAGTTTACTTCAAAGGTGTACTTCAAACTTAATGATTCCTTTTTCTTTCTAGAAATTGAGTCCAAAAATCCAAACATGACTACAAAGGATAATGCCGTTGTAAAACAAGTACAAAAATGAGAAAAATGATTATGATTTTGTCCGCTTCTACACGAATGTTCTTCCACTTTAAGAAATCAAACTTAACATTTGAATCTGCTTGCTCCCTTTTTAAAAAAAAATTCTCATCTTCAATCACCAAACATCTAACATTGCATCCCATGCAAAACTAATGGCCCGATAACTAAACTTCCTGACGAAACCATCAAATTGGTATCAAATTCACCACTCAGTTTTGATCCACCATAAAGATAATGCATGTATGCATGGAATTGAATTAGGGCTAACGATTGTGCTCAGTATGACCAGATGAAAAATAAAGCAGAAAGCGAGGCAAATTTTGGGGTGTGACAGCTGCCCCTATTTAAATATCTTTAACTAGGCGATTTGAAGAAACGTTTTCGAATCGTCTAGTAAAAGATAATTTAAATACAATGAACCCAAATTTGCCTTAAATAAAAACGGGTTTGGTGCGCATGCGAATGTCATGATATGAGGATGCAATGAATTAAGAAACCATAATGATTTCTTTTATTATGCAATATGAATGAAGGTAGGCTCAATCAAGGTGTTAAGAGGACAAAATTGATAAAGGACTAAGTCTTCCGAAAATTCTGGCATTCCACCAAGAACGAGTTACAACTTCTTCCTCAAGCAGTACATTTCATTTGGAAAAGCATCTGGAAAGGATGACAAAGCGATCATTCAACAACGAGCTAAGATTTCACCCATTGAAGTATTCAGAAAATTAACGACGGACTATCTCTCATAACAGAGAGATTGCCATCCATCAGAATAACAAATCAACGATGAACTGTCTCTTGTCACGAAGAAACCGCCATTCATCGGGATATCAAATTGACGACGAACTATCTCTTGTCATGAAGAAACTGCCATCCATTGGAGCAACAAATTAACGCAACATATAACCATATGTTGAAACTTCAATCATTCTACGCCAATCACCATTAGCAATCGAATTCAGCAATGCACATAACCATATGCAAAACTTTAATGATAATCATCTTTTGCTATTAACTAATAGCAGCAACAACATATAACCATATGTTGAAACTTCAATCATTCTACGCCAATCACCATTAGCAGTCGAATGCAGTAATGCACATAACCATATGCAAAACTTCAATGATAATCATCATTTTTCTCTATTAACCAATAGCAGCAACAACACATAACCATATGTTGAAACTTAAATCATTCTTCTGTCAATCACCACCAACATTCGAATGCAACAATGCACATAACCACATGCAGAACTTCGATGATAACCATCATCTTTCGCTATTAACCAATAGCAACACAACACATAACCATATGTTGAAACTTCAATCATTCTTCTGTCAATCACCATCAACAGTCGAATGTAGGAATGCACATAACCATATGCAAAACTTCGATGATAACAATCACCTTTCGCTATTAACCAATAGCGGTGACAACATAACCATATGTTGAAACTTCAATCATTCTTCCACCAATCACCATCGGTAGTTGAATGCGTGCACATAACCATATACAAAACTTGATGATAACCATCATACTTTGCTATTAACCAATAGCGACAACACATAACCATATATTGGAACTTAAATCATCTTCTACCAATAACCATTAGCAGTCGAATGCAACAATGCACATAACCACATGCAGAACTTCGATGATAACCATCATCTTTCGCTATTAACCAATAGCAGCACAACACATAACCATATGTTGAAACTTCAATCATTCTTCCGTCAATCACCATCAACAGTCGAATGTAGGAATGCACATAACCATATGCAAAACTTCGATGATAACCATCATCTTTCGCTATTAACCAATAGCAGCAGCAACACATAACCATATGTTGAAACTTCAATCATTCTTCCACCAATCACCATCAGTAGTCGAATGCAGCAATGCACATAACCATATGCAAAACTTCGATGATAACCATCATATTTTGCTATTAACCAATAGCAGCAACAACACATAAACCATATGTTGGAACTTAAATCATCTTCTACCAATAACCATTAGTAGGCGAATGCAGTAATGCATATAACCATATGCAAAACTTCAATGTTGACAATTCTCTTGATAATAACCGTTATCGGTATAATGCCAAGATAATGTAAACAACTTTACTGGGGAATAGAACTAACAAGCTCTAAACTCATGGTTGAAAGAAAGGATAATTCAAATTGAACAAATATTCTTCCAATCAATCTTGTTGTAGACCAATAACAAGGATGCAATTTGATGAAGATAACCATCTTCGATCGGAAACCCTTTAAAACTGCATGTCGAGGGAGATATATATGTCTTTAAATGAGGCGAGGAACTCACTGGGGAAATAAACATACGGAGGCTCGCAAGGGATTAGTTAGGAACATCTCGGAAAATCGGGTCCATAAAGGACTATTGCCATTTAAAATTCTTGAGATTGTTATATGCAAGAATCTGAATAGATCTTGGTTGAGAATAACAACACTAGGGATACCATAATGGTAATCCTTGGTGGAAAACTTCGCTTGGGAGAAGATGAAGCTTTAATGGAAAACTTACGAAGATAACTCGTGGGAAGATCAGGGAAATCCAAGTAGAAAATTCCGTTGACACAAGAGTTCACTAGGGATAATCAATCACTTCTGGGTAAGAAATTTGGCTTGATAGTTGATTGCCTTTGATTCATTTTGAGTTTTTTTAATAAGCATTCAACTTGTGCTCGGGAAGAACTAAGTTGCCATTTGAGAGATAGTCTTACCTTGCGCTTGACTTTATTACGAAAAGATCCCAAGTCTGGTGAGGTTTATGCATGAATGTATTGTATATGATATATACGAGTGAGCGGCGTGACTAATGCATGCGATGATTTATGTGATGATTTATGAATGCATGTATGGATTATCAAATATGTGTCAAATAAAATTCGACCTTAAAGGATGAATGGTCGAGACGAGCGACTTTATGTTAGACCACCGGGCCGGTGAAATGATTTTAACCACGGACGAGGCGAATTTGAATTAACGATCAGACGAGGCCGACTTTAAAAGTACCAACAAGGTCAATTTTATTGCACAATATGAGATGCATGATTTGATGTTAGATTGATGCTAATGCATGTAAGATATTTTGGTGAATAAGCTGGTTAAGACCAAAATATTCTTGAAGCAGTTTTCGGGAAGAGGATGTTGCTAACACGATTTCCGCCACTCAATTAAGCTGCAACAATTACACTTGGGAGAAGAATTTCTTTGAGCGACTTGAAGATATGGAAAAGAATTATCTGTGTGGCATTCATCGCTCACATGCATTGATTATTTGAAGAGATTTTCTTTGAGAGGAAGTTGGAAGCAAGACAAAATCAGTTTTGAGGTATTGCCCACAATCTTGAATTCAATGCAAGATGCCCTAATTAACGAGATGCTTTGAGAGAAGTTACCATATCTCGGCGTGTTGCTCCAGTTAGCGAAATCTTGAAGGATTGGCTTCACTGTGCTATAGAAATAGCATGAACCAATATGCTCCTTGGAGATACTTCAACATGTCAAGATGACTGCCCCAGATTGACTGTATTTGGGTAATTGGCTATGCAAACATAGGGAAGACTTGCTCCAGGATGAGCTTTAGAGACACTCCTACGTCTCAAGGTAATTACTTGATCGGACAACTTGAGCAACTAACTTGAAGGAATGAGAGGTTTTGGAAGGCTTGATGTCTCGAGTAATTGCCTCGGGCTGGCGATTAGTTATCGAGATTGAGCGAAATGCTAATTGTATAGAGACTTCCACGTCTCATGATAATACTTGTGGTGATTCTTGAAATACAGTTGTCGAGGCTAATTGTTCTTTGAGAAGGACCAAGTCACCGACTGGTTGCTCTTTAAGGACCTGCCCCCAGATTGGCAGAAGTTTGAGGAAGCTTACTTCTGACTTAATTTCCCCCAAGTTAACAGAATCTTGAGAAAACAACTTGATATGCTCGAAGGTCCTTAGGCGCCATGCTTCTTGATACAATTAACTTTTAACTCAACGGAGTAATCAAGTTTCTCTTCTTTGGACAAAGTTAAACTCTTCACTGATGTTCATTATGATAACTTCTTTAATGTCAAATAATTGTTTTACATGTAGAAGAATGTTTATTATAATGTAACATTTATGCGTCTTAAAGTTTTGGATGAAAACATTATGACTTCTTTGTGAATGAAACAATTTTAGAGTGCAACATTGAAAATCTCTTTTAATGAAAGATAAGACGAGCATATGATACCAACACGGATACTTAGCATGCATCGTAGGAGTCAGGTAAGCGTGATCTCTTTGCAGTATGCTTTTGAATTAACCCACGCTTCAATTAGGACTTTTGAGGGTTGTAACGTGGCTTGATTCACAGAGGTTTTTTAGAAAAGGATTTTTAGGCTCAAAATATTTGGTAGCCACCCATTCTCCATGATGTTCTTCGGTCCTAAGTTCAACTATCACGTCGAGCACTCATCTCTCAAGGCGTTATGATGGTTGAGGAACCAATATGAGGTTTCTTGGACACGTGATCCTCACATCTTGTCTTTGGTGTCTAAACCACACAACTTGTTCTTTGTTGAAAAATTTTCTTTGATAATGCATTTCGGGATTTTCTTTTTTTCTTTCCTTGACTTTTGCCTAAGCGACTTATTACTAAGTTCAACTTAGCGGGCTTTTTGTCTCTTTTCATTCTTTTCTTTGAACAAGTTGTGAATATTTACTTGACTTTGATTTGGAAGTGATTGTATTTGAGTCTTTGGGTTGATGAGGATAACAGTTGTTGTATCGTCATCTATTGACCTTCGATGTGAGAGATAATCATTATAGTATTATCCTCTTTTGATGCACATTGTTGATAGGCGAAGGTCGACTATCGATTCTAACCTTTCTCAACCTATAGAAGGATAGCCATTGTTGTATCCTTTGATGCACTCTCTTGATGAGTTACGAGCTCGGCAGATTAGCGAACATTACCATGGTTGAAAAATGAGGTTCTTCTAAGCAGAAAAAACTCCTACTTCAAGGCTCGAAGGGGTTAACGGTCTAGCTCCCTTATAACTCGGTGTTTAGGAAATTGAAACAAGGCACATACATCATCAGGTTTTTACTCAAAAGTATACATTCGAGAGATCTAGCATTTTAAAATTATCGTCATCCTCCCTCAATCTTTGCCTAGGCGAAAAGTTAGTAACGTTAGTATCAAAATGCTGTAAATCATTTAAAGAGTGATAACGGATGAACTGAGTGACAACAAATGGATTACTTCAAGACAAACATACTCATTGCATTAATATAAAAACAAACAAGTTTCTACATGCAAACAAAGTTTAAATAATTACACATGAAAATGCAGTAAAGAAATAAAAGACTGTCGTTGTTGAGGAGACTTGAACTCTATCTTGACTTGTTGATTCAGATGAATTTCTGTGGTCTTGGTGCTCACTTGAGTACGGGGTTGCCATTCACAAACATATTTCCTCCTTGAAGAGTCAAGTACTTCTGGTCAATCAACTGTTGAACTTTGGCTTTGTAGGCGTTGTAGTCCTCTGTTGAGTGGCCTACTGTTCCATCATGGTATCCACATCGCGCGTTATGATCATAACCAAGCGGGAATACCTTTGGTGGGTTAAGAAATTTAGGAACCACCAATGAATTTTGAACCAGATATGGCAGAAGTTGACTGTAAGTCACTGGAATTGGATCAAGAGGAGCATTCCTTCTTTCCAAATTACTTTGAGGTTTGCGTGGATTCTGACGTTGACTTTGATATTCACGGCCTTGAACTTGTTTCTTTGTATGAGGAGTGCCCCCATGGTTTCTGGTACTGTGGACCGAGAAGCATCGGGTGCTGATACTGAACAGCTGCTACATACGGAGGTTGACCATAAGGTATAGGAGGTGGAGCTTGCGGAGCTTCCCAAATTGCATTGGTTTCATAATCCTCTTCTTCCATTTGAGAACCTCTGAAGAATTCTGCCTCATCAGCTTGGCTACTCGAGGCATCTTGGAGTTTACCACTTTTCAGACCGCTCTCAATGCGTTCTCCCACCATCACTAAGTCAGAGAAACTTGAAGATGTACAACCTATCATTCCTTCGAAGTATGGATTAGGTAAGATATTCAAAAACAAGTCAACCAACTCCCTATCAAGTACTGGTGGTTTAACTCGGGCAGCCAACTCTCTCCATCTTTGAGCATACTCCTTGAACGACTCGTTAATATTCAGAGAAAGATTCTGTAATTGAATACGGTTTGGAGCCATGGAAAGGTTGAACTAATATTGTTTCAGGAATGAGGAAGATAAGTCTTTCCAATTGTGAACATCCTTTTTCTCCAATTGCGTATACCAATCCAGGGATGCCCCGCTAAGACTATATTGGAAACAATGGATGAGAAACTTTTCATCATGAGCATATGCAGACATCTTGCGAACAAACATCTTCAAATGAGTCTCTGGACAACTAACACCTTTGTACTTCTCGAAGTTTGGCATTTTAAACTTTTGTGGAATCACGACGTTCGACACTAAGCAAAGGTCAGCAGCATCTAGACCAATAGTATCATTTCCATTCAATACCCTCAATTGTTCCTTCAGATCAAGACACATTCTTCTGGCTTCAGTATCTTGAGGAGCTCTGGTGTTGACCATTGAATTCGTTCCTTGAGGATTTTGCATGTAGTTGGCAAACCTAGGCTTCTTAGCAGCCTGAGGATGTGGGATATAATCTTCTTGAACATTTGATTGTCTTTGGACTGTAGGGATTGCATTGGATAGAACATTGAGCACCAGTTGAGGTTGAATAGGATCATACACATGCAGAGGAAAATCGTACATTGGATTAGACATAACCGTAAAGCCTGACATGGAATCGACATGATCTGTAGCAGCATCTTGGACATTGTTCTCCGAAGAAGCTAGCATGGCTTCCAACATTTGGTTCACCTTGTCTTTCATAATATCCAAATCCTCTCTCATCACAACTTGATTATGTTCCACTCGGTCTATTGGACTTGCCATGAGTGCAGGAAATCAGCTAACTGACCGGGAATAAAAGGTAACATGAGCTTTCTGGAATGGATGAGAAAATGAATACATGATGAATGCATGATTTTATTTCTATTTTTGAATGCAAATGATTATTTTTATTTGTGAAAATGCAATGCAATGGTAATGCATGTAAGAATGCAATGTGATGATATCGTATTAATGTTATGCACAACATCACTGGTAAGATTAAACAGATAGAGGTTTAAAAGGACGGTCGGTCATGGTTTCGACGTCTACCCAACAATTCCCCTCATAAGGTGGTTCTACATGTTTTTTGATAACAAGATACCTAGAATCTAGGGTCCCATTTTGACAATAATGCTGTAGCATAGGAATACTTGTCATTATTATAGCTTATGGAAACGATTCTAGCAGAGGTTTCCTTGTGCGACTTAACAAGATAAATATCTGATAAGCACTACACAACCATCGGTTCGAAGGAGTCAAAGATTTGTTTTCAAGGTTCCTAAAGTGATAAACTAGAGTCATAGGCCCCCATTGAAAGTATTATCGATAGTACATAGATATGCAAAGTCAGCAACACCCAAGAGAGGACTCTAGGCGGGGTCTTTATACCGACTTGCAAGTCGGAGCCTTGCAAGTCTAAGTACTACAACACCCTCTAATCCAAATGTTTTCTCGGACATGTGTAATCTAGCACATAGTAACATATTACCCTTGAGAAACCCAACATCATGACATTGAAATGAAACAGTATATAAATATAAAACAATAAGAAAGCAATAAAACAATAAAATACATAAACACACAAGAGCTAAACTAGGGTTGACACGCTTATGGTTTTGTCCCCAGTGAAGTCGCCAACTGTAGCGCCTCGAAAAATTTACAAACTTCCGATACAATGAAGTCGCCATCAGTATTTATTTATTCAAAAGGAATGGGAAAACATCGAGTAAAACCCACGAGCAAAGGATAAGATAGTCTGAGACCAAGAGATGGATTAAAGTCGGTTATGCAAGGGGAAGGTATTAGCACCCCTCACATCCATCGTACTCGATGGGACCCGTTTAGTTCATGTGTGTGTTCAAGTGCTAATGATAATTGCTATCTTATAAGTAATGATCGAGAAGGAGAAGAAAGAAGGGTTTTGTTTTTTATATTATTTTGAGTTTGCAGGTTTCAAAACCTTGTGCCTCGTATTCCCTCGTGCAATGGGAAAGTCAAAATTCCGTAGTTCTTCTTGAAAATGAAAAGAGTGTTGGTTGATTTGATTTTAGAAGAGAGTGGTGCGCATGGGCACAGAAAAAATATTTGAATGAGTTTGAGTTGATTTTATAGGACACAAGTGTTTGTATGTCCAAAGTAGATACTTGGGACTCGCACACTTAGAGCGAGAAAAGGTAGATACCTTGACTCCCTCATTTAGTCCTTTTTCTTAAAAAAAATGAGATATCTTTAAAGTATTTTGTCAGGTTATGATTCATCAATGTAAGTCTCTGACTTATTCTTGATTAAATCTCGAGAGAAATAGACAGATGTCTATTCCCTACATTCAACCCTTGTTTATTTGAGAAAAGAAATTTTGGAAAAAAGAGTCACTCGACGTTGGATCGAGGTTTGGAACTTTGATTATGAAAGTGTTTTGAGCGGGTTATGATCAATCAATATAAGTCAGGTGACTTATTCTTGATTAAATCTCGAGAGAATAGACAGATGTCTATTCCACCATTCGACCCTTGAAGAAAGTTCGATTGGTATATGGACCAAGATCACGGTTTGATTGATTCGGATAAGTGTACGATTATGAATAAGCAAGCGAGAAAAGAGAATTTATAATGGACCATTCGGCATATTAATATAGATCGGGAACAATTAACTTACTCGTATAAGTTTTGTTAAAAATAAAATTTAGTAATTTAAATAATCGATTAGATTAATATGTGAAGTAAAGTGATTTAAATATAATATGAGGGTGTATTTAAATAAATAAATAAAAAGACAATAAAAATTAATTAGAATTTTTTGTTAAAAAATGAAATGAAATGAATATAAAAAATATTATACATATGGGTTTAAGAGAGAACCGGTTGGATCATTGGGTCGGACCAGTTCAAACCGGATCCATGCCCTCCTGTGAGCAGGTAGGGTAAATGGGTTTAGCACCCTAATTCCCAAATCAGTTCAAACTTCCCTTTACGAGAGACACAAACACGAACAGCCATGGATTCTGGAGATTCCGAGAACAAGGGTCGGCGAAGGCGGTGGCTGGGCGTTAACAAAAGGTGGGGTTTGAAGTGAGAAGGAGAGATGACGAAAGGAGTATGTTTGAGGATGATGATGGCGATGGTTGTGTGAAGGCAGGGGTTTAAGGCGGAGATATGAAGGGGTAGCGGCGATTGGTGTTACGGCGGAAGGAAGGTTGCGGGGAGGTTTAAGCAGGCAAGGCATTTGGGGTGTGTTGAAGGAGGCTGAGGGTTGGCGGCAGGTGTGGAGGCGATTCGGAGGAGGCGGGTTGAAAATGTAAGGAGCGGAGCGTATGGTTGTCACAGAGGGTCGAACTACTTCAGAATATGGATCTCCTTCACGACATCAACGAAACAAGGCGCTCGTGGTCGTTTATGGATCATTTCCGAGTATTCAATCGGTGAGATTTGGATATATGTTTTTATGACTTTCAATTTCTGAGACATTAAGTTTCTGAACATTGAATCGTTTCTTGTTTCTGTTTTGCGAGAAAATGAAAGGGATAAAGATGTGCATACTGGATTGACGTAATACCTCGACTCTATGGAGTACTGATTCAAAATCAATTTCTCCTTGAGCTTCTCATCGGCATTACCATAGATTTCGAATAAAGGTTCAAGCTGACAGAAAGATATATCAGGTAACATAAAAACTGTCAAGTATTTGTCTGTTTGATTCATTTTAACAGAAAAACCTATTTATGACACAGGGTATACAAGAAGCAAAATACCTCAGCTCTATAGGATACTAACCAAAAGTTAGTTCCTCCTTTGAGCTTGTCATCGGTACTATACACATCTTGAATTCAAGACATTCAAACCGGCAAAAAAGTATATCAGGTAATACAAAGAAAATTTCAAACAAACTGTTTCATATTTAATCTGTATTTTGGTAGTATATATGATTAATCATGAAATGTGGTGTAGGATAACTAAAGCGTTATTGGGATATGTTAGAGCTCGGAGGCGAGTGCGGGGAAAGAAGAGTGTGACTATGTTACACAGAGAAATGGTCTTTGGTTTTAGTAAGTTCCTTCTCCTCTACTTTCTGGATGAATGAAATAGGTATAAGTGGTTTAGCTCTTTCTACTTCAAATTTCAGTGTGAAATTTGAAGAAGAAATTAGGGTTGAGAGCTTTGAGTGAATAGGTGTTTAGGGAAAAAATTCTGCAGAGTTTTGCTAGGCTGAGAGTGGCTGCCCCATGAGAGAAGACAGTGCTGTTTATATAGAGTGTAGGTTTGGGTGAGAGAGGTTTGGAGTGAGGTCAGAAAGGTGGCTTGGATTTAGGTTAGGATAGGTTACTAGGCTTGGAGTTGGTTAGAGTGGAGGGAGAGCAATTTGGTGCAGCAGGTAGTGGAAAAATTCAAAAAAAACAGCTCTGATGTACTACTTGTTTTTTATGAGATTTTTACCAATGTAACAGTAAAAAAGCTAGCAACACATGGCCTTTAGATGTTATCATGAATGGTTGGGATTAGAGCTACTTTATGAGGATTGTATAAAAACTGAAACTGTGTGAGTGATGTGAAGCCTTCCTGAACCAGTAATAATGAGTTGTCAATAGGACAAAAGAAACAGAAGTAAAGGTTGAAAATTTTGAGTTTTAACTGTGGTAAAATCTGATAAGGTGGGCCCCCTAGCTTGCACATTCATTTACAGAAACATGGGAAAACAAATTCTGTTTTAAAAAGTATTGCTTTTCTTGCATTTGAAGTTTTCTTTTCTTAAACAGATTCAAACTACATTTTCTCAATGTTGTCCCTGTGATTTATGTTCTTGTAGTTCTCATGGTTTGTCTTTCTTGCAACAGGTGGCTTGTGAAAAATTGAAGAATATCTGAAATTCTCGATTTCTCAAATTCTGTATCTGTGACCAGTTGCTTGAGATGGACCGGCTCCTGTCCGTTCGTATCAAAATCCTGCGGCTGGTGTTACTTTTCATTCAATTCAGTGGTAAGATCTAAAACCGTTTTCTCCAATTTTCTTCTGAATATTCTTATCATGAAACTGATGGCAGAATCGGCTTCTTGGAAATTTGGACATAAGTTCTGTAGACATGGAATTGTGCAGTATGCTTCCCTTTTACGTCTTTGATTTGATTTGCATTGCAGGAGCGTTGAAACAGTTTGTGAATGGTTTGTATTGCATGAAGCGTATACCGGTGGAGAGTATTATATTGCCGTGGGCTTACAGCGTGGGCTGCTTGTTATCGCTCTTTAGAATGTAGCGGTGAGTGGTGAACTTGCTGCATTATATCTCGTGATTTGTTTCATGCATAAATCGAGTACACATTAACTTATCAGGCGATGTCATTTGATAGCATGAGGCGGTGTAAAATTACAGTACATTTTGTCACTTACAAAGAACATGAAAATAATTTGTTGTTAGTGTATACGGGTTCCTTGCATTATGTCCTTTGATTGCAACTTAAAGCAAATTCAAATGGCTAAAACATCCGACCATGGTGAAAAGCAAGCGATCCGTGGCACATCAGTTAGCAAAGATGGTGAAAAGCAAAGCAGATCCGTGGCACCTCGACTTGGCAAAATGGAAGGAAATTTCATCATCCGTGTGAATCGCATTAGGCTATTCCTTTTCAACATTTCCAAGATCCCTTTTCCTTCATTTTTTAAAAAATGACTGTTGTAATAAACAAAATTCAATGGGATTTGAAAATTTATTCACATTATCCCATCTTGTGCTCATTCTTTCTCTATGCATAACTTGAAATGTAATTTGACTTGAACAAGATTATTGAGCTTGTAGCATTATTACAACACTTCCTATATAACTTAATCACATCGGGTTTACTTTACCACGACCTCTAATGGAATCATGCTAGTTTTTTGAAAAAGAATGAATTAAAGTTCAAAATATAAATTGGCTCCAAGTTTACTTCAAAGGTGTACTTCAAACTTAATGATTCCTTTTTCTTTCTAGAAATTGAGTCCAAAATCCAAACATGACTACAAAGGATAATGCCGTTGTAAAACAAGTACAAAAATGAGAAAAATGATTATGATTTTGTTAAACTACTACGAATGTTCTTCCACTTTAAAAATCAAACTTAACATTTGAATCTTGCTCCCTTTTTTTAAAAAAATTCTCATCTTCAATCACCAAACATCTAACGTTGCATCCCATACAAAACTAATGGCCATAACTAAACTTCCACGAGAAACCATCAAATTGGTATCAAATTCACCACTCGGTTTGATCCACCATAAAGATAATGCATGTATGCATGCAATTGAATTAGGGCTAACGATTGTGCTCAGTATGACGGATGAAAAATAAAGCGGCGAGGCAAATTTTGGGGTGTGACACATGGCGTCAGCGGACCCTCGACCATTGAAGATCTTACGGTTGAAGCTACCATTCACGACATTGACAACATCAGGATCAAGTAAGGTGACGAGCAGGAAGGTTTTCTCTCGAAATGTCTCCTCCAAGGACACTGCGACTCCGCTCGCATTCCAACTACTCAATCCATTCCCAAGCTAGAGGAAAGAACCGGTGACTCATCACCTTCGGCGGAAGTACCAAAGGAAGTTCTTGAAGACACCTCAAGCGAGAAATGGAGAAATTGAAGATTACCAAGAAGAGTGATTACAATGTTGTGGAACAATTGGGACGAGACTACATCCAAGATCTCCATACTTGCTCGCTCTCGTGCTCACGAGGCTCATGCTAGCGCCTTGGTGAAGTTTACGAAGAATGCTCACGTGCATTGACACCACTCTTGACCGGTTTGAAGCTTGTAGCTAGCTGGCAACAACGACCTAGGCTTCATCTTGTCGACTCCTGCCGGAAAGAAACACAACAAAGCCTTGCATTGGAATCACGGGGCATTACATTGTATCATGTTTTGGTGGATACGGTTCTGCTCTGAACATCCTACGAAGGCGCTTTTGATCAACTTGATGTTGAAGGATTGGTTCGAAACCCGTGACATTGTGAGAGCTTTTGATGGTTCTAGCGAGCGATTGCTTGGAGAGCTCATTCTACCTGTCAAAGTCGGTTCCCAGACTTTTGAATCCACTTTCTTTGTTATGGACATCCGTCCGACTTATTCTTCTTACTTGGACACCCTTGGATACAATGGGGCGGTATTTATTACCTACCTTGCATCTGAAGTACACGGTGAAAGGGAAGGTTATTCTGATGTGGTGAAGAAGAATATATGGTCGGTCATCTGGTCATTCGAGATACCTCGAGATGGAGGGTGAATTCTTTGAGACTCCTTGTCAAGCTTTTGAAACAATCCCAGTCATGCTGTAGACTCAGTCACTCTGAGGTTACACAAGCTCCGCCTAGGATGGCCTCGTGAAAGATGCTCAAGCTTATTGAAGAAGGAGGTAGTACTATTTGGGGTCACTCACAGATCTTCCTTCAAAGCCCGACAAGGCGGTTTAGGCTTCCCCATCAAGGGCGGGAAGATGATCGCGCGTCGTGAACTTCCTTTCGCATCATCAGTGGAATCCATGCTATAGAAGGGCGACAACGACTTGACATAACCAAATGGATCTTCCTAACTCTTGACAACGGACTCAGCAATTGGAAGACTGAAGACGTCATACCAATCTCCTTTAGACAGGAGTAATTGCTCTTTATTTTGTTTTGCTTTTCGTATTTTCTATGTTTTGAACAATAAACTCTAAAGCCTAGTGCCTTGCCCGGGGCATCATGGCTCGTTTGTGAGGGTTATTATCTGTCATTTTTATATTTTCATTCAATAAAATTGTTGGACGTTTGCATTCAATTGTTGTTTTCTTTCTTTTACTTTATCACCCCTTCAAAAGCTATGTGTTTCTTACACACACCCACGTGATACACTGCAGAATCACTCTGAATCTAGTTGATATGACTATGCTATTGCTAAATATGACTTGATAATCCGATCTACCAAGCGAAGGCGAAAGTGAGGAAGATTGTGAAGTGCCGGGAGAACTTGTCGGTTTCTGACAAGAAGAAGCGAGTTATCTGACCACACGAAGAGCTAGTTGAGGTTGTGAATTTGAGTCTTGATGAAGGCAGAAAAGAGATCAAGATAGGAGCGGGTCTTGAGAGCAGTGTTAAAGAAAGGTTGGTTCGGATGCTACGAGATTATATTGAGGTTTTGCTTGGTCGTATGAAGACATGCAGTCTAGACATTGATATTGTGGTGCATCGGTTACCAACAAAGAAGGTTTTCTCGGTGAAACGAAGGTTCGTCGCATCGTCTGAGATGTCGAGAAAATCAAAGCCAGAGTTATGAGGCGGTTCATAGGTTTCTTAATTTGTTACTTCTTATCCACATTGGGTTGCAAATGTGGTGCACGTACCAAGAAGGATGGCAAAGTGCGAATGTGTGGATTACGGGGATCTGAATAAGCGAGTCAGAAGGCGATTTTCCACTTCCTCATATTGATGTTACGGTTGACAACACCGACATAAGGTCTTCTCCTTCATGGATGGTTTCTCGGTTACAATCGGATCAAAATGGCTCCGAAGACATGGAAGACTACTTTTGTTACGGTGGGGCACTTTACTGCTACAAGGTTATGCCGTTCGGATGAAGAGCGTGGGCGCCACTTATCGATGCTATGGTGACATTATTTCATGACATGATTCATCACGAGATAGAGGTCATCGTCGGCGACATGATAGCTCGATCCCAGCGAAGAAGAACATCTTGGTCATTTGTAGAAACTATTTGTGATTGAAGAAATCTGATGAGACTTAATCCGAGCAAGTGCACCTTTGGGTCGGATCAGGAAAACTTTTAGGGTTTGTTGTCGATGGTAAAGGTATTGAAGTTGACCCGCCAAGGTTAAAGCCATTCAAGAGATGCGGCTCCCGCAGGAAGGAAGTCGGAGGTTTCTTGGGCGATTGAACTACATTGCAGTTCATTGCACATCTAAGCTGCTACTTGTGAGCCAATCTTCAAGTTACTTAAGAAAGATCAAGTGGTGGAATGGAGCAGCGATTTCGGATCGCCTTTGACAAAATCAAGGAGTACCAAAATCCTCTATCCACGATGCCACCCATGAAGAATACCTCTTATCATGTACTTGGCGGTGTTAGAGAACTCAATGGGGTGTGTGTTGGGGCAACATGGGCGGTCAAAAAGAGTATGCAATATACTACCTTAGCAAAAGTTTACCGTGTGAAACAAGATACTCACTCGAGAAAACTTGCAGCAGCTTTAACTGGGCGCTCGGACTAAGGCAGTATATGTTGACTCACACTACTTTGTTGATTTCTAAGATGGATCCGATAAAATACATATTTGAGAAACCAGCTCTCTGGAAGAGTAGCAAGATGGCGAGATGATCTTGACCGAGTATGACATCGGTACACTTCTTAGAAAGCGATCAAAGGAAGTGTAGTAGCCGATCATTTGGCTCATCAAGCCGTAGATGACTATCGGTCTATGCGATTCGAGTTTCGAGATGAAGATGTTTTGTTAATTCTGATTAGAAGAACCCGAGGCCAGACGAAGGACACGAACAAGGATCGATGGACCATGGTCTTTGGTGGAGCCTCAAGCACTTGCAATGGTATTGGCGCCATCATTACATCCTACTGACACCGCCTTTCACTTGATTATGTTTGTTGCACCAACATGGCGAATCTGAAGTGTGCATCATGGGAATCAAAGTTGCTATTGACATAAGAATCAAGTTCTTGCAAGTGTATGGAGACTCAGCTTTAGTGATTGTTGCACCCCAAAATTTGCCCTCCTATATCGATCTTATCTGGTTTAGGCTTTGCATTTACTCACATGCATTCATATCAGGTTACGTAGTTCGGTTGGAGTTGATTCCCAAAGATTTCTCTGTTGAGCAGAAAAGGGCGTGGTGTTTTCGACCAATTTGAGGATATTTGAAAATGATAAGGTTTAATGTTAAATCTTACCCGTTCGTATCTATGGATTTTCGGGGCTTGGTGTTCGATTGTTGAATTGAATGGTACATTCTTGTCGAACTACGAATGCGGTTGTTTTGAATGTCGTTACCTCGATTCGAGATCGATTCATCACGAGTTTGGGTTTCTTTGTTGTTTGAGTTCATTGTTCAAGTTGTAAAGGGTGGATATTGATTATCCGTTTATTGATCAACAATTAGGTTCAAGTGCGTTTGGTTTGCTCGTCGGTTTTGTTTACTCTTGTAGGTGGATGTATGTGGAAATATTCGTCCGGAAGGCTTGTGTACGATTCTGAATGTCAAGTTGCCACATGTTGAGATCTTTCAGTCGTGTTCATCGCCCGAGATTCAAGGCATTCATTGTCGATTATTAAATGTGTGACGTCTTACTTGGCATGATATCTGAAGCATTATCATGAGTTTTATCTTAGTACATTTTCAGTTATCAGTAGAAATTCTTCGGACTCAAATTCTTATGGTCATTACTATCTCCATATTTCAAGGCTTATTAGTCTTGGTTTAAGGTTTGGTATTTCATGGATTGTTGAGGCCATAGCAAGTTATGATGTATGAATTTATTGGGTGGTTATCTTTTATTTGGTTTTGTTTCTGTTGCTTGAGTAACAAGTTGATAAGAATTTGAGATTAGGTTGAAATGAGATATGAGATAAGGGTTTTTAATCAAGTTCTTGCAGATTTTCTCCTCATCATTTGGATTGAGATTTTGAGCATGATCACCACTGGGTTTATTATATGATCAAGAGCACGTTAGATTTTATTTCTATTAATTCCAGGACATTCTTGCTTCCTTCATTCATTTGATATTGTTGATTCTAATTTGGAAGTTCAAGTAGGAATTTAAGAGTGATTCAAATTTGGATTCATTGTTGTTTACCTAATACATCAAGTTCTAACTTGTGCAAGAAGTGGTGTGTTCATGAGAGAAGAGTAAGTTGAAGTAGAGTTGGAAATTTCCATTCATGATTAATTCATACTTCCAACCATTTTCTTTCAATCGCTTCCGATTTCATTCAAATCGTTCAAGATTATTGAAACTCCTATGCTTAAAGTTTCAAACATTATTACAATTTTCATGTGTAATATCCATTCATGGTTAATTCTCAAATTCAAGCTACAAGGGAAGTTTCTTGGATTACAAGATATAAGTTCTACAATACTACAAGGCAATTGTTGAATGATCAAGGTCTTATGTCGCGTTCAAGACACATTTAGTTATTCAATGTTAACAAGTGATGTGTTTCATTACAAAATCATTGGAATCCACAAAGCAATTCAAATGATGTGATGTTACAAATTTCCGGACTTCTAACACAAGAATTCCAAGGTTACTAGTACAAGTTTTGTTCATAAATGCAAACATACAAAACACTACACATGTTATGTCCTAATCCTATCTTCCATTGGAAATCTTTGTTGTTTTCTTTGCCTCCAAGCCTTCTTGCTCCGTTTCCACACCTTCTTGTCCAAAGTTTGCCGTCACCGTGCTCTAAAGCTCATGCCATTACTTGCATTCATGAAACAAAGCAAAGAAATTTGGTTAGCAATAACGGACAGCAGTAATAATACAAGAGAATACACAAATTCCATTTCATCATTAGGATTTTCTTTCCGGAATCAGGTTGTGTGGAAGTTTCGATCAAAACCAAGGCCTCATAGCGAATCATCGGCCGTAAAACTCGCTATTGCAAATCCACAAGGGCACCCTTGGTTCACAATAGGAGGTGTGGAAAGAAGATGAGAAGCGTTTTGAAAAGCAGTTTGGCATGGCGATACAAGAGTTTTATGCGAGCGGCAATGGCAAGCATCTTTTCGAGCAAGTTTTACCACAAATACACCAGCCAGTCAATGAGAGGATATAACGACTAAAGGCATCAAAACGAAAAATGATCGGAATCATCATTGATACAAATCGATACAAGCCCATCAAGCAAACAAAAGGTTTGTTTTCAAAAGATCGAACAAAGAAACCTAGCTGGCGGCGGTATAAAACATTGAAGTTTTAACACAAGAGACAACATTCAAAACCTAGCGAAATCACGACATCCAAAGCAGCTGTTCACCAAACCCTAGCAAAATCTATCGAAAGCCATAAACCCAGCATACTAATCTTGTCGAGCCAAAACCCGGAAGAATGTTCATTAAAACAAAACACGAGCAGCATCCATCTAAGCGAAACATCATCATTTTAGAAAAAGGAGAATCCTTGAGAAAAATATAGCGAGGCAGCGAAAGCAAGGCATAAGGTAATGGATCGATCTCACGGGTTGCGGTTTTACACCGATCCACCGCCGTCCCTACGAATCGTCATCATAGCTCGCTTTCTTTTCGTTTCATCACGTTTCCATCATGCGATGATGTCGATTTTGCCGATTAGAGTCTAGGGTTTCACTTTCCCTTTTCCGTTCCCAAATCGTAATAAACAAAACACAAATCAAAAGCGTTTTTATCGGAAAATCGGTAACAACAACGTCGGATCGGTGAGAGAGAGAGATCGCGTGAGGCGGCGATGAGAGATCGAGGACAAGCGGTGAGGATCGCGGAGAGAGACAATCGAAATAGCGGCGAGGTTTGAGAGAACCATAAAATGTCGGACGAGAGACATGCGGCGCGAGATCGAGAGAGAATGAGGAAGAGAGTGAGTGTTCTTCATCTTGTGTTTCTGTAGTTTTTGATTTATGATTAATCACTAGTTAAAAATATAACTTAATTTTCCTTTTCTTTTTAGTTCGGTTTAACTTTCAGAAGAAAAACAGTTTTATAATATAAAAAGGTTTAGATTAGTAGTAGAACTAATTTAGTTTTAGTTTTAAAAATTGATTTCTGATTTTTTTTATTTATTTATTAATATAATTTTAGTTCATAAAGCTGATTTAGTTTTTAATTAATAAAATAAACTTGATTTTGTTTTCATTTATATTAGCATTAATTTTTACTTAATTAGGACTAGAGTTATTTATTGCTTTAATTTATATTTATAATGAAGTGGGTTTGGGATAGTTTTAGTTTTAGGAATATTTTATTTTGTTGGTTAGTCTAGGTGGTGACACTTGTCACCACAATGTTTGTTCGAATCTGGTGTATACATGTCCATGGTATATATTTTGCACCCTCACGCATCAAACCATCGGATCGATGAGGTCCGGATCCGGCGATCGAGATGGTGGACCACACTCTGCATTCATGGAGCATCTCATACAAGATCCGGTGACATTTTTGGGCTTGGGCTCGGTTGCTATCTACACCCTCGGTTTAAAGCTTCAAGCAGGCCCATTCCTAAACTTTTCTCTTTAAATTCAATATATTGCAAGTTTTATTTATTTTTATGAAATGATGTATTAAATAATATTTTGGCATATGGTAGTTTTTATTTTTGAATTACCAATTAAATTGTTAATTGATTTTTCATCAAGTAAAGAATATCTATACTAATAATTATTTAAATTCCGATTTTGTATTGTGTGTTAATTTATTTTCTTTTATTATCCATGATTATCATTATCGGTTTGCATGTTTATTCGCGATTGCACTCCGCTCTCACATTAATATAAAAACAACAACGCCTCGCTCTCTCTTATTTTTGGTTACCCACACGAATTCTCTAAGGGTCTCATGGTTGGGGATGGGCATGGCCATCCTCACGAGGTTAATTAAGGCCCTCGTTGCCTTGATTAATCATAACCCGAAAAATAATTGGTCCATATACCAATCACCATGCACGAGTCTCATGGGTTAATCAAGTCCATATACTTGGTTAACCATAACCGAAATATCATTTCTCTCGTCCAACGCCGCAATTTTCAAAATAGTGTTATGGTACTTAATTAAATTGTTAGAGGTTAAGCGATTTAATTAAAATGTAAAATATTTGGGCCATTAGAGGAAATGACTCGAATACTTTATTCCATACACTTGAACATTTAAAACACTTTCAAATTAAATTAATTAATTGAAGTTGTTTTCAAAAATCAATTTTTCTACAAAAAAAAAAAACATAGTGATATGGAATTTAATTAAATTGTTAGAGGTTAGCTGCGATTTAATTAAAATATAAAATATTTGGGCCATTAGAGGTAACCCAATGACTTAAATACTTTATTCCATAACATAATAAAAGTGAACTTTGTTTCACCTCACTCCTTTCATAATAAAGATTTTGGATGAGAGATAAGGTTGACCTCAATCACCAATCTCGAGTATTAAATCGTTAGAGGACCTCCGCGTTTTGGTACTTGTCATCTACAATTAAAATCAATTCAACTCATTCAAATCTTTTTCGCTCATATCGATTATCAAAATCAAAAACATTTCTTCTAAAATCAACACAACCAATCCAAGACATTTTCAACGAACTACGGAGTTTTGACTTTCCCATTGCGAGGAATCGTAGGCCGCGGTTTCGAAACGTGTCAAACTCAAAATAATAATAAACAAATCCATTTTCATCTTTCTTAAATTCATAATTTAGAAATTAGCGAATACACACACAAACACATTTTGAACTAAATGGGTCCCATCGATCGATGGGCGTAAGAGGTGCTAATACCTTCCTCTTGCGTAACCGACTCCGAATCTATGCTTTTTGGTCTTGTAGACCGCCTTATCCGATTTTGGGTTTTATCTATATTTCCCGTTCTTTCTAGAACAAATAAAATTAGGTGGCGATTTCATTGTTTTGAAAATTCATTTTAAATAAATGATTTTTGAAAATCGAGTTGCTTGATTGGCGACTTCTTTGGGGTTTTAAAACTTTTTGACTAAGCGAGTCGACCTAGTTTAGTTCTTCGCATGTTTGTGTGTTTGTTTATCGCTTTCTTCTTTATGCTTATCTATTGATTATTTGCTTATTTTCTCTATGCTTTATATATATTAATGTTGATATATTATTGTGATGGGAATTCATGGGCATTGTTACATAGATAAGCCCACTACCCGAGCTTCTAGGTCACCTTTTTAGGAATAGAGGTTGCGTAGCCTAGGTCCACTTGACTCCATTGTCTTGTTGGCCCGGCGAAGACTCGGCTTAGAGTTGGTTGTTTTAAGGAGGTTGTTGGCCAGCGTTAGCTGGGACATCAATCTTTGGACAAATGACCTATAACTCTAAGTTTGTTCTTTGTCTAACCAAGACCAAAGCGCTCAAATGTTGGATTTGGAGCATCCGTTAAACCGTTTCTTGGGGTATACTTTTACAAATACTATCGCCACGTAGGCCTCTCGCGCGATGATAGTGTTTGTAAAGGGATCTGAACCCGAAACATTTATAAAAACATAAGATTAGCCTTACAGGGAATTGTTGGGTGAGCGTCGAAACCATGACCGATCCTATGAACCGAGTTCTATTTAATTTGCAACATGCATTGCATACATTTGCACAAAACCATTTAGCATATAACTTTTATTTTCGGGAACCTTATAGATTTTGTTGGTGCGATGGCGAAAGGAAGAATGAATCAAGCTGTGAAGATCGTTCCATGTCTCAAATTCAAAGAAGCGAAGTTGGGAAGGCGATAACTCAAAGTGAAAGAATTCCACTGTCGGTGGAGCTTATTTTGGGAAAAGATTTGGGAACATCCTAGATCTTTTGACTACCAATGTGGACATGGAAGCTTTGATTGCTCGGCAAAGTACTATGATCCTCTCTCCGATGCTTCACATTCCAAGATTTCAACTTGTTCCTACAATTGAAGAGTTCGAGAGAATCCTTAATTGGCCTTTGAAGGACGACACTCCTTTCCTCAACATAGGGAAGACCTCGATAAGGCTAAGGTAGCTGCTTTGTTTCTTCGTAAGGAGGTGGCGCCTTGGATTCTGAGACAAAGGTATTCTTAGGCAAAACTTGGAGGATAAGTTATTAAGTTTGAGTGTTCAAGACGATTGGCCGACTTTCAGCTCCATTCTTGCTTTGCTCATCTTTGGGGTGGTTTTGTTCCCAACTAATGAAATTGGTTACTTGAGCCGTCTATTGGCATATTCATGTCGAAGAACCACATGCTGCTTTGTTGGTGATGTTCTTTACCATCTCCATGAGAGACATCTGAAAAAGCGAGGGGTGGTTCTGTGTTGTTCTCCATTGATGTATTTATGGTTGACTTCTCATATTCCTCAGAGTAGACCGTGGGAGAAGATCACGAGGAACTTATCTTGGTCTCAAAATTGGCTTCACTAACGTGGAGTGGTGTGATGTGGCATTCTCGGGTTGGGGATTCGTTGATGTTATCACTCATGTGGTGGATATTCTAATGTTCCTTTGATTGGGTCTATGGGTTGCATCAATTATAACCCAAGACTTGCAACAAGACAATTGGGGTATCAGATGGAGAATGAACCAAGGCTTGAGCACTTGGAAAGTTTCATTATACGAGCTTGGTAAAAGGACATAGCAGTATTGAAGATCCGAAGAGCTTGGGGTCAAATCCATAGGGAAAGTCGAGAGTTAATCAAGAGGCGGAATTGATGGAAGGTCTTATCGCGATGGGTGATAGAGAGTCAAGAAATCAAGCTGCCTTACTTTGTGGAGGTACCCTTTGATCATCTGAACTGTAATCACTCATGTGCCAATAGAGGAGAATATGAGGCTTGAAATTATCGAAAGATGGAGGAGGAAAGATTGGAGCTACTAAGCTCTAATTCTCGCATTTTCTCGGTGAAAATTTGGAGGCTAACCTCAAGGAGGTGAAAGAAGAGTTGGAGGAGAAGGATACGAGAATGAAAAGGATGAAGAGCTCGATGAGATGTTACGAAAACTTGAGGAGTCTTGCAAGTGGGGCAAGGGACCTCCGTCGACAATTGAAGGCCTTTCGGCAACAAAGGGCCGAGCTTATCTAGATGAAGAAAAGGCCGTTGAAGAAAGAGGGCATTGAAAGCACGTCTCGAAGCAAAGATTTCAAAATTAGAAGCTTCTCAGCGAACCAATAAAATGCTAGAGAATGAGATAAGCGCAAGAAAGTGCGCATCGCTGGGAATTGGAAGCAATCGAATTAGTGAAAGGTTCGAGGTGAACATTACGAGGAAGAAAGAAATAGTAAAAGGGATGCTTCGAAAGCCTTAGAGAGCAATGCCAAGGTTGGATTGATGAGATCCAAAAGAATAAATCATTAGATGAAAAGGATGAACTAGTGTCCTTTCTAGAAGAGCAGAATGGGCATTTCTATTGGAAATGCAGTGAAATGGTTGACATGTGTAGTTTGATTGTTGGCGTACCTTGGAGACTCGGTCGGCCCTAGAAGACCTCGAAGACAACCCGATACCTCTGCTTGTGAGTGATTTCCTCTTCCTCTGTCAAGAGGCGGTGAAACGAGTTCAAAGCGGAAACTAGAGATTTGAAGCCTCGTCGTGGACAGCATTTCTAGTTTTAGCCACTTATCTTATTTGAATATTTGAATCTAATTATTATTGTAATGATTTAAATTCGGTATGAATTTTATTGCTCTGTTTGAGCTTGAGCGACCTTGTAGTCCAACTAACAATTTGAGTTTCTATGAGATTTCGTTGAATTGCGGTTTAATCGGTTTTTCTAATGTTTATTGTTAACTAACGAGTCTTCAAAGAGTCCACGAAAATAAAATGTACAAAAACATATCATGGGCATGCATGCATACTCACAGCATATCATACATAACGAGTATTGAGACCGGTCATCTTACTTTTGGTTGATTTTCTTCTCCACAGACGAGAGACTACGGGTTTCGTCGTTCATCGTTACCGACAAGTAACTTGAAGAAATTGATGGAGAAGATGGAAGGCGACATGGCGCCTTAGGGACAAGAATGGATACTCGTATGGGGCAATTGATGGAGATAATTGAACATGGCTGCGCAGGAGGAGTTGAGAGCTACGGTTGTGAGCTCTTGTGGTCACTCTTGAAGAAGTTGCTCATGGGAATGCTTTGTGCGAAATTAGCTTGGAAGTCAGCGCGGTCTTCTGATCTTGCCGGCGAGAATCAGTGCTCAAATGGATCATCTTGCGGTGGTTCCTCCTCCGCCTACCCCGCACGTCGCCCGTGTCGGAACTGTGTTGGTGCCTCGACCGGGAAGAAGGACTATTGATTCGATTCCTCGGCATGATGAAGATAACTTTGAAGATTGGTTTCCAATGTTGAGGAGCCAACCGGCGATAGGAAGTTGAAGATCCTCGAGGCATGCAAGCCTTTGAGAATCGGGATGTTTTGGGTTTCGACATGTCCAACTTGGGATTGGTTCAAGGTGAGGATTCCTCAAAATTTAAAATCCGAGCTTTGAGTACAAGGCAACTCTTGTCCTAAAACCCACTTGAGGTATTACTATAGGAGGATGTCTGCGTACGAAGGATGAGAAGCTCTTGATGCATTTTTCCAAGATAGTTTGGTGATGGGCCATTGGATTGGTATATGGGCCTTGATAGCTCCAGTGCGAACTTGGAGGAGTTGATTGTAGCTTTTGTTCAACACTATGGCTTTAACACGATAAGCGCCTACTGGACCCGGTTGCACAACTTAGCTCGGAAGAATCCTTCAAGAGTGCGCAAAGTGGCGAGTGGCTGCTAAGTTCAACCCCTATGGTGGAGCGAGAGATGGTGGAAATGTTCACGGCACACTAGATGGGCGTACTATGCCTCTTGCGGTCGACGGTACTTTCGACATGGTGATGTTTGGTGAAAGAGTTGAGATGGGGATCAAGCTAGGAAAGATCCAAGATGTTGGTCTTGACAAGAATCAAGTTGGTGGCGCCAAGAAGGCTTTTGGTGGTTACCAAAGAAGAAGGCGAGCGCCTTTGTATGAGCGAAGAGGAAAGAAGCGCCGAGAATTCAATCGCCAAGTTCTTCTGTAACTATTCCGCTAGTGTTCCAAAACAAGAGGTTGCTCGAGACAATACCAGCCGGACCCATGAAGAAGTTTGACCCTTTGCCAATGTCTTATGCGGTGTTAGCCCATTTACAAAGTCGAATATGATTGAATTAAGCCATCTAAAGATTGACCACGATAACCCACGAAGTACTTCAATGCGAATGCCCATTGTCTCTATCACTCTAATGCTCGGGGCATTCCATTGAAATTACTTTGCTTTCAAGTACAAGGTGCGAATTTACTGAACCGAGGCAATCAACTTTGGACCTCCTCCCACTCTAATGTCATTCGCACCCTTTACCTCCTCATGGTGGAAATCTTGTTAATGCAATTTCGAAGATGGAAGTCGAACACGATAATGGATGTTAGTGGTTTGACCACTCCATTGTGGTGGATAAAGAATCAATTATTGTTGAAGGAGATTTCCACAGTTGTGATGATGATTGTAAACAATGCTTAATTCAAGTTGAAGGTTGTGATATGTTGAGAGAGAGATTGATCGATTCTTGAAGGGACTCTTGATTCATCCGAAAAGAACTTGATATGAAGAATGATGAAGATGAGGTTGGCGTGGTCACTATCCCGTCACTTCTAGAAGGATTCCGTTACAATCCTGCGACTAAGAAACCTCTGATTATCACTTTGCGGGTCCGATACCTACACTAGCGAAAAGGCCATCCGGTGGAATTATGGGTGCAGTGCTACCGTGTGACAAGAAAGTGAATGTGGAGACTTTTGAAGGGGTGAAGTCGATGAAAAGAAGATTGGAAGATTTGAGCTGCGGTGCATGACATTGCGGAAGAAAGTCGGATTACAGAAGTGGCGAATCTTCTCTCCACCCAATCTAGTTGAGAAAAGTCACGAAGCTTTGGCCAGGCTAAAGCAAAGGGAAAGGAGTCATGATTGGGGTTGAGTCGACACAAGATTCGAACACATTACGAGCCACGAAATGACCAAAGATGTTGAAGAATTGATGAGGTATATAAAGAAGAGCGATTACAAGATAATCGACCAGCTCGGCGAGGCATGAATTTCTATCCTAGCTTTGTTGAGGATTGAGCCTCACCGATGCTCTTATCAGTATTAGGAACATCCTTCGTTCCCAAAGAGATCTCGGTTAACCAATTTGGAGGCATTGTGAACAACATTTCAAGTAATGGTCTCGGTTTCTTGACTTTGATTTACCCCAGGAAGGAAGCATAACAAAGCGCTACGTTTCCGTGGAGATAGCGAGAACTACTTTATCCGTGTCTTTGGTAGACACGGGATCATCCTCAACGTTCTTCGAAGTCTACTCTCTTGAAGTTGGATTATGAAGGGTTGTGTTGAGACCCGTGATTTGATAGTTAAGGCGTTTGATGGGTCGAAGAGGTCGGTGTTTGGCGAGGTGGACACCTATTAAGATAGGCCCAGGTTTTTGATGCAACTTTTTCGTCATGGATATTAATCCCTCCTCTTGTTGTTTGCTTGGGCCCTGGATTCATGGGGCTGGTCTTTGTGACATCCACCTTGCACCAAAGTTGAAGTTCTTAATTAATGGAAGGTGGTCACCATTTATGGTGAAGAAGATTATGTCGTCGATCATTTGAGCAACTTTCGGTATGTTGAAGTTGAAGGAGAGATCCACGAAACTCCATGCCGAGCTTTTGAGGCGTGTCGATCGATAAGATCCCTTTGCAAAAGGTGAAGTCTCCATGGCATCCTAGCGGGCTCGGGCTATTGTCAAGTCGGGACATCACGAAGGGTGGGGAAGAGTGCTAGAACTTCCTACCAGACGGATAAGAGGGTTTGGGTTTTGCTCCCAATGAAGATCTCGTCTCCACCCGGTGAGCAAGGGTGTCTCCTCTGTCAAGTTTGTCAAAGGTGGAATCCAGTTGAAGATGTTGATGCCATTGATGGTGAAGCGGATGGTGACTATGATGTGGACAAGTGGATCTACCCTTGTTCGGGCGTGAGCTTTCAAATTGGCTCGTTGAAGATGTTCTTTGTGGTTACCCGTTTTGAAGAGTAATTTTACATTTTTATGTCATTCCATAATTCCTACGTTATGCCCAAGGCGTAGTGATCATCTTTGTAGGGCCACCATGTTTTAACTTTCAAGTTTATCATTAATGAAGGGCGTCTTTTTTGCATTCAAATTTTTCTCTCTTTGTTTTCTTCACTCATTTCTTTTAAAGGTGACAATATCAAATTTTACTTTTTATACAAACCTTTTATCTTTTCTTTTTAAAAAAACTTAATTAAAAATAATAATAAAAATAAAATTACCAACAACGGATCTGGTCCTTGACGGACCGGATTTTGTCGACGATGATTCATTGTGGCTCATTATGATTTCGATGAACGATTTATCAAGTTGAAGAGGCCGAAGAGGGTGAATTACAAGAACTAGCCGGATGTTGAGGCAAGAAGAAAAGGTCATCCAGCCGCACCAAGAGGATCTAGAAGTGGTCAATCTAGGAACCGAGGATGCTCGAAAGGAGGTCAAGATTGGGGCAGCATTGGAAGATGGAGTTAAGCAAAAGCTTGTCGAAATGCTACATGAGTGCGTGGACATATTTGCTTGGTCTTATGAAGATATGCAGGGTTGAATCTTGACATCGTCATGCATGAATTGCCCTCAAGAAGGCTGCCGGTGGCGAAGCTTCATGAACACATCCAAATGTCAAGAAAGATCAAAGAAGAGGTTGAGCGGATGGAGCGGGTTTCCTAAAGGTTGTTTCTTATCCCCATGGGTTGCAAACATTGTACCGGTCGAAGAAAGGCGGTAAGGTAAGGATGTGTGTTGATTATAGGGATTTGAATAGAGCTAGCCCTAAGGATGACTTCCCTCTCCGCACATTGACATTTTGGTCGATAATCTTGCTCAAGCTAAAGTATTCTCCTTCATGGATGGTTTCTCGGCTACAACCAGATTAAGATGGCGTGATGATATGGAAAACTACTTTCATTAGTGGGGAACCTTACGCTACAAGGTGATGCCTTCGGTTTGAAGAGCGAGGGGCAACATATCGGTAGCTATGGTTACTCTCTTTCACGATATGATGCATAAAGAGATTGAAGTATCGTTGATGATATGATTGCCAAGTCGAGACAGAAGAACACACAGGTTCACTTGTTGAAATTATTCGAAAGGTTGAGAAGTTCGGTGAGGTTGAACCGAGTAAGTGCACCTTTGGGGTGAGATCGGGAAACTCTTAGGCTTTATTGTGAGCGAGAAAGGGATTGAGGTTGACCAGCTAAGATAAAAGCGATATAAGAGATGCGAGCCAAGGACGAGAAAAGAAGTGCGAGGTTTCTTGGGAAGGCGAATTACATCGCTAGGTTCATTTCTCATCTCTGACTACATGAGCCCATTTTCAAACTTAGAAAGAATCCAACGACCGGTGGAGCAGCGATTGTCGACGGCATTCGACGGTATAAAGAGGTACCTGAGCCTCCATTCTCTCACCCCGTGGGGTAGGCCGTTGATTATGTACTTGGCCGTGTTGGAGAATTCCATGGGTTGTGTGCTCGGTCAACATGATGAGGCAGCGAGAAAAGAGCCGCCATATACTATTTGAGCAAGAAGTTCACGAGAATGCGAATCGAGGTATTCATTATTGGAAAAGACTTGTTGTGCACTCGCATGGGCGGCAAAACGACTCAGACAGTACATGTTGACTCACACTACTTTCTTGATCTCCAAAATGGACCCGATAAAGTATATCTTTGAGAAGCCGACTCTCACGGGAAGGATAGCCCGTTGGCAAATGATCCTGACAGAATATGATATCCAATACACTACTCGGAAGGCTATCAAAGGTAGTGTGGTGGCGGACTATCTCGCTCAACAACCATTAGATGATGACTATCGGTAGATGAAGTTTGAGTTCCACGATGAGGACATTATGTATATCGAGATTGTAACATTCGGGGCACGAAGAGGGACCCGAGCACAGCTCGCGGTGGACAATGGCATTCGATGGAGCTTCAATGCATTAGGAAATGGCGTTGGCGCCATTATCACTTCTCAACGGTTTTCATATTCCATTCCTTTGCGAATCTGTTTCGATTGCACCAATAATGTGGCGGTCTGAAGCTTGTATTTTCGGGATTAGGCGGCCATTGACCTAAGAATCAAAATCTTAGCGGTATATGGAGATTCCGCTTTGGTAATTAGTCAAATCAATGGAGATTGGGAGACTAGCCATCAATTTGATTCCATCTGAGACCATGTCTTGAAGTTGATCCCTTATTTCGACGAGATCACTTTTGATCACATCGAGGAGGAGAACAATTTGGCGGATGCTTTGGCTACTCTGTCATCCATGTTTAAGGTCGGATGGGCGAATGATGCCCGTCATCACTATAATGAGGTTGGATGAGCTGCGTTACGCTATAAGTAGAAGGTGAAGCGGATGAAAACCTTGGTTCTATGACATCAAAAGGTATCTCGGGCGAAAGAATACCACGATGATGCCTCCATCGTTGATAAGAAGGCCTGCTAAGTACTCGGCCAAATTTTTCCTCAGCGGTGTGTTGTACAAAAGGAACTATGACTACTGTTTTGCTCGGATCGTGGATGACCACGAAGCAAATAAGATTATAGAAGAAATTCATGAAGGTTCCTTGGGACGCATTCTAGTGGACACACCATGGCCAAGAAGATCACGAGGCGAGGCTATTATTGGTCCACCATGGAGAAGCATTGCTACAACCATGCTAAAACATGTTACAAATGTCAAATCTCGACGATAAGATGCATGTGCCACCTTCTTCATTAAATGTTTTGACTTCTCCATGGCCTTTCGCAATGTGGGGCATTGATATGATTGGAGAAATTAAGCCCACGCTTGAATGGACATCGATTCATCCTTTTGCCATTGGCTACTTTACCAAATGGGTTGAGGCACATCTTATGCTCGTGTCACTAGACAAGTGGTCACCGTTTCATCAAGCATAATATCATTTGTCGTTATGGGGTTCGAGAAGATCATTCTTGATAGCGGCTCGAATCTCAACAACAAAATGATGAAAAAATTGTCGGACGATTTCAAGATAAAACATCATAACTCTTCTCCATACCGTCCAAAAATGAATGGTCTTTGTGGAGCGGCAAACAAAAATATCAAGAAGATTATCTGAAGATGGTTGTCACTTACAAGGATTGTACGAGATGTTGCCATTTGCCTTGCAGCTATCGCACTTCAATACATGCGTCAGCGAGGGCAACTCCTTCTCCTTGGTATACGGTATGGGCGGTCCTACATGGAAGTTGAAATTCCTTCCTTAAGGATTTTAACGGATGTGCAACTTCGATGAAGTGAATGGGTTCAAGCAGACTTGATCAATTGAATCTCATCGGCGAGAGAGATTGTGACTATTGTTATGGACAGCTATACGAGCGTATGAAAAGGGCTTTCGACAAGAAAGTGTGTCCTCGAATTTCAAGGTGACCTTGTCTTTGAAGAATTTTGCCTCCCAATAGTGCAAGCGCTCGGGCAAGTGGGCTCAAATTATGAAGGACCGTATGTTGTGAAGAGTTTTCTCTGGAGGAGCTATGTTGCTCGCGACTATGGATGGAGAAGATTTCCCTCACCCGATCAATGCGAGATGTAGTCAAAAATACTTAGCATAAAAGAGACCCGTTAGGTTGGTGGCCTAAGCAAAATAAGGGCATCCGAGCGAACCAAGTTCGGGCAAAGTTAGGGATAAATATAAAGATTGTACACGAGTCGAAAACACGAAAGGCGGCTTGGGCAAAAAGGTATCCGGTGGATTGAAAACCGAAAAGGCGGTCCGAGCAAAAATTAGGGATTCAAAGCGAACAACTACAACTGCACGACACTGTTTGGGTCGGCTTTTACAATAACTTGATAATCGAGAGATGGAGAGTCGATCTAATCGGAGCATTTTACATTGACTCGATATGAAGGATGTTGAAGTTGTGAAGAGCATGGCGGATTCGAGGATTCGACAAAATCCATGATTTTATTGTCACCTTTTCTTTTAACTTTGATGTATAAGCAATTGCCTCTTTCGAGGATTTGCTTCTTGATGTAAATGCTCATTCACAGGCTAATCAATCAATAAAATTACTTTCGTCAAGCTGTGTTTTCTATCATTTATTTACATCTTATTTTCATGTATTTTTAAGCTGTTTTGTTTGCAAAAGCAGCGTCCGATATTTTAATAAACTTAGCATATAAAACATCGATTGCAGCGTGGCATAATTCTGAAGTTACTCGAATTTAATTTCCATTAACGATTAAACAGTTGATCTCTGTGAGAAATTATTTGTTATGTCTCTGTTTTACATTTTCAATTATCACGAGGGCACCATGTGCATGGGCTTGTCAATGACAAGGTTTCTTTCTCTCCAACAAGAGTTATCTATGGCATATGTGTGCCCTCAAATGTTATCACTCTTTCGTAAATCGAGAAGATCGCAAAGGCGGTTCCCACCAAAGATCATTTTCAAAGGCTCACTTGTGCGAGAAGATGTTGTCGACTCCTCTTATGCAAGCTCGAAATCCTAAGTTCTGAAGTTAGGAACTCAATGCAACGTGATTGCCATCCCGGATGAATGTTAATCTCAGAGTTACTTCCCGATGATGCTAATCATTGAAAGATCATACTTCTATTCCACATCCCTATCGGGGTCGGACTATCATCTCTTTGATGAAGACGGATGATTGTATTCAATTCTTGGAGGTTGATGTTCCTCGGCAGCTCACAATTGCCTTTATTCCTAGACAAAACATCAAAACATGCATCATTGCATTACATAGCATCCTCAAAATGCGTAGCATTTCCATTGATATGGAGCATTACGCTAAAAATAATAATCTCAAACATGCATCTAAGCATAAGCAGTTAAAGTCTTTATCGAGTACCTTTTGCGTCTCGAAGATCATTCAATAAAAATCCCAAGTGGTATTCGATCGGAGTTCCCTCAAAAATTCTTCTTGTTGTTATCGCATTTTTGACCCGTGTCGATCTCCTACATTATTCAAATTCAATTTATTTACCAAGCGTCTTGCTTTTGCAAATTCTCATTGTTGGTTATCTTACCCGTTTGCCTCTATCGTTAGAGTGTGAGTAAGAGTCGGTGTCTAACCTTTCTTGCTTCTCGATTGTTTGAGTATCCATACTTGGTGTGTGGTAATTCATATAATTGCCACTCTTGAAAAATTACACCCGCCTTGGCTGAGGATATTGTATTTCTTGCATATTCAAAACTTTCAAAGTCCTCGTGGTTTGGCAATCCTTGCTAGAGTCCCTTTGTTTGGCCTCTTTCCCGTGAATTCGTCTTGATCAGCGATTTTACCATTCCATATATTTTCTCCCGGTGAGTGCTGCTCCGATCGGTCTCCTTCTTGTGTGTGTCTAATATCTTTACGACATATACTTCTCCTGTTCTCATTTTGATCTGCGATGCAACTTATTGAGTATCAAAGATCTATGAGTTCTTACCTTCGATCTGCGAAGCAACTTATTGAAGTATGCTCGTTCCAAGGTCTGCGGTTTCCTTCGATTTGAGCAACTTATTAAATATGCTCGTTCAAAGGTCATTGGTTTCGTTTTGATCTGCGATGCAACTTAGTGAAGTATCGGCGTTCAAAGATCTCTGTTCTCATTTTTATCTGCGATGCAACTTATTAAAGTATCGCGTTCAAAGATCTATGAGTTCTTACCTTTCGATCTGCGAAGCAACTTATTAAGTATGCTCGTTCCAAGGTCGATTGGTTTCGTTTTGATCTGCGATGCAACTTATTAAAGTATGCTCGTTCCAAAGTCGATTGGTTTTGTTTTGATCGCGATGCAACTTATTGAAGTATGCTCGTTCAAAGATCTATGAGTTCTTACCTTCGATCTGCGAAGCAACTTATTGAAGTATGCTCGTTCCAAAGGTCTGATTGGTTTCATTTTGATCTGCGAAGCAACTTATTGAAGTATGCTCGTTTCAAAGATCTATCAGCTTTCATTTCTAATCTGCGAAGTCGTTTATTTAAGCGCATTCGTTTCTCGATGTACTGAAATCTTTTTTAAAAAAAAAAATCACAAAAAAATAGAAAAAATAAAAATTATCAAAAAAATTGAAAATCCGAAAAAAAACGTAAACATTTATACTTGTTCTTCTGAGCGCAAATTTTTGGGTTCTTTTAGTATTTAATCTTCTTCTACCTTGAAAGTTCAAAAGGCTAGCGCCAATTTCACTTTCAGGTTTAAGGCGATTAAATAGGAACAACTATTGCACCCAAATTTGCCCTCTATATCGATCTTATCGGTTTAGGCTTTGCATTTACTCACATGCATTCATATCACTGGTTACGTAGTTACGGTTGGAGTTGATTCCCAAAGATTTCTGTTGAGCGAAAAGGCGTGGTGTTTCGACCAATTTGAGGATATTTGAAAATGATAAGGTTTAATGTTAAATCTTACTCGTTCGTATCTATGGATTTTAGGGGCTTGGTGTTCGATTGTTGAATTGAATGATGCATTCTTGTCAGACTACGAATGCAGTTTGTTTTGAATATCGTTACCTCACGATTGGAGATCAATTCATCACGAGTTTGGGTTTCTTTGTTGTTTGAGTTCATTGTTCAAGTTGTAAAGGGTGGATATTGATTATCCGTTTATTGATCAACAATTCGGTTCAAGTGCGTTTGGTTTGCTCGTCGGTTTGTTTACTCTTGGCAGCAGTGGATGTATGTGGAAATATTCGTCGAAGGCTTGTGTACCGATTCTGAATGTCAAGTTGCCATGTTGAGATCTTTCGGTCGTGTTCATCGCCCACAGATTCAAGGCATTCATTGTCGATTATTAAATGTGGCGTCTTACTTGGCATGATATCGAAGCATTATCATGAGTTTTATCTTAGTACATTTTCGATTATCGGTAGAAATTCTTGGACTCAAATTCTTATGGTCATTACTATCTCCATATTTCAAGGCTTATTCCGTCTTGGTTTAAGGTTTTGGTATTTCACAGATTGTTGAGGCCATAGCGCAAGTTATGATGTATGAATTTATTGGGTGGTTATATTTTATTTGGTTTTGTTTCTGTTGCTTGAGTAACAAGTTGATAAGAATTTGAGATTAGGTTGAAATGAGATATGAGATAAGGGTTTTTAATCAAGTTCTTGCAGATTTTCTCCTCATCATTTGGATTGAGATTTTGAGCATGATCACCCAGGGTTTATTATATGATCAAAACACGTTAGATTTTATTTCTATTAATTCCAGGACATTCTTGCTTCCTTCATTCATTTGATATTGTTGATTCTAATTTGGAAGTTCAAGTAGGAATTTAAGAGTGATTCAAATTTGGATTCATTGTTGTTTACCTAATACATCAAGTTCTAACTTGTGCAAGAAGTGGTGTGTTCATGAGAGAAGAGTAAGTTGAAGTAGAGTTGGAAATTTCCATTCATGATTAATTCATACTTCCAACCATTTTCTTTCAATCGCTTCCGATTTCATTCAAATCGTTCAAGATTATTGCAACTCCTATGCAAAGTTTCAAACATTATTACAATTTTCATGTGTAATATCCATTCATGGTTAATTCTCAAATTCAAGCTACAAGGGAAGTTTCTTGGATTACAAGATATAAGTTCTACAATACTACAAGGCAATTGTTGAATGATCAAGGTCTTATGTCGCGTTCAAGACACATTTAGTTATTCAATGTTAACAAGTGATGTGTTTCATTACAAAATCATTGGAATCCACAAAGCAATTCAAATGATGTGATGTTACAAATTTAGGACTTCTAACACAAAATTCCAAGGTTACTAGTACAAGTTTTGTTCATAAATGCAAACATACAAAACACTACACATGTTATGTCCTAATCCTATCTTCCATTGGAAATCTTTGTTGTTTTCTTTGCCTCCAAGCCTTCTTGCTCCGTTTCCACCTTCTTGTCCAAAGTTTGCCGTCACCGTGCTCTAAAGCTCATGCCATTACTTGCATTCATGAAACAAAGCAAAGAAATTTGGTTAATAACGGACAGCGATAATAATACAAGAGAATACAAATTCCATTTCATCATTAGGATTTTCTTTCGGAATCGGGGTTGTGTGTGGTTCGATCAAAACCAAGGCCTCATGGCGAATCATCGGCCGTAAAACTCGCTATTACAAATCCACAGGCACCCTTGGTTCACAATAGGAGGTGTGGAAAGAAGATGAGAAGCGATTTTAAGCAGTTTTGGCATGGCACAAGAGTTTTATGCGAGGCGCAATGGCGAAGCATCTTTTCGAGCAAGTTTTACCACAAATACACCGATCAATGAGGGATATAACTAAAGGCATCAAAACCAAAAATGATCGGAATCATCATTGATACAAATCGATACAAGCCCATCAAGCAAACAAAAGGTTTGTTTTCAAAGATCGAAACAAAGAAACCCTAGCTGCTGACGTATAAAAACATTGAAGTTTTAACACAAGAGACCTTTGTTCAAAACCCTAGCGAAATCCGACATCCAAGCAGCTGTTCACCAAACCCTAGCAAAATCTATCGAAGCCATAAACCCTAGCCGCATACTAATCTTGTCAAGCCAAAACCCGGAAGAATGTTCATTAAAACAAAACGAGCGAGCATCCATCTAAGCGAAACATCATCATTTTAGAAAAAAGGAGAATCCTTGAGAAAAATATAGCGAGCGAAAGCAAGGCATAAGGTAATGGATCGATCTCACGGGTTGCGGTTTTACCGCCGTCCACCGCCGTCCCTACGAATCGTCATCATAGCTCGCTTTCTTTTCGTTTCATCACGTTTCCATCATCGGTGATGTCGATTTTGCCGATTAGAGTCTAGGGTTTCACTTTCCTTTCCGTTCCCAAATCGTAATAAACAAAACACAAATCAAAGCGTTTTTATCGGAAAATCGGTAACAACAAAGTCGGATCGGTGAGAGAGAGAGATCGCGTGAGGCGGCGATGAGAGATCGAGGACACGGTGAGGATCGCGGAGAGAGACAATCGAAATAGCGGCGAGTTCGAGAGAACCATAAATGTCGGACGAGAGACATGCAAGCGGCGAGATCGAGAGAGAATGAGGAAGAGAGTGAGTGTTCTTCATCTTGTGTTTTACGTATTAGTTTTTGATTTATGATTAATCACTAGTTAAAAATATAACTTAATTTTTCCTTTTCTTTTTAGTTCGGTTTAACTTTCGAAGAAAAGTTTTATAATATAAAAGGTTTAGATTAGTAGTAGAACTAATTTAGTTTTAGTTTTAAAAATTGATTTACGATTTTATTTTATTTATTAATATAATTTTAGTTCATAAAGCGATTTAGTTTTTAATTAATAAAATAAACTTGATTTTGTTTTCATTTATATTAGCATTAATTTTTACTTAATTAGGACTAGAGTTATTTATTGCTTTAATTTATATTTATAATGAAGTGGGTTTGGGATAGTTTTAGTTTTAGGAATATTTTATTTTGTTGGTTAGTCTAGGTGGTGACACTTGTCACCACACATGTTTGTTCGAATCTGGTGTATACATGTCCATGGTATATATTTTGCACCTCTCGCATCAAACCATCGATCGATGAGGTCGGATCAAGCGATCGAATGGTGGACCACACTCATTCATGGAGCATCTCATACAAGATCCGTGACATTTTGGGCTTGGGCTCGGTTGCTATCTACACCCTCGGTTTAAAGCTTCAACAGGCCCATTCCTAAACTTTTCTCTTTAAATTCAATATATTGCAAGTTTTTATTTATTTTTATGAAATGATGTATTAAATAATATTTTGGCATATGGTAGTTTTTATTTTTGAATTACCAATTAAATTGTTAATTGATTTTTCATCAAGTAAAAGAATATCTATACTAATAATTATTTAAATTCGATTTTGTATTGTGTGTTAATTTATTTTCTTTTATTATCCGATTATCATTATCGGTTTGCATGTTTATTCGCGATTGCACTCCGCTCTCACATTAATATAAAAACAACAACGCCTCCGCTCTCTCTCTTATTTTGGTTACCCACACGAATTCTCTAAGGGTCTCATGGTTGGGGATGGGCATGGCCATCCTCACGAGGTTAATTAAGGCCTCGTTGCCTTGATTAATCATAACCCGAAAAATAATTGGTCCATATACCAATCACCATGCACGTCTCACGGTTAATCAAGTCCATATACTTGGTTAACCATAACCGAAATATCATTTCTCTCGTCCAGCGCAATTTTCAAAATAGTGTTATGGTACTTAATTAAATTGTTAGAGGTTAAAGCGATTTAATTAAAATGTAAAATATTTGGGCCATTGAAACCCAATGACTCGAATGCTTTATTCCATACACTTGAACATTTAAAACACTTTCAAATTAAATTAATTAATTGAAGTTGTTTTCAAAAATCAATTTTTTCTACAAAACAAAAACATAGTGATATGGAATTTAATTAAATTGTTAGAGGTTGTGACGATTTAATTAAAATATAAATATTTGGGCCATTAGAGGTAACAATGACTTAAATACTTTATTCCATAACATAAAAAGTGAACTTTGTTTCACCTCACTCCTTTCATAATAAAGATTTTGGATGAGAGATGATAGGTTGACCTCAATCACCAATCTCGAGTATTAAATCGTTAGAGGACCTCCCAGCGTTTTGGTACTTGTCATCTACAATTAAAAATCAATTCAACTCATTCAAATCTTTTTCGCTCATATGCGATTATCAAAATCAAAAACATTTCTTCTAAAATCAACACATCCAAGACATTTTCAACGAACTACGGTTTTGACTTTCCCATTGCGAGGGAATACGTAGGCACGCGGTTTCGAAACCGTGTCAAACTCAAAATAATAATAAACAAATCCATTTTTCATCTTTCTTAAATTCATAATTTAGAAATTAGCGAATACACACACAAACACATTTTGAACTAAATGGGTCCCATCGAGTACGATGGACGTAAGAGGTGCTAATACCTTCCTCTTGCGTAACCGACTCCCGAATCTATGCTTTTTGGTCTTGTAGACCGCCTTATCCGATTTTTGTGGGTTTTATCTATATTTCCCCATTCTTTCTAGAACAAATAAAATTAGGTGGCGATTTCATTGTTTTGAAAATTCATTTTAAATAAATGATTTTTTTTGAAAATCGAGTTGCTTCAGTGATTAGTCAGATTAAAGGCGAGTGGGATACAAAGCATCCGAATCTCATTCCGTATCGAGCGCATGTTTTGAGTTTGATCCCCTACTTCGAAGAGGTCACTTTCAATCACATTCCACGAGAGGAGAATCATTTGGCAGACGCATTGGCTACTATGTCATCTATGTTCAAGGTCAGATGGGACAACGAGGCTCCCCAGATCATCATTGAGAAGTTCGACGAACCGGCATACTGTTATGAGCTTGATACAGAAGAGAAACCTTGGTACTACGATGTGAAGAAGTATCTTGAGACTCAGGAATATCCCGCAGGGGCATCTGTCAACGATAAGAAGTTCTTGAGAAGATTTGCATCCAAATTCTTCCTCAGCAACGACATCTTATACAAGCGCAATCACGACTTGTGCTTACTCCGCTGTGTAGACCGGAAAATGGCGGAACATATCATGGAAGAGTTACATGAAGGCGCATTTGGTACCCATTCCAGTGGACATACGATGGCTAAAAGATTCTGAGAACAGGTTACTATTGGTCCACCATGGGCGATTGTCACGCTATGCTCGATCTTGTCACAAATGCAGTTATGCGGACAAAGTGCGTACCTCGGTACCTCAGAATGTTCTAACAGCTCTTTGGCCTTTTGCAATGTGGGGCATTGACATGATTGGAGAAATCAAGCCTACAGCTTCCAACGGACATCGTTTCATCCTTGTGGCAATTGACTATTTCACCAAGTGGGTAGAAGCAGCCTCGTTCGCATTTGTTACCAGGAATGTTGTGGCTCGATTCATCAAACATAATCTTATCTATCGGTATGGCACTCCCGAAAGGATTACCATAGATAATGGCTCTAATCTCAACAACAAGATGATCACCGAACTCTGCACGCAGTTCAAGATCAAGCATCATAACTCTTCTCCATATCGGCCTAAGATGAATGGCGCAATGGAAGCCGCCAACAAGAACATTAAGAAGATTATACAGAAGATGATTGTGACTTACAAAGATTGGCATGAGATGTTACCATTTGCTCTTCATGGTTATCGCACTGATGCGGACATCAGGGAAACCCCTTCTCTCTGTACGGTATGGAAGCGATCCTACCCATCGAGGTTCAAATACCCTCAACGAGTCCTCTGGGGCCTTGAGTTAGGTGAAGAGGATTGGATCGACTCGCCTTGACGTTAACTTGATTGATGAGAAGCGACTCGCGTCCATACGCCATGGACGGATCTATGAAGCGAATGATCGAGCATTTAACAAGAAGGTCAAGCACCAAGTCTACCAAGTCGGTGATCTAGTAGTCAAGCGCATCATTCTTCCACAAGGTGATCCGGGGCAAATGGACTCCCACCTATGAGGGACCGTTTGTAGTCAAGGCAGTATTTTCGGCGGAGCTATGATACTTAGCACCATGGATGGTGAGGACTTCCACACCCTGAGCGAGACATAGTCAAAAATACTACGCATAAAGAGACCCGCTAGGTCGGTGACCTAGGCAAAAATAAGGGCATCTGGCGAACCAAAGGGTTCGGGCAAAAGTTAAGGATATATACAAAACATGTACACGGCAAGTCGAAAACACGAAAAGGCGGCTTGGGCAAAAAGGTATCTGGTGGTGAAAACCGAAAGGTCTAGGCAAAAGTTAGGGATTTAAGCGTACGACTATGTCTCGTCCAGATCACCTATCTACAGACTACTATCAGCATTCAAGATTCAAATGGCAAAAATCAATTCACTCATTTTCTACTGACAGCAAGGAGATGAGATATTTGAAATATATGAGTACTAGCATAGTTGGAACTCAACGAGATTATTTGCGCATAGCTTTTTTACTTTTCTTGTGTACAAACTACTTGCCCATACGCCACATTTCAAATAAATACAAGTTCTTTCTCTTTACAATTTTTGCTTGCATAAAGTCCAACGTTTGCTTTGAATGATTATATGCATGTGACAATAAAAATCTATTTACAGACATGCGAAAAATGAACAAACGAAAGTAATTACTACAGGCTCCAGGGATTGAGATGACGACGAAAGTCACCAATGCATCCCAGTAAGCATAATCCCCAAGCGTCGCTCACTAAACCTTCCCGATGGAGAGCGCGGTCCCGCAGTGATTCCACTCAACTTAAGGATTACACCGTCTTGAGCAATAACATTTCATCCCGGCCGGTATTTATCCCAAGAATATCTCAAACAATTCCCCTTCTCCCCGGCAACAGCAGTATCCAGACTTGAAACTTGGTCAGATAGTGCATCGGAGGAAACTTACATCTTTTATTCCCCAGTCAAAGATTACAACGGGCCCCAGATCCTTCTAACCCGGTCTCCTAGCAACTATCAAGTACTCCCCAGCAGGGTCTATGCACAAGATCCTCAGTGACACATCTCTCTATCTCTACCATCCTCACCAATATCTAGGCTCAAGACTTGGTCAGATAGTGCATCGGAGGAATCGAAGTTTCTTTTCTTCTCAGGGTTTCTATCCGTTTTATCCCCAAACAGAAGCCAGGAATCCTCCAGCAGAACATTCGCATCTTCTTCAAGATGAATATATTTTGAAATACCACAACATCTATCATTCATACATTTCTCATAAAGTCATAATATATGCATATGTCATTCATACACATCGTCATGCATCATACTTTGCATAAGACTAACAATATTCTATCAAAGTTTCTCTTGTTTTCTCCAAAACAGGTGAAAATCACTTTTGACGCAAACAGGTCCAGGATTAATACCCGAATCCATACGGGAGAACTATCTGAAAGACCGCCCTAGTTGTCCCCCGACAACAGGTCCAGGATTAATACCCGAATCTAGACGGGAGAACTATCTGAAAGACCGCCCTAGTTGTCCTCCGACAACTGTTCCAGGATTAATGCCCGAAGCCAGACGGGAAAACTATCTGAACGACCGCCCTTGTTTTCCTCCGACAACAGATCCAGGATTAATGCCTGAAGCTAGACGGGAAAACTATCTGAACGATCACAAGTTATCCTCCGATAACAGGCATTGGATCAATACCCGAAGCACAACAGGGAAGCTGTCCACATTTTGCCAACTACTATCCCCTCAGAGTAATCAGCACGAAGATCTATTCTGACTCCTTCTTATTATCAATAGCAACCGCAGAGTCTAGCGTACGACTCAGTTGCCTTGGATGGCATCTTAAGCCCATCTCCGATTACTTGTCAACATTTCTCCACCTTCAAAATGCTGCATATTTGGTTAAAAAACCAATACAAACCAATAACTTCATTCAAAGATGAGCACGAGGTCTAACGTACGACTCCCTCCGGATGGCATCCTAAGCCCATCTCCTTTCACTTCCAGAAACGTTTACAGAGCCTAGCGTACGACTCACTCCCCAGCATCGATCTTTTCAGATGCATCTTAAGCCCATCTCCAACAATTCTCCTATTCAGGAGACATCTCGAGTCTAGTGTACGACTCATTCCCCAGCAAAGTCTCCGACTCCTCCAAATGGCATCTGTAAGCCCATTCCCGCAACATCAGCCAACAGCGAGTGCAAATTTTCAGGTGTACTCGAGTGTTCAATCATCTTCTACCTCCAGGTCACGAAAGGAAAGCACGCCAATCTAACCCTTCCATTACAAGAAGATTGAACAGGGGAAGCTGTCATACCCCAAAATTTTCCCTCCTACTTCTCAAGACATTTCCTACATCCATGCTCAAGGATTCCTCAAGGGTTGATCAGACAAACCCTCTCCTAGACAATCAACCCAAACTAGGGTTTGGTAATTCTCAGATCCAGATGGACTTCCAACATCTCCAATGGTCATCATGCCTCCTCATATGCTTCAAAGATTCTCCATGTCAAGTTTAAAGCCTCACAAGCCAAATTTCCTCAGACAATTGCTCAGATGATTGAAAATTAGTTGTCTTAGACAAAAAGTCAACTGTGGTCAACATATAGTCAAACTTCATGATTTTTGGTCAACATCCTCATTTTGAAGTCACATTCATCATTTGATCAAGGGTTGATCATGATTCATCAAGAAAACTCAAAATTTGCTCAAAAGTCAAACTTTCTAAATTAGGGTTTCTTAGTGAAAAGTCAACCAAACTTTGACTGAGCATAACTTCTTCATACTTTCTCAGAAATTTTTCCACCACCTCTGGTTTTGAAGGAAGTTCAATTCTCTACAACTTCATGTCTCACAAGAATGTTCAGAAAATGCTTCATTTGGAAGGTATGGATCAAAACATTACAGGTCCTTTTTAAAGTCAACAAAAAGTCAACTTTTTGTTTTGAAGATATATTGAGCATGGAAACTCCAATTGAGATGAAACCAAAGAGGTTGGTTAGAGCACTCTTATAGCTTTCTAAAAAGTGCAAGAACACTGAAAAATGTGGAAAATTGAGAAAAATACACCTTGTGCAAGTTGGGCAATTTTGAAGAAGTGCACAAAGAGAGATACTTGTGAAAATCAAAAAATTTTCAAATGGGCCTAGTTTTTCTTCATTCAAACTTGTTCCTTATACAATTTGGAACATCCAAGCCCAATGCCACGAATTTTAACTTTATTTTTCTATTTAATTTGGATTTTATTCATTTAAATACAAATTAAATTAGAAAATAAAGTATAAAATCAAAATTAATTGCAAATTGATTTTTTCTCTCATTCTTGGGATCCAAGTAACCCATAAAGGCTGGCAAATTTCGAAATTATCATGGATTTGGCAAGAATTTGATTGAAATTGATCAAAAAAGATAAGATTTGATTTTGCACAAAATCAAAAGATCTTTGCATTGATTAACCATTATTTGTTCCTCAAATCAGCTCAATTTCCATCCATTATAAATATACAATGCATATCACATGAATTGAAACAGAAAAATTGCCTCAAGAACCCTAACCTAAAGTCAAAAAATCTGTGACCTTCAAGCAATCTGCAGCCTTGGTTTCAGTGATTTTCAATCGATTTTGAGCATTCCATCGTGTTCCTTGGGTTGTTTAGAGTCGATCCAGACCTTTACAAGTTACAAAACCATCAAGAATCAAGCAATCCCGATTTTGGTTTGTTCTTCCTTTTCCAAAATCGATTTTCAATTCTCATGCATTATTAACATGTTTTGTTGTTGTTGTTTTTGTGTTTAGAACGAAAGCTTGGAAGCTTTCTGGGTAGTTTGATTGAATTTCCATGGCCTAAAACACGAGTTACCATTTCTAGGGTTTTTGGTTTCGAATTAGGGCTTCCTTAAAACGGAAAAATTGGACCAAAAGACCACCACCATCGTGTTCAGAACGATGTTTCCAATCGAACCATGCCTTTGAATGTCATTTATATTGCTTGTGTTTGATTTTAGGATTTGCAGGGACCATAGCGTCGAACTGAGGCCGACGCTATCTTTTCAAAAATTCCAAACGAAGAAGACGATGCTTGGCGCGTGATCTGGACCATCAGGGAGCGACGTCTGTCCAAAATCCATTCGCTCCGTTTTTCAAACACGTGTGCAAGCCAGCTCAGTTGGTCAAGGCGTGGGGTTGTGAAGGCAAGGTCACCAGTTCGATCCCTGCCAAGACCATTTATTTTTGCTTCTTTACAAACTAACATGTTTTCTTTTTTTTTTTTTATATTTTCCTATTTAATATTTTTTCATGCATTTAATTTATCTTTCATAATTTTTATCATGCATTTTAAAAATACCAAAAATATTTATTTTTTGCATACACATCAGAAAAATGTTTATTTAATTTATAAAATTAAAAATATTATTTTTGCATGCATATTTAATTTAATTTCTATTTTATCATTTAAATCACTTTTAATTGATTTTTAATTATTAAATTAACTCCAAAAAATCCCAAAAAATTATTTTAGCATATTAATATTATTTCTAGCATGAAAACTTTTTCTCATTCAAAAATCATTATTTTTACTAACATTTTCCTCTTATTCAATTTCCTCGTATTTCCCGATTTTCATATGTTTACAGGTTATATCGTTTCGGACAATTTTTTATCGCTTTCTTTTCATACTATGTAATTGCCTATGGGATGTAATAGTTTAATTAGGACTTTTATTTTCCGCACTTTTCAATTATATATATGTCCCAAAGCCATGTAATAGCGTAGGATTTATCTTTCCGCATTTTACTTTCCGCAATTTAATTCCTGCATCTTACAAACTGTTAGTAATTAGGCGTGTATGGCAAGATTAAAATCAACATAGTTCACTCATAATTCCAAGATAAAATACCTGAAATCTACACACTCCTTTCACACATGCACCCCTTAGGCTAATTCTCTCTCGTTGCCTTTACGAATTCAAATGGTCAAGTCCCTCGAACGTAGAGGTATTCTAGCACCGTTGCCTTCAAAACAAATCATCATAGTCCCTTTGATACAAAGATCATAGACCCACGATGTCGCCTACAAATACATGATCTTGACCCTCGATTGTTGTAACACCCCATCTAGATACCCCGAATATATTAATTAAATTAATATCTAAATCATCTTTAATCAGAGTTAACACGGTATAATACGGGATGTCACAATTAATAATTAAATCAACTTCATCAAACAGTAGCCATGCTACACTGAGGATCATCATCATACAATTCAAATCATCATAAGACCATGTCTTACACAGCGGAAATATCAAAATCAGTCAATTTAAATAAAACATCATAGTTCTCAAGAATTCAAATCAAACTATTAAACAATCTTGATTCTCTTAACTAAGCGTTTCCCGGTGTTACAATCTAATCGAGCATGACAACACGGACTAAAGATAAGCTCTAGAGCCATCCTCACCGACTCCTCATTTTAACTCAATCTGAAATGGTAAAGTAAGGGTGAGACTTCTCATAATTAAAGCACATTATAAGTCTTTCAATCAATAATATAATACAAGCATATTATTCCACCACTTAACACCATTCGACATCCAGCACATCCATAATCATGTAATTCATCATGCATAATCAATAAACAATAAAAGAATTGCAACGGAAAACATCCTAACATGTTACAATTCCATACAACACAAATCACGGACTCAATGCATGCGGTACCGACTTGACCAAGTCACGACCGATCCATTATCAGCGGATCACGGTACCATCGATTCGTCCATAACCACTCGGACACGAATCGGCTAACCACCCATCCTCACTCGGGTATCGGTTGTTGGCAATCCAAGTCAAATTCCGCACAATGGGAATTAACTTCACCAAAACAATGCATATGCACGCACATCATAGCATGCAACATTAATCGATCTATGTAATACATCAATTCAACATAAGCGAAACAACCATCAACATGATATCTCAACCAATCATGCACACAATCAACATCGGCATAAACATGCAAACCAATCAACATGATACATCAACCAATCATGCATTCTAACCTTAGCATAAACATGCTATTACACCTACACATTACTAGTGTCCTCATCACCAAGGTTCCTACTACTACACATCATCCTTATGTATGCATTAAAAAATCATTTATTTGAAATCCAACCCCTTTCCAAAATAATTTCAAGTTTTCTAAAATATTTTCATTTCATAAGGTAGAGCATAAAATTTAGGAAATAACGTCCAAAAGCAGTAGCTCAAAAGGACTTACGGTTTGAAAGTTATGAATTTTGAAGTTTGGAAATTTTCAAAAATGAGCAGTGGAACCGGTTCCTCCACAGAGTAACGGTTCCAATTTCAAAAATCGCCCCACGGAAAAATGTATGGGAACCGGTTCCTCGGTAGGGAACGGTTCCCGAAAATATTTATTTTACGGCAAAAGTAACGTGGAACCGGTTCCTCCCACACAAGAACCGGTTCAAAATACCATTTTATCGTTTGAAAAATGGAACCGGGTTCTCCAGGTTCCCACGACCATCGAGACCAAAAATCTAGTTTTTGACTTATTTTCCCAAAGTCATTTCTCATTCATTCCAAAACGTACCCATGTATTCCAACACCATAAAATCACTCATTCATCATCAATAACACATATAACTGTTTAATAATCCTACATCATGCAGATCCATTAATCTATACATTCTGACACAATCTGACACCTATAGGGACACATTCATGGAACCCTATAAATTCACAAACACAATTCTCTAACATGCTATACCCTATATCATCAACATCAAAACCTATAATAACCAATAATCAATCAAATCACCCACCTTGTGGGTTCTTCGAGATTCTGACACTTCTAGGTTTTCCTTCTTCTTTTCCTCTTCTCACTTCTACGTAGTCTTGTTTTCTCCAAAAATGATTCTATTTTTCCTCTTTATTCCTTTTTATCATAAATAAAATAAATATTATTTTCTTCTCCAATTAATTCCATCATTAAACTTAATAATCCAATAAACTAAATAAATTATGACCTCAATTAATTTAATAAGTAAAAATCATAAGTATTTAATTATTGCATTATTTTGGGGTGTCACAACTCTCCCCAACTTAAAAGAGTTTTCGTCCTCGAAAACATACCTCAGACGAATAGTTCGGGATACGAGTTCTTCATCTGACTCTCCAGCTCCCAAGTAACATTTCCATCAATTTGGTCCTCCCAAGCCACTCTTACCAATGCAATCTCTTTGCCCCTAGCTGTTTCAACTAGATCCTCGATTCTGATCGCTTCCACGATCAAATTCTCTCGTGCACAGTATCATCTACCGAATCTCATGAGACGGATCAATGTACTTCCTCGGTGAGACACATGAAAACATCATGCAGATTCGAAGTGATGGCGACAAGGCAATCGATATGCAACCTTTCCAATTCTCTTGGTAATCGAAAGGACCAATAAATCGTGGAGTCAACTTTCTTGACTTCAAGGCTCGACCAATTCCGTCATCGGAGTAACCGCATAAACACATGCTCTCCTTCTGAACTCAAGGTCTTTCCTCCTCTTATCATGATAACTCTTGGCGACTAGAAGTCTTCATCTTCTCTGAATCATCTTAATCTTTTAAGTTTCTGAACAATTTCGGTCCAATCACGGCATTCTCTCGGTTTCATACCAACACAATGGTGTCAGGCACCTCCTACCATACAATGCCTCAAGCGGAGCCATACCAATACTCGGTGAAAGCTATTGTTGTAGGTAAACTCAATCAATGGCGGATAGCTATCCCAGTTCCACCCTTCTCTACACCTCTCTCGACAAATCTTCCAAATCGTTCTTTCCGTTTGACCATCATGCTGCGGATGATAAGCTCAAGCGCAACTTGGTACCTAAAGCTTCTTGCAATCCTGTCCGAACTTAGATGTAAACCTCGGATCTCGATCCGACACAATGCTAGGCGGAATACTCATGCAAACTCACGACCTACACTCGCTAATCTCTCCATCGGATAATCCATTCTTATCGGAATAAAATGGCGATTTTGTCAACTATCCATCCACCCGGATAGAATCACAATTCTTAGGCACCCGGAACCCAAAATCCATTGAGATTCCATCCACTTCCATTACAGCGGTTCCATCAATCCTGATGGTTTCTGATGCTCGATTTTTGACTTCTGACATATCAAACAGGCATACACAAACTCAGCAATTTCCTTCTTCATTCCAGGCCACCAAAACAACTTTTTGAAATCATGATACATCTTAGTAGCACCAGGATGAATACTCAACCCGCTACGGTGTCCTTCTTCCAAAATGCTCTTCCTAATCTCGGCAACATCCGGAACACACACCCGATCACCAAATCTCATAACACCATTCTCGTCAATTCGGAACTCGCCTCCTTGACCTTGGTTGATCAATGTCAGCTTATCAACTAAACCAACATCAGATTTTTGCCCATTTCTAATCTCTTCCAGAATACTACTAGTCAGCTTCAACATTCCCAATTTCACACTATTCGGAGTAGTTTCACAAACCAAACTTAGATCTCTGAACTGCTCAACCAAATCTAACTCACGAACCATCAACATCGACATATGCAAGGACTTTCTACTTAAAGCATCCGCAACAACGTTTGCCTTACCAGGATGGTAATTTAAACCGAAATCATAATCCTTTAAGAATTCTAACCATCTTCTCTGCCTCATGTTCAACTCTTTCTGATCAAAAAGATACCTCAGACTCTTATGATCACTGAACTCCTCAAACCGAGAACCATATAAATAATGTCTCCACAACTTCAAAACAAACACAGGTTGAACTCTAAATCATGAGTCGGATAATTCCTTTCATGCACTTTCAATGTCGTGAAGCATAAGCCCTGACACCTTATCTTGCATCAACACACCACCTAATCCCATTAATGATGCGTCACAATATACCACAAAGACTTAGTCGGATCGGCAAAATCAAGATCGGAGCACTTGTCAACCTCCTCTTGACTCTTGAAATCCTTTCTCACATTCAACATCCCAAACAAATATCGACCCTTCTGGTCAACTTAGTCAATAGTAGCCGGTTTGGAAAATCCTTCTATAAACTTCGATAATAACAAGACCAGAAAACTACGGATCTCGAAGCATTCTTGGTGCTTCCCAGAGACACCGCTTCTACCTTCGTAGGATCCACGCAATTCCATTCTTGGAAATTACATGACCAAGAAAACTCACCTCCTCAACGAATTCACACTTGGACAACCGCATAAAGTTTCTTTTCTTTCAACAATTCCAACACAACTACGAGATGTTACGCATGCTCCTCATCGCTTTTGAATAAATCGAATATCATCAATGAACACTACTACAAACTTGTCAAGATATGGGTGAAATATCCTGTTCATATACTCCATGAAAACACCGGTGCATTAGTAACCCCAAGCGGCATAGCGAATATTCATAATGTCCATACCTCGTTCTAAATCGGTTTTGAATATCCTCGACTTCACGAATCGATGATATCGGATGTCGAGATCAATCTTACTAAACACACACGCTCCACGTGATCCATCAAGTCATCAATCCTCGGCAAAGGATACCGATTCTTGATTGTAACTTTATTCAACTGTCGGTAGTCAACACATAACCTCATTGAACCTTCCTTCTTCCAACCAATAACAGGAGCACCCACGGCGACACACTCGGACGAATAAACTTCTTCTCAAGCAATTCCTCTAGCGCTTCTTGATTCAACTAATTCGAGATGCCGACATGCGATAAGGCGCCATCGACACGGACTAGTTCCGAGAATCGGATCTATAGTAAATTCTACCTCCCTCTCGGTGGCAATTCACTAACGTCTTACGGAAACACCTCGGAAATTCATTCACCAAAATCCGTCACTCTTTGCCTTTCCTTCGCTTCAATCGCGGAATACAACATAAACACCAGCACCATCTTTCACGACTATATTCATACGCTTCTGACATAATCTCACTTTCGATCTTAACCTCTTGGGAAAATGACCGTCTTCTCAAAGCAGTTGATATGAACTGGTTGAATTCCAACGATTCATTCAAGGATGATATCAAGTTGTTCTAGCGGTAGGCACACTAAATCCATACGAAACCCTATCAAAATCACACAGGACAATTCCTACAAACATACGAGTAGTCCTTTGAACGGCGAGAGTATCAATAACCATACTTCCATCCATATTAGAAATTTCCAAATTCAATCTCTTAGCACAATCTAACGCAATAAAAGAATCGTAGCTCGGTATCAATAATCGCAATCAAAGGTATGCCATTAATAAAACATGTACCTTTAATCGATCGATCATCGGTTTAGTTTGATCCGGACAATGCAAACACTTTACCACCCGACTTGCTCTTTCTTGGGTTTTGTGCGAGGGACGAGTATGACCCTCTTCACCACGGTTGTAGCAAGTCACCCTTTCACTCTGCGGTCATTGGCCACATGGCGAACTTTCCACACTTGAAACACTTCTTATCATTGCTCTTACGGTCCACCATACGATGTCTGTCTCACCACACTTATAGCACCTAGCGGAAGAACTAGAATCTCCTCCACGGACTTCTTCCAACCTCCGGATCTCGATTATTCCTATCATAAGGCTTACCACGATCCATCATTGCTTACCTTTCCTATCAACATACCCTCGAGCATTCGACTTAGTGTTAGCAAGATCCTCCTCAAGAATTCTACTACAATCAACGGATCGGAAAATCTTCGGATACGCGATACGAATACCACCTTAATCTCGTCACGAAGACCATTCTCAAACTTGATACATTTGGAAAATTCTCCATACGCATCGTTGGGGTAATGAGCATAATACTTTGCTAACTCGAGAAAACTTTGAAGCATACTCACGCGGTCTTGTTACCCTACTTGAGTTCCAAAAACTCAATCTCCTTCTTACCTCGACATCTTGGAAAATACCTCCTCGGAAAAGCTCTCAACACGGCCCAATTCAATGCAACACCATCTTCTTCTAGTTCATTTCGGGTAGCAACCACCGGTCATCGACTTCCTCGGCCAACATGTGAGTTCCATATCTCACCTTGACCCCTCTGCAGTCAATCACTCGAAGATCCTCTCGATCTCCTTCAACCCTTGAGCACCTTCGGGATCATGCGTGCCCTTGAGCAATGGAGGATTATTCCTCTAAAATTCCTCAATTATGCATCGGCACCAATCACGACTCCTGTTGGTTCCCTCCGAGCACTCCAACATTCCCAAAGCCTCGGCAATGGCATCATCATTCCTTCGTTACCTCTTAGGCCATTGTTACGTAACATAACAAAACAATTCACATCGGCACAAGTATCGGCAGTGTCACTTCACACTAGTCGCATACTAAAGGGATAACGACACAGGACAAGACCGACTATGCTCTGATACCACTATTGTAACACCCCATCTAGATACCCCGAATATATTAATTAAATTAATATCTAAATCATCTTTAATCAGAGTTAACACGGTATAATACGGGATGTCACAATTAATAATTAAAACAACTTCATCAAACAGTAGCCATGCTACACTGAGGATCATCATCATACAATTCAAATCATCATAAGACCATGTCTTACACAGCGGAAATATCAAAATCAGTCAATTTAAATAAAACATCATAGTTCTCAAGGAATTCAAATCCAAACTATTAAACAATACTGATTCTCTTAACTAAGCATTTCCCCAGTGTTACAATCTAATCAGAGCATGACACTGACACACGGACTAAAAGATAAGCTCTAGAGCCATCCTCACCGACTCCTCAGCTGCTAACTCAATCTGAAATGGTAAAGTAAGGGTGAGACTTCTCATAATTAAAGCACATTATAAGTCTTTCAATCAATAATATAATACAAGCATATTATTCCACCACTTAACACCATTCAGCATCCAGCATCCATAATCATGTAATTCATCATGCATAATCAATAAACAATAAAAGAATTGCAACGGAAAACATCCTAACATGTTACAATTCCATACAACACAAATCTGAGACTCAATGCATGCGGTACCGACGTGACCAAGTCACCCAACGATCCATTATCAACGGATACGGTACCATCGATTCGTCCATAACCACTCGGACACGAATCCCTAACCACCCATCCTCACTCGGGTATCGGTTGTTGGCAATCCAAGTCAAATTCCGCACAATGGGAATTAACTTCACCAAAACAATGCATATGCACGCACATCAATAGCATGCAACATTAATCGGTCTATGTAATACATCAATTCAACATAAGCGAAACAACCATCCAACATGATATCTCAACCAATCATGCACACAATCAACATCGGCATAAACATGCAAACCAATCAACATGATACATCAACCAATCATGCATCGTCTAACCTTAGCATAAACATGCTATTACACCTACACATTACTAGTGTCCTCATCACCAAGGTTCCTCTACTACACATACATCCTTATGTATACATTAAAAAATCATTTATTTGAAATCAACCCCTTTCAAAATAATTTCAAGTTTTCTAAAATATTTTCATTTCATAAGGTAGAGCATAAAATTTGGAAATAACGTCCAAAAGAGCTAAAAGGACTTACGGTTTGAAAGTTATGAATTTTTGAAGTTTTGAAATTTTCAAAATGAGCAGTGGAACCGGTTCCTCCACAGGAGTAACGGTTCCCAAAAAATCAGCGCCCTGGAAAATGTATGGGAACCCGGTTCCTCGGTGAGAGGCGGTTCCCGAGAAAATATTCAGTTTTTAGCAAAAGTAACGTGGAACCGGTTCCTCCCACACAGAACCGGTTCTGGGTTCAAAATACCATTTTATCGGTTTGAAAAATTGGAACCGGGTTCTCCCACGGGAACCGGTTCCCACGACCATCGAGACCCAAAATCTAGTTTTTTGACTTATTTTCCCAAAGTCATTTCTCATTCATTCCAAAACGTACCCATGTATTCCAACACCATAAAATCACTCATTCATCATCAATAACACACAATATAACATGTTTTACTCGTCAGTAATAATCCTACATCATGCAGATCCATTAGTCTATACATTCTAACACAATCTGACACCTATAGGGACACATTCATGGAACCCTATAAATTCACAAACACAATTCTCTAACATGCTATACCCTATATCATCAACATCAAAACCTATAATAAGCAATAATCAATCGAAATCACCCCTTACCTTGTGGGTTCTTCGAGATTCTGACACTTCTAGGTTTTTCTTCTTCTTTTCCTCTTCTCACTTCTACGTAGTCTTGTTTTCTCCAAAAATGATTCTATTTTTCCTCTTTATTCCTTTTTATCATAAATAAAATAAATATTATTTTCTTCTCCAATTAATTCCATCATTAAACTTAATAATCCAATAAACTAAATAAATTATGACCTCAATTAATTTAATAATTAAAAATCATAAGTATTTAATTATTGCATTATTTTGGGGTGTCACAATTGTCGCCTACGAAAAATGATGATAGTCCCTTCGAATGTGCTAGGATACTTCCTACAAGTTGCTTTCCATGACCATCCGATGTCCCTTCGAATGTCCCGCTTACATCCAACGAATAGGTTACCTACCAACTAATGGTATGGATATCGCTATTCTAAAGGCGTAAAACAACATGAAAGCGACCATTACGGTAGGTAATAAGACTTTTAGTTGCTTGCTCTATCAAAATACTTTTCACCTCACACTTTTTCAAAGTTCAAACTCTTTTCAAAGCGAAACATTTCCAAACACTTTGTATACATTCCTACATGAATCATTACAAAGTCGGGCGAAATGCCTTTTCAAAACATTTTGTCAAACACACGAAGCACAATTTTAAAGTGATCTAAGAGCAACTAAGAGCCGTAGATAACTACGGATGGAAAGGTGCTAATACCTTCCCTTTTCATAACCTTCTCCTTACTCGGAATCTAACGAAGGTCTTTTTCTGTACTTTTACCTTCCCTTAATTGGATAAAAGAAAAGTCGGTGGCGACTCTTGCTATCCGCATATTTGCGATACAAAAATCTCAAAGTCAGTTCACCGTATTACACCGAGCAGTGATCCAATCAACATCATCACATTAGTCCCCGAGCAGTGATCATATCAACATCATCACGTTAGTCCCCCGAGCAATGGTCCTATCAATATCATCACGTTAGTCCCTGAGCAGTGATCCTATCATCACATTAGTCCCCGAGCAGTGATCCTATCAACCTTATCTACATTCTCAAGTTATCACATTAGTTCCTGAGTAGTGATCGTCTACTTTGTCACGTCAGTCCCCGAGCAGTGAACGTCAACTTTGCTGCATTGGTCCCTGAGCAGTAACAAATCATCAATCAACTTATTATGTCAGTCTCCAAGCAATAATAGGTTATTCAATATCACATCCTTCCCCAACAAAGTTTATATACAAGATATTCATCCCCAGCTGAGTACATTTCAAAATTATCACCCCCAACAGCGTTGATATCCAAACTTGAAACTTGGTCAGATAGTGCATCGGAGGAATTCACATTCCTATTATTCCCCAGCCCGGGTCGCCAACCACTACATCTCCAAGAAAAAATCAAAGATCCCCAAGCAAAACGTTTCTATAGATACCATAACATCTACATTCGCGCATTATTCATAAAAAGTCATAACATGTGCATTATCATATACTCGCATGCATCATAATCTGCATAGAACTAATCATACCCTTTTAAGTTAAATTTTCCCCCGCAGGTGAAAGTTACTTTCCAGACAACAGGTCAAAGATTAATACCCGAAACAAGACGGGAAAATTATCTGAACAACCAGAAAAGTTATCACCAGACAACAGGACACAGATTAATACCCGAAACAAGACGAGAAAGCTATCTATAGCCTGACGATTACTTATTCCAGATATAGCCCAAACGAAGGCTCATTCTGATTCTCTCTTATCATCAACTACTCCAGATGGCATCTTTAAGCCCATCTCTGATCACATATGGTCATCTCTCCATCTACTGAATGTTGTATATCTGGTTAAAAATCAGTACATACCGGTAATCTCATTCCAAGATGAGCGCATAGTCTAATGTACGACTCACTTTCCAGCATAAAATTCTCCAAATGGCATCTATAAGCCCATTACAGTGCATCGTCAACTGACGATCTCATTCCATACACTGGCGAGTGCAAATTTTCAGGTGTACTCGAGTGTTCAATCATCTTCTACCTTCAGGTCACGAAAGGCAAGCATACCAATCTAACCCTTTAGGTACAAGAATATTGAATAGAGGAAATTTTTTTACCCCCAAAATTTGTCCTCCTATTTCTCAAGATAATCCACATCTTCATACTCAAGAATTTCTCAAGGGTTGACCAAATGAACCCTCTTCTAAGCAATCAACCCACAACTAGGGTTTTGCTTCTCTTAAGATAAAATCAAGTTCTATTACCTCAGTTGGTCATCATACCTCCTCATATGTCTCATGGGATCACCATGTCAAGTTTCAAACCTTGCAGCTCAATTTTGCTCGGTCAATTGCTCAGATGGTTGAAAATCAGTTGTACTAGACAAAACATCAACGGTGGTCAACATACAGTCAAACTTCATTATTTTTGGTCAAAATCAATATTTTGAAGTCACATTCATCATATGATCAAGGCTTGATCATGATTCATCAAGGAAAGTCAAGATTTGATCAAAAGTCAAAGTTTCCAAATTAGGGTTTTTGGACAAAAAGTCAACAGAACTTTGACCAGGCATAACTTTCACATACTTTATCAGAAATTTTTCAACCAAAGCTCATTTTGAAGAGAATTAAATTCTATACAACTACATGTCCCACAAGCTTTGGCCAAAAATGCATCATTTGAGAGTTATGGATCAAAATATTAGAGGTCCTTCTAAAAGTCAACAAAATGTCATCTTTTTGCAAAGATGTGTACATGAACATGGAAACTTCAATGAAGATGAAACCAAAAGCAGTGTTTAGAGGACATCTTGAACTTCCTAAAAAGTCTAAGAACACTTAAACAAGTTAAAAATTGAGCAAGATACAAGTTGTGCAAGTTTGACATTTTTGAGGAAGTGCATGAAGAGAAATACTTAGAAAAATCAATTCTTTTTAAATGGGCCTAAGTTTTCTTGATTCAAATTTGTGTATAATCTAAACAAGAACCTCCAAGCCCATTTCCACGCCCTTGTGCTTTTTATTTTATTTATTTTGGATTTTTATTCATTTAAATCCAATTTAATTGAAATAAAAGATATAAAATCAAAACATTAAGTGCAAGGTTAATTTTTTTATCATTCTTGAGGTCCAAGCAAGTCATACAAGCTGTCAATTTTGGAATTTGCTTGATTAGGCAAGAGAATTGATTGAAATTGATTCAAAAAAGGAAAATTTTGGTTTGATTCAAATCAAATATTCTTGCATTGATTGGCATATATTTCCTTCATGATTATTGACCTAATTCCATCTATTATATATATACAATCATCCCAGATGCCAGAGACACGAGATTGATGCCTCAAGAACCCTAAACCAAGTGCAAAAATCCTTGACATCTAAGCTACATAGTAGTCAGGTTTTTGCTCTGATTCAAGAAATTCCAAGCCTCTCAATCGCTTCCTGGTGATCCTCTGATCCATTCTAGACAATCACAGATTGCAAAAACATCCAGAAACCCGATATCCATCATCACGGTTTGCCTCAAAAAATTTGAAATCGAATTCATATTTACATGCACTTTAAACGTATTTTGATTATATATTCATGTTCATGATGTTATTTGCAAACTATCTGTATCATTTGATTAGGTTTTAAGTGCAGGAATCACAAGATGCCATTGTTAGGGTTCATAAGCTCCGATTGGGGTTTTCTTGTTTAGGAAAAATTGGACAAAACCAAAGGCACCATCGTGCTCAGGGGATCAAACCGAGTCGATCGATGTCTCCCTAACAAATTTATATTGCATATTCTGAGGTTTGTGATTTGCAGGTCCTATAGCTATGGATAAAATTTGTAGATACAAGTTTACCCACGGAAAAATCGTGGGTAAGGTCGTGGGTAATATTCAAACGAAGAAGAAGAAGAAGCTTCGCGCATTTTTTTCTTTTAATTAATTTTCAAAAAAGAATTTCCCTTATAATCTTAATGTTTCATTATCCAAATAGATATGGCACTTGGCTCAGATGGTGGGAGGCGCGCCCTATGACCAAATAGATATAACATTTTTCATGTATTTTCATATTTCTTTCAATATTTTCTTTTAAATTTAATTTTCTTTCAAATTTTTTTCTAAAATACTACAAAAATCACAAAAAATATTTTCTTTTTTGCATTTAGGTCAGAAAAATACTTATTTAATTTTTTACATTAAAAAAAACATTTTTTCACTTATATTTTAGTTAATTGTTAATTAATCATAAATTAGCTTTTAATTACTTTTTCCACATTAAAATTAATCTAGAAAATTCCCAAAAAATATTTTCTTCTAGTAATTAGGTTTACTAACCTTAAAACATTTTTCTACTAATTTCCAAAACATTTTGCTAACATATTTCTTATTATTTTAACTATTTACATTATTTCGCATTTACAATTCTAGAAAAGATGTATAGGTCGCAATGTTTTTATTTTGTAATAGCGTAGATTTACATTTCTGCCCTTACTTTCCGCACTCCTATTATGTATCTTCCCCAAAGCCATGTAATAGCGTAAGATTTATATTTTCGAACTTTTACATTCCGCGCTTTAATTTCTGTACATATATCTAACTGCTAGTAATTAGGGTTTGCATGCTAAGACTAAAATCAACCCTAGATCACTTCTAATCTCAAGATAAATATTCGAATCGAACAAACTCATCACACATGCACCCCCTTAGGGTATCCTCTCTTGTTTCCATACGAATAAACAATGGTCATGTCCCTCGAACGTAGGGGTACCATAGCAAAGACGCCTACGAATAACATCATCATAGTCCCTTCGATACAAAGATCATAGTCCCACGATCACCCTCGATGTTGCCTACAAATATATGATCTCGTCCCTCGATTGTTGCCTATGAAAAATGATGATCGTCCCTACGAATTGCTAAGGTATCCTTCCATGTTGCCTTCTATGACCAAACGATGACCCTTCGATTGTCCCTTCACATCCAAACGAATAAAGTTACCTACAAATTAATGGTATGGATAGCCTTATTCTAAAGGAGAAGGAAAATAACATGGAAATGACCTTTTTGAGTAGGTAATAAGACTTTGTTGCTTACTCAATCAAAATACTTTTCACACCTCACACTTTTCAAAAACTTTTCAAACACTTTGTATACATTCCAGCGAGAATCATTACAAAGTTAAACATTTTCCAAACAATCATTTCCGAACACTTTGTATACATTTCGACGAGAATCATTACGAAGTCAAAGCGAAATGTCCTTTGAAAAAAAACATTTTTCAAACTACACAAACATGGAAAGCAAATTTTTCAAATGTGAGGTAAGCAACTAAGAGCCCGTTGATAACTATGAATGGAAAGGGTGTTAATACCTTCCCTTTTCATAACTGCATCCCTTACTCAGAATCTAACGAAGGTCTTTTCCTGTTCTTTTCACCTTTCCTTTATTGGATAAAAGAAAAGCCGGTGGTGAATCTTGCTATCCGCAAGATTTGCGATAAAACGCAAAACAAACAAGTCAATTCTCCCACCATGTTACACACCCCCATAAGGTCGGCCCTGCTCCATAGGACCTTTCTAAAGATCTTTCTGATCATTGTTTTATCGTTTTAAAATATGATCATCAGTTATGGGGTCCAAACCTTTTCGATTTAAAAATTATTGGTTGTCTACTACATAAAAAAACCCATTTAATCTTGGTTGGATATGAAGGTTTATATCCAATATTGATATCAAAGTGGGGTTTTATATCAAAGTTTTGTGACTTCGAAAGTTGAGGATATGGTTCTTTTGATCCACGATGATTTTTTAAATTGTTTAGAAGCTTATGCAATTCAATAAATTCCAATGAAATTACATTTATTTTCTAATGTTTGATTTACGCGAATTTGAAAATGGGACAGATGGCGCCATGACCTTCATCTTCCTCATCGTGACAAACCTCCATGGTCAATTCAAATTTCTTGAATTCTTGACCAATTTGAAAAATGTAAAATGCTAAATTTCTCAAAATTTCACCATGATTTCAACCATGCAATTTATTAAAGCTAACACTCAAAGATTAAAGAGAATTTCCTGAAAGTACCAATTAAACCCTAACTGAAAATTTCAACTAATTTATGGGCACAATTGAGTTTAAGTGAAATTGAGGATTCATATAGCTTGTGCAATATGATATCTACATTTCTAACTACTGAAATGATGTTAAAGATGCTTGTATAAGGATATTAGATTTCATAAAACTTACCTCTTGAAGCAAATTTGCAGAACTCGTATGAGTGCTTCCAAGTGCAAAATGATGATCCCAGCAGCTTCCTTGAACCTTCATGAGTGTGTTCCAACTCCTAGATAGCTTTGAAACTCACTATATTCTTCTACCCGACTCAAACTGCAGGTTATTGGTTTTTGAGTGAGAAGGGATGAAAGGCACGATATCAATTTTGATTTTATGACTTGGATGAGCTCTATATGAGTTATAGAAGGTTTGTGAATTCTTAGAACTGAAAACGAACGAGTGGATTAATAATTGGCTTGTTAAAGCTCAAAACTTTCACAAATGGAGTTTTCTTGAGGAAACTGACTTTTGACTTATTTTGTGATGGTTTAAAGTGATGAACAACTTCTAAATGAGGTTTAGAAGAGGTTTGGATGACACCTTTGGTTAGAACTTGCAAGAATTGGAAGTTGGAATTCTAACCTCTTTGAAATTTAAAAAACTTGCACTTTAAGAAAGAAATGAGAAAACAAGTTCGTAGTTGTTTCGGTGTGATTTTGAATGATGCAAGGACCCCTATTTATAGGCCAAGATGTTTGGAGATCAAGGCAATCAAGGATTTGTGATTTTTTCAACTTAGCCTTAAGAGATAAGAAAGGAATATTTTCCATAAATGCACATGGTTAAAATGTTAAACCATGGTTAAGAATCTCAAGTGTTCTTATCCTTCCTTCAATCGTGAACTCAAGATATTTTTGGGACACCTAGGCTTCTAGAAGAGAAAGAGATAAGTCCTTTGCAAAATTGCTTGAAAACTTTGTGAAAATGACGTATAATGTAAGTTTTTGGACCTATAATGTCTAATTTCAAAACCCTAGATCCACAAAATATATTTTATGTTCTTGGACATTTTTGAAAGCTTGAAACAAGATCTACAACTTTCATGTTGAGAGTTTTTCTTGAATCAAAATGGATCTTGGTGAAAAATGGTCATGAAAATGGTGAAAAAAAGTTGTTAAAATACTTGAAAATTTTTCTAAGTGTTTAGAAATTTCAAGTTTTGACTTTTTTTCCACATTTTTTGATTTTTGATGAACATGTTGAATAATTTGAAATGCTTTGATGAGTGGAAATTTTGAATTTCAAATTTGATCAAACAAGTCAAAGTTTGACCGATATGAACATTTGACCAAACAAGTCAAAGTTTCACGCTCCAAGCAATTACGTCATTCATTGAGCCAAAAGTCAATGATATGCCATCCTCGATCAAAACCCTAATTTGGTCGATTCAAGATTGATCTTGAGGAAATGATGGGAATTTGAAGATCAAATGTTGATGATTGATGAAGATATATCAATTGAGATGAATGAAGATTCAAACCCTAATTGATCACATCTTATACTGATGAATGATTTTGATTCAAAACCCTAATTTGGTTTAAGGAGAAAGCACACAGGCTATCTTGTGTTGCAAATTGTCAATGATGCAATAATGCATATGTGGATGATATGAGATGGTATCTTAGGTAAAAAATTGGGGTATGACAGATGCCCTTATTTAAGTTTCTTTAACCTAAGATATGAAGATGAAAATCTTCGTCTCGATAGGTGGATAGAGACTTAAATATCAAAATACACAAGTTTTGGGCCTAAGATACCAAAAATGTGAATGATGCAAAGTATTGCAAGATAAATTTACCAAGGAGGTACCAAAGGGTGACACAACTAGTGAAAATATTTGCGAGGATGTCTCTATCTGTCTAAGAAAGGAGAATCCTGTTTGTTGGGAAACAAGTATATGTTTCACTAGGAAGAAAGATTCACAAAGGAAGTGATTATCTTTTTCGCTTTGGGAAACAAGAAGATTACCTACTATCATCCTGGTGAAAATGTTTAAGGTAAACAAAAGGTGATATTACGAATTATTAGCCTGGTGATAGTTATGGTAATTTGGAATGAAGACCCATTTACCGATTATCAGCATTGTGATAGGCATGGTAAATAGTAAGAGTTCTTAAGATACTACCAATTATCATCAAAGTGATAACCATAACAAGGTAATTCTTTAGATAAATTTGTACTGAGTATTCAGCCTTGTGAATGACAAACAGTAATGGAAACAAATCTTAAATGAGTTATACTTTCCCAATTACAATCATATCGAGGATCTTTTTGAGAAGATGCAGAATGTACTCGGTTGGGGAACTGCAGAAAGAATGTGTTCTATCTGCTTAGGGGTGACAGTCTACTAAAGAGATGACATACCTATGCTTATTATTCGAGAATAAATTCATCCTAAACTGTTAGAACATAGTTTGGTTCTACACCAATCTTAGAATTTCTTATGATAACAAGTACTGTTAATCACAATTATTTTCTGACCCTAATGAATAAATATTTTGTATGAATCATTGTTGTCTCCTAATTTTGTTTAATAGAGTATGCAGATGAAGTTCTGATCTTGAAAAGAAAAGAAGTTTTTTTTGTCTTAACCTACAGAAGTTCTAATAACAGAAGAAGACTATGATCTAAGAGAAGTTCTAATACGCTCTAAGCGAAAGTTCTGATACGTTAGAAGATTCACGCTCTAAGCAAAGTTCTTATGAACTTCTAAAAAGCACCAAATGCTGCACTAAACTCTGATGTAAACCTTGTTATCTGATCTAAGAAATCTTAAAGCTCTGCTACATCATCTTCTGATCAAGACATCAAGGATTCAAGCCAAACTTCTGAAAGCACCAGACTTCTCTACAAACTCTGATATCCATGTTTTGACTTCAATTTTTTGTCGCGTTGCCATTTATTAAATAAAGATTTGAAGAAACGGCTGATTTCCAATAGGATCTCGCTTTTATGGAAAGAACAATTAAGTTCAATTATCATCATTCCATATACATATTATATGTCTCCAACAGATAAGTTGTTGACACCTATATAAATATCCATTCTTGAAGAAAACTAGTGAGAACTCCTGCACGTACAACACAAAGACAAATCTCAAATCATTCATATTCTCTAGTTCATAAGTACTTGATATTTTGTATAAAAATCATAGTTATGATATAGCTTTTTAGACAAAGATAGAATCAGCGGCAGACCCTCAATGTTTAATGGAGAAAACTTTGATTACTAGAAGGACAAAATTGAAAGTTTCTTCCTGGCCCATGACGGTGACCTCTGGGACATGGTAATAGATGGCTATACGCATCCTGCTAACACAAGTGGTCAGAAGATTGAAAGGAAGAAAATTTCAGATCAGCAGAAGAAGGAATTCAAAAATCACCACAAGGCCAGAATCATCCTTCTAAGTGCTATCTCTTACACAGAGTATGAGAAGATCCCAAACAGAGACTCAGTTAAGAACATCTTTGATTCCTTAAGAATGAAACATGAAGGCAACACACAGGTCAAAGAAACAAAAGCCCTTTCTCTCATTCAGAAGTACGAAGCATTCAAAATGGAAGAAGATGAAACTGTTGAAGCAATGTTCTCAAGGTTTCAAATTCTGGTAGCTGGCTTAAAAGTTCTGGATAAAGGATACTCTATTGTTGATCATGTAAAGAAAGTCATCATAAGTCTTCCCAAGAAATGGATACCTATGGTGACAGCTCTCAAACTTGCAAAAGATCTCAACAAAATCTCTCTGGAAGAACTCATCATCTCATTAAGAAGTCACGAGATTGAATTAGAAGAAGACGAGCTCAGAAGAAAGGTAAGTCTATTGATCTTAAATCTAACAAAAAATATGACTCTAAAGCTTTTCAGGCAGAAGAAGAAAACTTTGGAGGATCATCATTAGAAAATAATGAGCTATCTTTGCTCTCCAAAAGAGTTCAACAACTTTGGAAGAATAGACAGAGGAAGTTCAAAAATTCCAGAAGATCTAGCAACTTCTTTGATCCATCCTCTGGACACAGAAAGTCAAGAAGCAAAGAAGTTGTCTGCTACGAAAGTAAGGAACCTGGTCACTATAAAACTGATTGTCCTAAACTTCTGAAAGAGAAGCCAAAGAAGAGGTTTGACAAAGAAAAGAAGAAAAGTCTTATGGAACCATGGGATGACTCAGATTCTTTTGAAGCTTCGTCAGACTCAGAAAATGAAAGAGCCAACATAGCTTTAATGGCCAACATAGCTGACAGCTCAGATTCCTCTGACTTTGATTTTGATACTAAAGAGGTATTTCCAAATTTTGCTGTTAATTTTTCTAAAGCTGAATTAGCAGAAAGCTTATTTGAAATACTTGAAAACTATCAGAAGCTTCAAATCAAATACAAGAATCTGAAATAGAATCTTGTATCTTATTCTGAAGGTACTAAGAAACTTGAAACAGAAAATTCTGAGCTTAAGGAAATCATTTCAGAACTTAAAATTAAAATTTTTTTTTAAAGAAAATCTACAAAAGGCTCAAGAAAAATTTGTTTAAGAAGTTCTGAGTAATACTGATAATATTTTGAAAGAAAATGATATTGGTTTTCAAGAATTTCTTGCTAAAAGCATAGGCAGAAGAAAAATAGCTTTAATGATCTATAAAGTAAGAAGAAACAGAAGGAAAGGAATAGGATATGTGCCTTCTAAAGATGAGAAACCATATTCTGAAGTAGATGATATGGTCATTAAATATACACCTCTGAAATCTCACTTCACTTATGGTCACCCACATGACATAAAATATAATAGTGAATCATATTATGCAAAATCTTTTGATAAACCTAAGTTAAAACAGAACTTTAGAAAATCTAACCAAAAAGGATCCAAAAAGATATGGGTACCTAAGGACAAAATAGTATATGTTGCAGATGTCTTTGACAACAAATTTGAAACACCAGTCTTGGTACCTGGACTCTGGATGCTCTCGATACATGACAAGAAGAAAGCATATGTTCCAAAGTTTGGAACTTAAAGCTGGAGGTTATGTAGGTTTCGGAGGCAACCAGAAGGGTAAAATCATTGGCTCTAGAACTATTGGTAACGGTTCTTTACCCTCTATTACAAATGTTCTGTTAGTAGATGGATTAATGCATAATATGTTATCCATAAGTCAATTAAGTGATAACGGTTATGATATTATCTTTAATCAAAAGTCTTGTAAATCTGTTAGTCAGAAATATGGAACAATCCTCTTTAATGGTAAAAGGAAAAACAACATTTATAAAATCAAACTTTATGAAATTAAAAGTCAGAATGTTAAATGTCTTATGTCAGTGGACAATGAGCAATAGGCCTGGCACAGACGATTGGGACATGTTAGTATGAGAAGAATATCTCAAATTAACAAACTCAATCTAGTTAGAGGACTTCCTAATTTGAAGTTCAACTCAGATGCTCTGTGTGAAGCATGTCAAAAAGGAAAAATTTCAAAACCTCCTTTTAAATCAAAAAATGTTGTTTCTACCTCTAGGCCATTAGAACTTCTGCATATTGATCTGTTTGGACCAGTGAAAACTGCATCCATCAGTGGCAAGAAGTATGGGTTGGTGATTGTAGATGACTATAGCAGATGGACATGGTTAAAATTCTTAAGCCACAAGGATGAGTCACATTATGTGTTTTCTAACTTCTGTAATGTAGTCCAGAATGAAAAAGAGTTTAGAATAGTAAAAGTCATAAGTGATCATGGTGGTGAATTTGAAAGCAAAGACTTTGAAAAACTTTTTAATAAAAATGGTATTTCTCATGATTATTCTAGTCCTAGAACTCCACAACAAAATGGAGTTGTAGAACATAAATACAGAACTTTACAAGAAATGGCTAGAACCATGATCAATGAGACTAATATTGCTAAACATTTCTGGGTAGAAGTAGTGAACACAACATGTTATATCCATAATAGAATCTCTATAAGACCTATTTTAGAAAAGACTCCTTATGAATTGTGAAAGAATAGAAATCACAACATTTCTAATTTTCATCCTTTTGGATGTACTTGTTTTATTCTGAATACCAAAGATTATTTAAATAAATTTGATTCTAAGGTACAAAAGTGTTTAATGTTAGGATATTTTGAACACTCAAAAGGCTACAGAGTATATAACACTGAAACACTTATTGTATAAGAATCTTTAATATCAAATTTGATGACAAGCTTGGCCCTCAGAAGTCAAAGCAAAAAAGATTCTCTTTCAGATATAAAAGTTCAATTTACAGGATCAGAAGATAGTCCTGATAGAAGTTCTAAAGAAGACACCAAAGTAACTTCTGATGAACCCATCCAGAAAAAGCCATCCAGAAGCAGCTTAGCTCATCCTGAAGAAATGATTCTGGGAAAGAAAGATGATCCAATCAGAACCAGATCTACATTTAGAAATTCTGAAGAATCTCCCATGGGTCTTGTGTCCTTGACCGAACCAACTTCTGTAGATGAAGCTCTTCAAGATAATAATTGGATCATTGCAATGCAAGAAGAAATAAATCAATTCACCAGAAATGACGTATGGGATCTGTCATACCCCAAAATTTGCCCTCCATCTTCTCAAAAGATTTCATACATCCATACTCAAGGACTCCTCAAGAGTTGGTCAGACAAACTCTCTCCTAGACAATCAACCCAAACTAGGGTTTGGTATCTCTCAAGTCAAGATGGATTTCCAACATCTCCAATGGCCTTCATGCCTCCTCATATGCTTCAAATATTCTCCATGTCAAGTTTCAAGCTTCACAAGTCAAGTTTCCTCAGACAATTGTTCAGATGGTTGAAAATCGGGTGTATTGGACAAAAAGTCAACTGTGGTCAACATACAGTCAAAACTTCTGATTTTTGGTCAACATCCTCATTTTGAAGTTACATTCATCATTTGATCAAGGGTTGATCATGATTCATCAAGAAAAATCAAGATTTGCTCAAAAGTCAAACTTTCTAAATTAGGGTTTCTAGATGAAAAGTCAACTAAACTTTGACTGATCATAACTTTCTCATACTTTCTCAGAAATTTTTCCACCACCTCTTGTTTTGAAGGAAATTCAATTCTCTACAACTTCATGTCTCACAAGAATGTCCAAAAAATGCTTCATTTGAGAGGTATAGCTCAAAACATTACAAGTCCTTTTCAAAGTCAACAAAAAGTCAACTTTTTGTTTTGAAGATATTTTGAGCATGGTAACTCCAATTGAGATGAGACCAAAGACATTGGTTAGAGGACTCTTAGAGCTTTCCAAAAAGTCCAAGAACACTCAAAAATGTGGAAAATTGAGCAAGATACACTATTCAGAAGTTGGGCAATTTTGGACAATTGCACAAAAGGACATTTTGGTCAAAATGCAAATTTTCCAAATGGGCCTATAATCTTTTGATCCAAACTTGTTCATGATGTTATTTTTGACCCATAAAAGCTTGGCATTGGTGATTTTCTATTTTCATGGTTTATATTTGAATTTTACAACATTTAATTCAAAAATAAATTATGTAAAATATGAAAATTAAGTTATTTTTTCAATTAAGTTGGATTTATATCTCTCTTAATGTCCAAGAAAGCCCACACCATTTACCAAATTCGTGCAAGCCATGGCATTGATGAGAAAATCATATTTTCTTCAAAATTTGATTTGATTTTCAAAGAAAATATTTGCACATCAATGATCCAATCTTTTTTTCACTCTTTTGCCATCCAAACCTCTTCTATAAATTGCCAGCATTGTGAACAAACAAGGACACGAAACCCTAGCCCAAGAGAGAGTCCTTACTTTGCCAAATTTTTCTCAAAACTTGAGAAAATCGAATTCCAATTTCCAACAAGTTTCAGTCCAATCCAGCCATCCAATCTTGCTCATTGACATCCCAGCAAGCAAAATCAACTTTTACTTGAAGCCTAGACACCCAGAATCGTGCCCTACAGCCTGCTCCGATTTGGTAAATTTGCAAAAATCGAATTTCTTATTTCATGCGTTATTAACTGTTTTTGTGTGTTTGAATGAACTCAGGACACCCAATATATCAGGAATAATGCATCACATCTAACATACGCATAAATAGGGCATTACTATTCGTGGTATTCTGAGCATTTTAGATGCCACCAATGGATTCAAGAGGGTCGATTTAGGGGGGTTTTCTTTTGCTTGATTTCTTTTATTTGCGAGTTTGGAGATCGTCGTCAGGAGAAGGGCAAGAGCTAGGGCTCGGCGTCATTGACTCCACTGGACCGGTGTGCATGCGTGGCGTAATCCATCGTTATTCGTTCCTCATGGCGAGGTCCACGGTGGTTCTTGACTCATCAAGCGGCGTGTGTATCCATGATCCCGTTTCAATTCATAACACAAAGTGCAAGCTGGCGTGGTGGTAAAGGCATTCGCTGTTGGTAGATCCTCTCCAGGGTCATGAGTTCGATCCCTGCCAAAACCAGTTTTGCTTCTTTTTCTCAAACTTGCACTATTTTCAATTATTTTTTCTATTTTCATATTTATTTAATATTTTACATTCATTTTAATTATTTTCATGATTTTTATTCTGCATTTAAAAATTACCAAAAACATTTTTTCTTTTTACATTATTTTCATAAAAATCTTCATTTAATTTAATAAATTAAAAAAATATAATTTTTGCATGCATACATATTTTATTTTTATTTTAGCATTTAAATCATTATAAATTGCATTTTAATTATTAAATCTTTTCCAAAAAATCCCAAAAAATTATTTTAATATATTTATCTTATTTCCAGCATATATTAATTTTCTCATATTAAAATTTGCATTTTTTCTAACATCTTCTCTTATTTGATTTTGTCATATTTCCGATTTTCTTATTCTTTCAGGTTGCTCCGATTCGGACGTTTTCTTTTATCATTTTATTTTTCCAATAATGTAACTGTTTATGGGATGTAATAGTTTAATTTAGGATTTTATTTTCCGCATTTTAAATTATGTATCTGCCCCAAAGCCATGTAATAGCGTAGGTTTATCTTTCCGCATCTTTACATTTCGCATTTTACTTTCCGCACCATTGCTAGTAACTAGGCGTGTATGGCAAGATAATAATTGGACATAGCTCACACTAATTTCAAGATAATATATTCTGAATTCAACACACTTCTTTCACACGCACCCTTAGGGTAATTCTCTCGATGCCTTCGATTCAAAATGGTCATGTCCCTCGAGCGTAGAGGTATTCTAGCACCGTTGCCTTCAAACAAATCATCATAGTCCCATCGATACAAAGATCATAAGACCCACGATGTCGCCTCCGAATACATGATCTTGACCCTCGATTGTCGCCTCGAAAATGATGATAGTCCTTGAATGTGCTAGGATACTTCCTACAGTTGCTTTCTATGACCATCCGATGTCCCTTGAATGTCCGCTTACATCCAGCGAATGAGCTACCTACTAACTAATGGTATGGCTAGCGCTATTCTAAAGGAATGTAGAAGTACAACAAAGCGACCAATTAAGGTGGGTAAATAAGTCTTTTAGTTGCTTGCTCTATCAAAATGCTTTTCACACCACACACTTTTTTTCAAAGTTCAAACTCTTTTCAAAACGAAACATTTCCGAACACTTTGTATACACTCCTACATGAGTCATTACAAAGTCAAAGTGAAATGCCTCTTTCAAAATATTTTTGTCAAACACACAGAAAGCAATTTTAAAAGGTGATCTAGAGCAACTAAGAGCCGTAGATAACTACGGATGGAAAGGGTGCTAATACCTTCCCTTTTCATAACCATTCTCCCGAACTCGAATCTAACGAAGGTCTTTTACATTACTTTTACCTTCCCTTAATTGGATAAAAATAAAAGTCGGTGGCGACTCTTGCTATCCGCACATTTGGATACAAAATCCTACAAAGTCGGTTCACCGTATTATGGCGACTCTGTGGGAGTACACCTAAAGAGAATTGCCTTAGGGATTTCTAGATCATTTTTTGCTTTTGTTTGACTTGTATGCTTTATCTTTAAGGGTTGCTTGGGTATTATATTGTTGGGGATCCTACACCGGATCCGGTTTCCTTTTAGGTAAGTAGCATTAGATCATCGCGACCGTTAGGCGTATAACTCGCGGTCAACATGATGGCTACGTTAGCGTGACACTTTGGTTGCCCGATACTCTTCATTCCCAAGTTGAAGAAAGTATTTGGCTTCTGCGTGGTGTCATCAAGCGCTAACTAAACTTTTAGAACCTTAATTGACCCATCTTGGCCATTAGAAGGTAGTGAGATGGCCGGCTTTGGTGTAGACCGAGGTTGGTTGATACTCGATGCTACGCTCATTGAGATTAGACTTTTGGGACATTTTCGATCGACCACTTGGCCGTCGTATTGAAATAAGCGCCTACGAGAAAGATCTATGATGTGAGATTCCTAGAACCCGGTTACTATTATAGGACAGGATGAACCAACTCAAACTTTTGGTGGGGTAATCACCTATACCTCATGCAAGCCTTAAACCTAGGCTCATTGTGTGAATTCTTTGTGTGTGCTAAACATGACATCATTCGTATTGCATATCATTTCTAACTATTTCAAGGACCTAGGGATTTATCTTTGCTCTGTTTTGTAGGGATTATGGCTTCTAGAAAGACTATCCGAATCAACTTCATGGGTATCCCTTCTCAACTCAAAAATTGGTTTGAAAATTCCCGACCATGCTCGGTTCATCAAAAGACATGGTTATCTACTTGATTTGGTTATCTCGGTTTTGAAGAAGATATGATGCATGTCCTATTCCGGTTCTTGACCCGAAACACCATTGCTTTACATTTCAGATTATCGGTTGGTTCCTACCTTAGAGAGTTCTAAGCTACTTGGGGTACCTATTCTTGACCAAATGCCATTCACGGTTTAGAAAAGGTTCCTAAGTTCGAAGACATCATCCGCCTTACATCTTAAGCGCTCGGACATTGAAGCCAATTGGGAAACTAGAAGTGGAGTTAGGGTTTACTTTCCAAGTTCCTAATTAAGAAAGCCGAGAATTCCTCAAAGTTATGAGTTTCCATGCATTTGAAAACATTGTGGCCTTGCTAATTTATGGTTTGGTTCTATTTCCTAACTCGGATCAATTCATCGATATCAATGCCATCAAGTTGTTTCTTACCGTAATCCGTGCCTACTTTGCTTGGAGATATCCTACATTCTCTCCACACTCGTACTACTAGCGACAAGGAACTCTCATGTGTTGTATCCGTTACTTTCAAGGTGGTTTATTTCGCACCTTCCTCCATCAGTTTTGATGAATGAACAAAGGTTGAGATGGTCTCAAAGATTGGTGTCACTCTCTCATTCTGATATCCGTTGGAATCTTTTCTCTCAAAAGGACTTCACATTCATTGAGCGTTGTGGAGAATTCCCTAATGTACCGCTACTTGGTATAAGGAGGTATTACCTACAACCCTTCCTTAGCTCTACGTCAGTTTGATTTTGCTCGAAGAGATGGTCCACATGATATGCTTCTCCAAGATGTTGTGTTCGACTACAACCACGATCTCGAATTACCGATTTATACATGCTTGGGGCATGGTAAAGAAGACCGATACCAAGACTTTGGGGCACCGAACTCCATTCCTTGGGAACCTTACCTCAAATGGAGTGCGAGCTCGAGCTCAAAACCTCATGATGCCATTCACGCTGTTCTACCGGTAATTATGGAACTGTTGCTATAGGTGGCGTACCCTATCTTTCTTCATCCCGACATGCCTACTGATTTTGAAGACTTGAAGAGATCACGGATTGATTAAAGAAGAGGGATACCTTTGAAGCTCGATGTTACGCAAGTGAGAAGAAAGTTCTAGAGTTGACCAAGCTACTTCATGAGCGAAACATCAACGCTTCATCGGCACCAGAGGAAGCGCCGGAGACTTAGAGCTTTAGGATGTTTATGTTTTCTTTTATTGCTTTGAACTATCTCTTGTACTTAAAAAGAAAAAGAATAATAAAAAGAAGTACTAATAAATGTTTGCTCATTGCTTGTTTAACAAATTTAAATCTCTTAGGTCCTTGAAAACATTGCATTGCATTCGCATAAACATTGCATAGCATAGCATAAACATTGCATCACAGGTACATTGGAGATTGGTTTTCTCATTTGCTCGCTATTTATTTTAGCAGAAATGGCTCTTGAACAGACTGTCAAAGATCTCCAGGCACAAAATGCTCAGTTTCAGCAGATGTTCACCAACTTGGTCCAAGGCCAAGAAGATTTGAAGAAGCTCATCAACAAGAAGAAGAAGGTTGTTGGTCTCCTCAACATGGGTAGACGTTTCAAAGGGGGTCCTAAGGTGGTCAGCCGTATTGAGCTCTCTGAAGGAAGTGTCCATACCGAGGGGAGTACCAAGGGTGATGAAGGTGAGCAGCGTGAGCCAAAGAAAGAAAGAGAGGACCACTCTGATTATAGCCAACACTCTGATGAAGATGACAAGTACAAACAACTTGAAGACCGTCTGAATGCTGTGGAAAACCTGAAAATGTCCGGGCTAAATTTTGATGATCTGAGTCTTGTTCCTGGTGTTGTGATTCCTCCCAAGTTCAAAGTTCCAACTTTTGCCAAGTATGATGGCATGTCTTGTCCTAAGCTGCATTTGAAGTCCTATGTCCAGAAGATCAATCCCCACACTGATGACAGAAAGTTGTGGATGCACTATTTTCAAGAGAGTTTGTCCGGAACCCAATCGGAATGGTACTATCAGCTAGAGAATGACCGTATCCGTACTTGGAGTGACTTAGCTGATGCTTTCTACAGACAATATGAGTACAATGCTGAATTGACACCCACTCGCATGCAACTACAAAGCATGACTATGGGTCGCGACGAGAAGTTCAAGGGTATGCTCGAAGTGGAGAGATCTAGCGTTCAACCACCCTTGTCCCATAGGAGTTGGTTGATATGTTCATGGGAACAACGGCCCGTTCTTCAATCATCGATTGGAAATTCTTCATCCGGATTCACGGTGATTACGACGGCGTATTGAAATTTGGTATCAAGAGTGGAAAGATTCAAATAGAGACATCTTCAAATCTGCGAAGAGATCTTTTGGTGCTAAGAAAAGCCAATCTTGTGTATGGTCGGAAAAGCCGAGCCAAGTCCGACCGTGCTCAATGCGTAGGCGGTTGTGATCTCAATCCTACATCGGCACAACCTCGGTGAGAGACAGCGTAGCGAGCAGCGAGGCGGTTCTGATCAACATGCCTTTGCATGAGCCTTGCAACACATGTTGAGCGGTGATAACCTTGAGGATCCTCCTCAAAATGTCAACACTTCCTCTCAGTACAATCCTAATGCTAAGTGTGCTTACCATTCCAATAGCCGGGCACGACAACGACAATTGTTGGGCTCGAAGAACAAGATTCAAGATATGATTGAAGCTAAGCGATTGAATTTGATCCTCTGTTGAGACTCGAATGTGATCAACGCCTATGCTAACCATGACAAGGGTTCCAATCTTTGTTGGTGACGATACTTATGTTTTCAACATAGATGACTTGACCATTCCTCGATGGTATTAAGAAGAATTTGCTGCAACGGTGTCAATCCAGGATGCCGGAGAATTGTCGTTGGTGCCCATCCGCGCTGATGGTTGTGCTTGGTTGAGAAGGCGTGTTCGATGCATGATGGATAACCGTGAGATCTTTCGAAACCACATGCGGTGTGTGAAGAAATGTCTAAGTTGAAGATTGACAATGCGAGCGAAATTGTACCATCTGTGGGATACCTTGGGGCAACCAAGTGGAAAATACGATTACATGGTGAAGTACACTGTTCACGAAAGTTACAAGATTCCTATTGAAGGCGTTAAGGCGACGGATGGGGTGACGATTTCCCGAAGACTATCTTGATGTTAACACAATAAGGTTTCCTCTGCGATCCTATACCGGGTGGCGCCTCTCATCACTTCTCAAGACGGTTCCATATTCCTCGACAAAGCTATCCCTTGGAACTATGGGTGATGTTTACTATCATGGAGTCAAGCAAGACCCTCGACCATTGAAGATCTTACGGTTGAAGCTACCATTCGACGCCGACAACATCACCGGATCGATGGGTGACGAACCGGAAGGGTATTCTCTCAGATCTCTCCTCCAAAGACACTGCGACTCCGGCTCGCATTCCATTACTCAATCAATATCCCGACTAGAGGAAAGAACCGGTGACTCATCCTGCTCAACGGAAGTACCAAAGGAAGTTCTTGAAGACACCTCCAAACAAGAAATGGAGGAAACGAGATTATCAAGAAGAGTGACTACAATGTTGTGGAGCAGTTAGAATGAGACTCGTCCAAGATTTCCATGCTCGCTCTGCTCTTGTGCTCGAGGCTCATGCTAATGCCTTGGTGAAGTTTACGAAGAATGCTCATGTGCCGCAAGACACTACCAGCGATCAATTCGAAGTTTGTATTGCTAGCCTGGATGCCAACAACGGCCTAGGCTTCGATCTTGATTTGACTCCTAGGAAAGAAACACAACAAAGCCTTGCACATCTCTGTTGAATGCAAAGGCGTTACCACATCTCATGTTTTGGTTGACACGGTTCGCTCGAATATCCTACGAAGGCGCTTTTGATCGGCTTGATGTCGAAGGTTGGCTCACGAGACCAGTGACATTATCGTGAGAGCTTTTGATGGTTCTAAGCGCCGCAGTGCTTGGAGAGCTCACTCTGTTAAAGTCGGTTCCCAAACTTTTGATTCTACTTTCTTTGTCATGGACATCCGTCCGACTACTCTTCTACTCGGACGCCCTTGGATACATGGGGCGGTATTACCTCTACATCGAAAAAATACCGGTGAAAGGAAGGTTGTCACGGTATGTGGTGAAGAAGAGTATATGGTCGGTCATCTCGGTCATTCCGATACCTTGAGATGGAGGGTGAATTCTTGAGACTCCTGTCAAGCTTTTGAAGCGATACCCAGTCATGCTGTTGACTCTCCGTCACTCTGAGTTACGCAAGCTCTAGCTGCTGTGAGCGAGGAGGTAGTGCTATTGGGGACAACTCCACGATCTTCCTTTCAAATCGACAAGGCGGTTTAGGCTTCACCATCAAGGTCGAAGATGATCGCCTGACGTGCGGCCAACTTCCTTTCCGCATCAGCCAAAGTGGAATCCATGCTATAGAAGGCGACGACAACGACTTCGATATCGCAAGTGGATCTTCGACTCGGATCATGGGCTCGGAATTGGAAGGCGAAGGCGTCATACCAATCTCCTTTAGTCGGGGTAATTGCTCTTGTTTTGTTTTGCTTTTCGTATTTCTTTACGTTTGAACAATAAACTTTGAAAGCCTAGTGCCTTGCCGGGCATCATGGCTCGTTGCGAGGTTATTATCATCGTTTGCGTATTTCCATTCAATAAATTCGTTGGACTTTTGCATTCAATTGTTTGTTTTCTTTTTTACTTTATCACCCCTTCAAAAGCTATGTGTTCTTACACACACCACGTGATACAACTGCAGAATCACTCGAATCTCGTTAATAACAGCTATGCTAGTGCTAAATATGACTTGATAATCCGATCTACCAAGCCGACGAAAGTGAGGAAGATTGTGAAGTGCCGGAGAACTTGCGGGGCCCTACGCAAGAAGAGCAAGTTATCTGACCACACGAAGACAAGTTGAGGTTGTGAATTTGAGTCTTGCGAAGACAGAAAGAGATCAAGATAGGAGCGGGTCTTGAGCAGTGTTAAAGAAAGGTTGGTTCGGATGCTACGAGACTACATTGAGGTTTTTGCTTGGTCATACGAAGACATGCGGGTTTAGACATTGATATTGTGGTACACGATTGCCGACAAAGAGGTTTTCTCGATAAAGCAGAAGGTTAGTCGTATGCGTCCTGAGATGTCAGAAAAGATCAAAGCTGAGGTTATGAAGCAGTTCAACGCAGGTTTCTTAGCCGTTACTTCCTATCCCCAGTGGGTTGCAAATGTGGTACCCGTGCCTAAGAAGGATGGTAAGATACGAATGTGTGTGGATTACAGAGATCTGAACAAAGCGAGTCCGAAAGATGATTTCCCACTTCCTCATATTGATGTTTTGGTTGACAATACCGCTCAGCATAAGGTTTTCTCCTTCATGGATGGTTTCTCCGGTTACAATCAGATCAAAATGGCTCCCGAAGACATGGAGAAGACTACTTTTGTTACGGTGGGGCACTTTACGCTACAAGGTTATGCCGTTCGGATTGAAGAACGCGGGTGCCACTTATCAGCGTGCTATGGTGACATTGTTTCATGACATGATTCATCACGAGATAGAGGTCTACGTCGACGACATGATAGCTCGATCACAGATTGAAGAAGAACATCTTGGTCATCTGCAGAAACTGTTTGATAGGTTGAAGAAATGGACTAAGACTTAATCCCAACAAGTGCACCTTTGGAGTCGGAAAAAACTCCTAGGGTTTGTAGTCGATGGAAGAGGTATTGAGGTTGACCTGCGAAGGTTAAAGCTATTCAAGATGCCGCTCCCGCACAGGAAGGAAGTCGGAGGTTTCTTGGGTCGATTGAACTACATTGCGATTCATTGCACACTAGCGCTACTTGTGAGCCAATCTTCAAGTTACTAAAGAAAGATCAAGTAGTGGAATGGAATGGCGATTGCGGATCGCTTTTGACAAAATCAAGGTACTACTGAATCCTCTATCCACGATGCCGAAGGAAGACCTCTTATCATGTACTTGAGAGACTCAATGGGGTGTGTGTTGGGGCAACATGGCGAGTGCAGTCGAGCATGCAATATACTACCTTAGCAAAAAGTTTACCGGTGAAACAAGATACTCAGCTCGAGAAAACTTGCTTTAGCTTGGTTTCATGACTAAGGCATATATGTTGACTCACACTACCTTATTGATTTCAAGATGAATCGATAAAATACATCTTTGAGAAACCACTCTCTCGGGAAGAATAGCAAGATGGCAAATGATCTTGACCGAATCGACATCGGTACACTTCTCGAAGCGATCAAAGGAAGTGTAGTTGCCGATCATTTGGCTCATCAAGCCGTAGATGACTATCAATCTATGCGATTCAATTTCCAGACGAAGATGTTTTACTAGTTACAAATTACGAAGAACGGGCCCGGACAAAGGACTGAACAAGGATCGATGGACTATGGTCTTTGATGGAGCCTCAAACGCAAATGGCATTGGCGCCATCATTACATCCCTACAGTGGACATCGCCTTTCACCGAGATTATGTTTCGATTGCACTAACAACATGGCCGGTACGAGCGTGCATCATGGGTATCAAAGGCGCTATTGACTTAGAATCAAGTTCTTACAAGTGTATGGAGACTCGGCTTTAGTGATCAATCGGATAAGAGGAGTGGGATCGAAGCATCCGAATCTCATTCCATATCGAGCATGTTACGAGTTTGATTCCTTACTTTGAAGATCACTTTCAATCATATTCCACGAGAAGAGAATCGGTTGGCGGGCGCATTAGTATATGTCTATGTTCAAGATCGAGATGGGACAACGAGGCTCCCGGATCATCATTGAGAGGTTTGACGAACCACGTATTGTTGTGAACTTGGCGAAGAGAAACCTTGGTACTATGGCGTGAAAAGGTATCTTGAGACTCGGGAATATCCGAGGGCATCATTAATGATAAAGTTCATGAGGAGATTTGCATCAAATTCCTCCTCAACGACATCTTATACAAGCGCAACCCGACTTGTGCTTACTCATTGTGTAGACCGAAAACAATACGTATCATGGAAGAGTTACGCGAATTTGGTACCCACTCCGGTGGACACACTATGGCTAAGAAGATTTTGAGAACAGTTACTATTGGTCCACCATGGAAGCTGATTGTCACCGCTACGCTCGATCTTGTCACAAGTGCCAGATTTATGCCGACAAAGTGCACGTACCTCCAGTACCTCTGAATGTTTTAACTTCTCCTTGGCCTTTTGCAATGTGGGGCATTGACATGATCGGAGAGATTAAGCCCACAGCTTCCAATGGACATCGTTTCATCCTTGTGGCAATTGACTACTTCACCAAGTGGGTAGAAGCAGCCTCGTTCGCATCTGTTACCAAGAATGTTGTGGCTCGATTCATCAAACATAATCTTATCTGTCGGTATGGCACCCCCGAAAGGATCATCATAGATAATGGCTCCAATCTCAACAATAAGATGATCACCGAACTCTGCACGCAGTTCAAGATCAAGCATCACAATTCCTCTCCATATCGGCCTAAGATGAATGGCGCAGTGGAAGCCGCCAACAAGAACATTAAGAAGATTATCTGAGAAGATAGTGTGACTTACAAAGATTGGCATGAGATGTTACCATTTGCTCTTCATGGTTATCGCACTTCACACGAACATCAACGAGGGACCCCTTCTCTTGTATACGGTATGGAAGCCGTCCTACCCATCGAGGTTGAGATACCTCAACGAGTCCTCCGGGAGGCGAGTTAAGCGAAGCGATTGGGTCGAGACTCGGCTTGACCGATGAATTTGATTGATGAAAAGCGACTCGCATCCATCGCCATGGACGGTTTATCGAAACGAATGGTCGAGCATTTAACAAGAAGGTCAAGCACCGAGTCTACCAAGTCGGTGATCTAGTAGTCAGCGCATCATCCTTCCACAAGGTGATCCAGGGCAAATGGACTCCCACCTATGAGGGACCATTTGTAGTCAAAACGATATTTTCCGGAGCTATGATACTTAGCACCATGGATGGTGAAGACTTCCCACACCCGTGAGCGGACATAGTCAAAAATACTACGCATGAAGAGACCCGCTAGGTCGGCGAACCTAGGCAAAAATAAGGGCATCTGGCGAATCAAAGGGTTCGGGCAAAATTAAGGATATATGCAAAGATGTACACCCGCAAGTCGAAAACACGAAAAGGCGGCTTGAGCAAAAGGGTATCCGTGGTGAAAACCGAAAGGCGGTCTAGGCAAAAGTTAGGGATTTAAGCGTACTATGTCTCTTCGGATCATCGCTTCCGGACTACTATCGCATTCAAAGTTCAAATGGCGAAGATCGGTTCACTCACTTTCTCGACAGCAAGGAGATGAGATAGTCGAAATATATGAGTACTAGCATAGTTGGGACTTAACGAGATTGTTTCCATAGCTTTTTACCTTTCTTGTGTACAAACTACTTGGCCATCGCCACCTTTCAAATAAATACGACTTCTTTCTCTTTACAATTTCATTGTTGTTTTTGCAATAAGTCCAACGTTTGCTTTGAATGACTATCGCATTTGACAATAAGAATCGATCACAAACATACGAAAAGTGAACATACAAAAGTACTTACTACGGTTCGAGGAATTGGGATGACGAAAGTCAACAAATAGTTCCCCAGAGCATGAAGGTGTCACCCACAACACACCTTCCCAGTGAGTATATGTTAATCCACAAGATTCCACTCAACCGAGCAACGTTACATCGGTCTCAGCGGTAACACTTCATCTCCGTGGATATTTCTCAATCCTCCCCTTTCTCCCGTATCCGGACTCGAAACTTGGTCGATAGTGCATCGGAGGCACACACCTTTATTCCCCAGCGGAGATTACAACGGACCCCGGACTCTTCAAGCCGGTCTCGGCAACCATCAAATGCTCTCGGCAAGATCTACACTCGGAATCCCGGTGGCGCCTCCTAAATTTCCTCGGCGGGATCTACATACAAGGTCCCCAGTTGCCTCCCGGACTCTCCTCGTGGTGTGAGATCTCCAACAACGAGCTTCTCAAATCTCTACCTTCCTCAACAACGTCTAGGCCCAAGACTTGGTCAGATAGTGCATCGGAGGAATCCAGGATATCTTCCCTCTCCTTCAAAAGCAGGGACTTCCACCTACTCAATTCCCGGCAGAAATCTTCATAAGAATATCCGCATCTTCTTCAAGATGGATATGTTTTGAAATATCACAACATTCATCATTCATGCATTTCTCATAAAAGTCATAATTCATGCATATGTCATTCATATATACTGTCATGCATCATACTTTGCATAAGACTAACAAATATTCTATCAAAGTTTTCTTGTTTTCTCCAAAGCAGTATGATCATTCGGCGCAAGCAGGTCGAGATTAAGCCCGAGCCGGCGGAAAACTATCGAAGACCGCCTTATAAGCAGGTCCAGATTAAGCCCGAGCCGCGGAAAACTATCGAAAGACCGCCTCCGACGGCGTCGAGTTAAGCCCGAACCGGCGGAAAACTATCCAAAAGACCACCTCGGTTATCCTCCGATAACGAGCAATGGATCAACACCGATGCACACGGAAGCTATCCACATTACGGCCAACTACAATCTCTCCGGAATAATCGGTCGAAGATTTATTACGATTATCAGCAGCGACTCTGAGTCTAGCGTGCGACTCGGTTGCCTTGGATGGCATCTTAAGCCCATCTCCGACTATTTGTCAACGTCTCTTCACTTCGAATCTGCATATATGGTTAAAAATCAATACGGATAATAACTTCATTCAAAGTGAACACGAAGTCTAACGTCGACTCCGCGGATGGCATTTTAAGCCCATCTCCTCTCCATTCGGGAACATCTCGAGTCTAACGTCGGCTCGCTCCCGGCATCGACTTTTCGGATGGCATCTTAAGCCCATCTCCGTCAGCTCTCCTCGACAACCTCGGGTCTAGCGTCGACTCGTTCCCCGGTAAGAAGTCTCAAATGGCATCTGTAAGCCCATTCCGCATCATCCACCAGCGCGAGTGCAAATTTTCGGTGTACTGGTGTTCAATCATCTTCTACCTCCGGTCACGAAGACAAGCATGTCAATCTAACCCTTCGATACAAGAAGATTGAGCAGGGCATTGTCATACCCCAAAATTTGCCCTCCATCTTCTCAAAAGATTTCATACATCCATACTCGAGGACTCCTCAAGAGTTTGTCGGACAAACTCTCTCTGACAATCAACCCAAACTAGGGTTTGGTATCTCTCAAGTCAAGATGGATTTCCAACATCTCCAATGGCCTTCATGCCTCCTCATATGCTTCAAATATTCTCCATGTCAAGTTTCAAGCTTCACAAGTCAAGTTTCCTCAGAATTGTTCGGATGGTTGAAAATCGGTGTATTGGACAAAAAGTCAACTGTGGTCAACATACAGTCAAAACTTCTGATTTTTGGTCAACATCCTCATTTTGAAGTTACATTCATCATTTGATCAAGGGTTGATCATGATTCATCAAGAAAAATCAAGATTTGCTCAAAAGTCAAACTTTCTAAATTAGGGTTTCTAGATGAAAAGTCAACTAAACTTTGACTGATCATAACTTTCTCATACTTTCTCAGAAATTTTTCCACCACCTCTTGTTTTGAAGGAAATTCAATTCTCTACAACTTCATGTCTCACAAGAATGTCCAAAAAATGCTTCATTTGAGAGGTATAGCTCAAAACATTACAAGTCCTTTTCAAAGTCAACAAAAAGTCAACTTTTTGTTTTGAAGATATTTTGAGCATGGTAACTCCAATTGAGATGAGACCAAAGACATTGGTTAGAGGACTCTTAGAGCTTTCCAAAAAGTCCAAGAACACTCAAAAATGTGGAAAATTGAGCAAGATACACTATTCAGAAGTTGGGCAATTTTGGACAATTGCACAAAAGGACATTTTGGTCAAAATGCAAATTTTCCAAATGGGCCTATAATCTTTTGATCCAAACTTGTTCATGATGTTATTTTTGACCCATAAAAGCTTGGCATTGGTGATTTTCTATTTTCATGGTTTATATTTGAATTTTACAACATTTAATTCAAAAATAAATTATGTAAAATATGAAAATTAAGTTATTTTTTCAATTAAGTTGGATTTATATCTCTCTTAATGTCCAAGAAAGCCCACACCATTTACCAAATTCGTGCAAGCCATGGCATTGATGAGAAAATCATATTTTCTTCAAAATTTGATTTGATTTTCAAAGAAAATATTTGCACATCAATGATCCAATCTTTTTTTCACTCTTTTGCCATCCAAACCTCTTCTATAAATTGCCAGCATTGTGAACAAACAAGGACACGAAACCCTAGCCCAAGAGAGAGTCCTTACTTTGCCAAATTTTTCTCAAAACTTGAGAAAATCGAATTCCAATTTCCAACAAGTTTCAGTCCAATCCAGCCATCCAATCTTGCTCATTGACATCCCAGCAAGCAAAATCAACTTTTACTTGAAGCCTAGACACCCAGAATCGTGCCCTACAGCCTGCTCCGATTTGGTAAATTTGCAAAAATCGAATTTCTTATTTCATGCGTTATTAACTGTTTTTGTGTGTTTGAATGAACTCAGGACACCCAATATATCAGGAATAATGCATCACATGCAAGCATACACGCATAAATCACGTATTGCCATTACTAGGGCATTCTGAACTGTTTCGTTCGAACTGGGTCTTACAGGCATTTTTAGCAGAAACCGATGCCACCAATGGATTCAGGAGGGTCGATTTAGGGGGAATAGGGTTTTCTTTTGCTTCGATTTCTTTTATTTCGCAGGTTTGGAGATCGTCGTCACCGGAGAAGACGACCGGAGCTAGGGCTCCGGCGTCATTGACTCCACTTGGACCGGCGTGTGCATGCGTGGCGTAATCCATCGTTCTGATTCGTTCCCTCGCGCTGACCAGGGTCCACCAGCTGACTGTGTTCTTGACTCATCCAAACGGCGACGCGTGTGTATCCATGATCCCACGTTTTCAATTCATAACACAAAGTGCAAGCTGGCGTGGTGGTAAAGGCATTCGCTGTTGGTAGATCCTCTCCAGGGTCATGAGTTCGATCCCTGCCAAAACCAGTTTTGCTTCTTTTTCTCATTTTAATTATTTTCATGATTTTTATTCTGCATTTAAAAATTACCAAAAACATTTTTTCTTTTTACATTATTTTCATAAAAATCTTCATTTAATTTAATAAATTAAAAAAATATAATTTTTGCATGCATACATATTTTATTTTTATTTTAGCATTTAAATCATTATAAATTGCATTTTAATTATTAAATCTTTTCCAAAAAATCCCAAAAAATTATTTTAATATATTTATCTTATTTCCAGCATATATTAATTTTCTCATATTAAAATTTGCATTTTTTCTAACATCTTCTCTTATTTCGATTTTGTCATATTTCCCGATTTTCTTATTCTTTCACAGGTTGCTCCGATTCGGACGTTTTTCTTTTATCATTTTTATTTTTCCAATAATGTAACTGTTTATGGGATGTAATAGTTTAATTTAGGATTTTATTTTCCGCATTTTAAATTATGTATCTGCCCCAAAGCCATGTAATAGCGTAGGTTTATCTTTCTGCATCTTTACATTTCGCATTTTACTTTCCGCACCCTTACCAATTGCTAGTAACTAGGCGTGTATGGCAAGATAATAATTGGACATAGCTCACACTAATTTCAAGATAATATATTCTGAATTCAACACACTTCACACGCACCCTTAGGGTAATTCTCTCGATGCCTTCGATTCAAAATGGTCATGTCCCTCGAGCGTAGTATTCTAGCACCGTTGCCTTCCAAACAAATCATCATAGTCCCATCGATACAAAGATCATAAGACCCACGATGTCGCCTCCGAATACATGATCTTGACCCTCGATTGTCGCCTACGAAAAATGATGATAGTCCCTTCGAATGTGCTAGGATACTTCCTACAAGTTGCTTTCTATGACCATCCGATGTCCCTTCGAATGTCCCGCTTACATCCAACGAATGGAGCTACCTACTAACTAATGGTATGGCTAGCGCTATTCTAAAGGAATGTAGAAGTACAACAAAACGACCAATTCTGAGTGGGTAAATAAGTCTTTTAGTTGCTTGCTCTATCAAAATGCTTTTCACACCACACACTTTTTTTCAAAGTTCAAACTCTTTTCAAAATGAAACATTTCCGAACACTTTGTATACACTCCTACATGAGTCATTACAAAGTCAAAGTGAAATGCCTCTTTCAAAATATTTTTGTCAAACACACAGAAAGCAATTTTAAAAAGGTGATCTAGAGCAACTAAGAGCCCGTAGATAACTACGGATGGAAAGGGTGCTAATACCCCTTTTCATAACCATTCTCCGAACTCGAATCTAACGAAGGTCTTTTTCTGTTACTTTTACCTTCCCTTAATTGGATAAAAATAAAAGTCGGTGGCGACTCTTGCTATCCGCACATTTGGATACAAAAATCCTACAAAGTCAGTTCACCGTATTACAGGATCTTGTGCCTAAACTAAAAGGTTTCAACATTATTAGAACCAAGTGGGTCTTCAGAAACAAGCTGAGTGAACAAGGAGAAGTAGTCAGAAACAAAGCTCGACTGGTAGCACAAGGTTATAGTCAACAAGGAGGAATAAACTATACAAAAACCTTTGCTCTAGTCGCCAGGTTAGAATCCATCAGACTTTTAATTTCATATGTTGTTAATCACAATATCACACTATATCAGATGGATGTAAAAAGTGCATTTCTAAATGGTTACATTGATGAAGAAGTATATGTCCATCAACCCCCTGGCTCTGAAAACTCAAAACATCCAGAATTTGTTTATAAACTCAAAAAATCTTTGTATGGTCTTAAACAAGCTCCCAGAGCTTGGTATGAAAGACTAAGTAATTTCCTATTAGAAAAATATTTTACCATAGGGAAAGTGGACACAACCTTATTCTGTAAGACATTTAAAAATGATATTCTGATATGTCAAATTTATGTTGATGACATAATTTTTGGTTCTACTAAATCCTCCCTTGGGAGAGAGTTTTCTAAGTCTATGCGGGAAGAGTTTGAAATGAGTCTCATGGGCAAACTCAAATTTTTTCTGGGAATTCAAATACATCAGACGTGTATCTTGGAGAAGTAAGAGGTAAGTAAGAAAGTATATCAGAATATCTACAGAGGTATGATTGGCTGTCTCTTATATTTAACTGCTTCAAGACCTGATATTTTATATAGTGTTGTCTCTGTGCTAGATTCCAATCAGATCCTAGAAAAACTCATTTAACTGTTGTTAAGTGAATTCTCAAGTATCTGAAAGGTACTACTAATCTTGGTCTATGTTACAGAAAATCTAGAGAATACAAACTTGTAGGATACTGTGATGCTGACTTTGCTGGAGACAAAATAGAAAGGAAAAGCACTTCTGGAAGACAATCCACTATTGCACTATCAACTGCAGAAGCAGAATATATAGAAGCAGCTAGATGCAGTACTCAGATGCTCTGGATGCAAAGTCAACTTGAGGACTTTCAGATATTAGAGAGTAACATTCTTATCCTCTGTGATAACACTTATGCTATTTGTTTATCTAAAAATCCTATTTTACATTCTAGAGCTAAGCACATAGAAATTAAACATCATTTCATTAGGGACTATACTCAGAAGGGGATTCTTTCTTTAAAATTTATTGATACAGACCATCAATGGGCTGATATATTTACAAAACCCCTTGCTAAAGATAGGTTCAATTTCATTATGAAACATCTCAGTATGGAATTATGCCCATAATGAAAAGTTTATTTTTTATGCTTAACTGTTAGAATACTATTCTCTGTCAAATTCTAATCAATTGTCCTTCAGAAGTGAGAAGGGTAAATGAATCAGAATCTATCAGAAGATCTGAGAGATGACTCAAATCAAGATAGAAGCATGCAATTCACCAGAACAACACCTAACAATCTTAATCGTTAAAGTCACTCTCAGAAGATGAACACATGTTCAAACTCTGATATAGTGAAAATGCTTGAGTTGCTATATTGAGGAGCTGGTCACATTGGTAACTGTTCACTATATTTTCACGTTATCTCTCTTGTTAGAAATCATCATGTTTTCAAGAATTTTTTTATATACTCAGCTTTAACAGTCTTGAATTTTTTTAAAATTTTCTCTTCTACTGGTCTCATTCAGCAAACTTTCATGTTCAAACCTTCATCTTCTGCACATTTCCTTCTGTACTCTATTTTTCCTCTTAATACAATTATCTTCTATCTTGTCCTATTAATTTCTTTTTGATTTATGACAAAAGGGGGAAAACGTAAGATATTTTGAACATCATAGTTACTGATAGGCTAAGTCTCGAACATTCTAATATCATCTTTGATTTCATTTCTGTCTAAAGATTTAAACAGGAAATATAACTTCTGGAAATCAACTTGGAACCCTCATCATACTCTGGACGAAACTTCAGGGAAGTACAATGTTCTCTAAATTTATATGTATATTAAATTCAGGGGGAGACCTCTCTTTATTAAAATATTTATGTTTTGTCATCATCAAAAAGGGGGAGATTGTTAGGACATAGTTTGGTTCTACAACAATCTTATAAGTTTTGATGATAACAAGTACTATTGATGACAATTATGTTCTGATCCTAATGAATAAATATTTTGTATGAATCATTGTTGTCTCCTAATTTTGTTTAATAGAGTATGCAGATGAAGTTCTGATCTTGAAAAGAAAATAAGTCTTTTTGTCTGAACCTACAGAAGTTATGATAGCAGAAGAAGACTCTGATCTAAGAGAAGTTCTGATATGCTCTAAGCGAAAGTTTTGCTACGTTAGAAGATTCACGCTCTAAGAGGAGTTTTGATAAACTTCTAAAAAGCACCAAATGTTGCACCAAACTCTGATGTAAACCTTGTCAACTGATCTAAGAAATCTTAAAGCTCTGCTACATCATCTTCTGATCAAGACATCAAGGATTCAAGCCAAACTTCTGAAAGCACCAGACTGCTTTACAAACTCTGATATCCATGTTCTGACTGCAATGTTCTGACGTGTTGCCATTCATTAAATAAAGATTTGAAGAAACGGCTGATTTCCAACAGTATCTCGCTTTTATGGAAAGAATAATTATGTTCATTTATCATCATTCCATATACATATTATATGTCTCAAATTGATAAGTTGTTTACACCTATATAAAGACCCATTCTTGAAGAAAACTCGAGAGAACTCTGTTAGAACAAAGTTTGTTTCTAATAATATATTAAATGTTTTGATGATAACTGAAGCAACTCGATTTTTCAAAAATCATTTAAATGAATTTTCAAAACAACAATGAAATCGCCACCTAATTTTATTTGTTCTAGAAGAACGGGAAAATATAGATAAAACCCATGAAAAATCGGACAAGACGGTCTACAAAATTAAGAGATATAGGTTCGGGAGTTGGTTATGCAAGGGGAAGGTATTAGCACCCCTCACATCCATCGTACTCGATGGTACCCATTTAGTTCAAAGTGTGTTTGTGTGTTAGTGTGAAAATTTACGATCTTCTAAGTTTAAAAATAGAAAGAAAGAGAGGAGGAATGTTTTTATTATTTTTGAGTTTGACACGGTTTTGAAACCGCGTGCCTACGTACTCCCTCGTGCAATGGGAAAGTCAAAACTCCGTAGTTCCTCTAGAAAATAATTGTTTGTTGATTGATTTTAAATGAAAAGACAAATCGTCATTTTTAAAGGAGAAGACTCGTCTAACGTCCACAAGGTGTGATAAAGAAATAAAGGACTACGCACCAACATGAGGGAGGGTTTGAGAACACCTCTAGTACTCAAGTGGAGAAGTCGAAAGCCTTGGGAATAGAGGAAAGAACATCTCAATTATAAATGAATCATGTCTAATCTTGAAAAGGTTTTAAAGGTAAAAGGTGCTTGGACGCACAAAAAGATATTGAATGTGTTGGAATTGATTTTAAATTGTGGATGACAAGTACCAAAACGTTGGGATATCCTCTAACGATTCAATACTCGAGATTGGTGATTGAGGTCAACCGATCATCTCTCATCCAAAATCTTTATTATGAAATGAGTGAGGTGAAACAAAGTTCACTTTTATTAAGTGTATAGAATAAAGTATTTAAGTCATTGGGTTACCCTCTAATGGCCCAAATACTTTACATTTTAATTAAATCGTCGGGATATCCTCTAACGGTTCAATTAAATACCATAGCACCATGTTTTTTATTTTAGAACATGGATTTGAAGTTTCTCAATTTATTGGGTTACCCTCTAATCAATTAGAAACTTCGATTTGTTTTAATCGTTGGGCTAACCTCTAACCATTAAAACAAATCTTATCCAAGTGTTCTTTTTCTTGTAGAAAAATTGATTTTTTTAAAAATAACTCGACGTTGGATCGAGGTTTGAGAAGAAGACTCGACGTTGGGTCGAATTTTATTAAAAGTGTTTTAAGTACTTGGTGAATGGAGAAAGAATAGGATCGAGATAATTGTAAATAACAAATAAAATCGACAAAGCCCATACAAGGTGGCCAACCTAAGTATAAAATAATTAAATTGCATGTGTACTAGCAAAGTGGGCTAGTCTACTAAGACGACCAATTGGAACAATTGATCGAAATAGGCTCACTGTAAGAAGGCCCAGGATCAAGCGTACATGTGTGCAGGTGAGGTCATCGCGACGCTTCGTAGCTTTGTCGACTTACGGGTTTAAAAATGATTTACAAATATTAGTTTTAAAAAAAAGATTTTTTTGGTTTTGTGTAAGTGACAGTTAAATTAAAATAAAATAAATGTGCACTAGATAATTATTACAAGAATTATTTTTGGGAGAGGGATACATGAATTATAAATGGGGATGTATCGAATAATTACAAGTTCAAACAAATATAAAAGAAAAAAAATGAATTATAAATTAAATTCATAAGAAAATAATAACTATTAAGAATTTAAGATCACTAATTAATCCTAATTAAAAAAAATATAAAGATACTAAAGTAATTCAAACCAACTACAAAGTCTAAGATTATAAAAATAATTTTAAAATTATTAAACAAAATCTAAACTAAATTACTTACTAAATTAAATCTAAACTAAAATTATAAAATTATAAAATTATTAAACTAAATATAAAATATATAAAATTCTAAAGCTAGTAAATTAAATCTAAATCGAATGAATATTCTAAAGTTTACTAAATTAAATCTAAACTAAATAAAATCCTAAATTTACTTAATTGAATCTAAATTAAATGAAACTTTAAAGTTACTAAATTAAATTTAAATAAAATAAAATCTTAAAATTTACTAAACTAAATCTAAATCAACTAAAAAAAGCTAAAATACTTTAGAAATAGAAAACATTTTTGAGTATTCTAAAATATTGAAATAAAAATAAAAATAAAACAAATTTTTTTTTTATAAGAAAATAGATTTAATAAGATAAATTCTAAATCTAAGATCTTATGTTTTTTTTTTTTAAGATAAAGTTTTGAGTAAATAAAATAAAAACTAAATCCATATACATCTTTTTTGTATTTTTTTGAAAATTATTTTGAAGATCTAAAATATAGTATTTCTAGTATCAATCAACAAATGCAATACTATTTCTAGAAGAAACTTAACAACTAAATAAAATCTTTTTTGTTCTTTTAAAATAAAGTTTTGAGTAAATAAAATAAGATTAGATCTATATCTTTTTTTTTTATCTTTGAAAATTATTTTGAAGATCTAAAATCTATTACTTCTATTTTATTTACAATTCTAATATAAATATGATATAAACATAATATAAATATGATATAAATATAACATAAATATACAAAAATAATAAAAATAATTCGAAAATAATTCTAAGAAATGAATAATCTATAAAACTATACTATTATTTTTAGAAATTAACTATATAAAAGAAAATTCTAACCTACATATGTAAAAGATATATTGTTTTTTGTGATATGTTTATAAACTAACATTTCCTAATGATAACAAAAATTGTTTACTATAAAAAATAAGAGAAAAAAAAGTACCTACTATAAAATAGAATAAAAAAAGGATTGGGTTTGCTGGTTTAAAAAAAATGAACTGGGTCGGAGGAGGTTACTAAGCCCAAATTGAAAATACCAAAAAAGAAAAGGTTGAGAAACCCTAGGCTAGTACTAACCGCCGCTGCATTGTTTACTAATTAACACAAAATTAATGATTAACTTAAATACTAAATTAAAGCAAAAGAAATTGGAAAAATTATAAACAAATAACACGATGCTTCTCTCTGTCTCTATCGTTCTGCTTTCAACATCTCATCTTTCACGCTCGCTCACTTCTACTTTCATCGATTCAAACTCAATTTCAACGCTTCCTGTTCTCTAAAACGCGCGGCTACGGCAGATGCAAATCAACACAAACAATAAACGAAAACCTAAGCCCTTTCAAAACCCCGGATCAACCCCAAATCTTTATGATTTCGCAAATTTACAGTAGAATATGACGAAGAGCGAAAAAGATACAAAACGAAAGGAAAGGTACGCTTGGTTTCGTCAAATCTTCTACTGATGTTTTCTTTTGATTCATTCCCTTCTTCTTCTATGTGGTTCGATGTGATTACATTGAGAGTGTTCTTGTGGTTTTGAATCGTGTTACGTGTGATGAGTTAAAGGAATATGTCGGTGTAGAGGCCGAGAGTTGGAGGGTTGAAGAGGTTTAAGGAGTATTGTTTGAGGTTTGGTTATGAGGTATGTTGAAGATAGTGGACTTGGCTAATTTTTGTGAGCAGAGGGTTGCTGTGATGATTGTTGGTATCACAGCTTTCTGAAGATTATAGTGGAGGCTTAGGCTTTTTTTTGAAATTATCCGTCCCAATGAGAGGAAAATGTGGTCTATTATATAGGAGTATGGGATTGAGGGTAAGATAGAGATTTGAGAGAAATTGAGAACAACAAAGGAAACTGGTTGAGGAAAGATGACAGTACAAGGTTAGTGGAATGGAGGAGGTGAGTGGAATGGTGTAGCACACCTTGTACTGATATGGTTGTATTTTGAATTTACTGCAGGTTTTGTACAAGAGGTAGTGGAGTTTGAATTGAAATTGTACAAGAGGAATGAGGTAGTGGAATGGGTTGCAATTGGTACTGATTCTTGTTTTGTTTTTGCAGGTGGTACAAGAGTGGTGGGAGAATGAGTGAAATAATAATTTTTGTATTTTTTGAATTGAATTTATACAATATATGTAACGTAATACTATTATTATATTTTTTGTATTATGTGAGGTATGTAAATGTGTACTGATGTATAAAAGGCTTGGTTAATTGTAACAACGAGAAACTAATTTTGGATTTGACTAAAGAATAACAAAAAAAGAATTAATGCAATTTTGAAATAAAAATATGAATTTAATTAACAATTAAACTTATTAATTAAAAGAAAATAAATTCAATTAATAATAAGAGTAATTATTATTAAAAAAACAAATTTCACTTAATCAATCAAATAATAAAAACTATAAAAACTACTTGTGGAATAGCTACAAATATGCAAAAATTGAATTAACTACCACATATTACTCTAATAATTATTCTAGAAGATTAATATAAATTGATTGAGAGAGAGAAAATAAAATAAATAAATAACAACTAAATCATGTTAATACAATTTTAATTCTTAGTCACACTTAATCATCATTTTTTTTAAAAGAAATGTATAATTATCCACAATAACAAAATAAAATGCAATCAAATATAAATATAAAAAAAAAAATGGGAATTAACTTGTCATTGACTAAAAAAATGTGAAAATGTAAGTATCAAAATATGCCAAAAATACAAATGATTGAAAATTTTATTAAAGATTAAAATGAGGTATGCATGATATCAAACAACTAACCTGGAAACGAAATGCTCTACGCATGATGCGTATGCAATGAGTGAATGACTTTTTTTTTAATATGTAAGTATAAAAATAGCAATTTGGTAAGTAAAAAATATGAAGATGATGATCAATTGCGGAGATAGTTAAATATCAAAAACCCAAAATTTTGCCCTGAGATGCAATGGGTATGCTGTGAACAAAATATAATGAGAAAAGTGCTGAATGCAATTTTTTGACATATTTTTTTGAATGATGTATGATATGAAACAGACTCTATGGTAATTGTTGGAAAGAAACTGGAAATTAAAATTTTGTGGTAAATTGACTGATACAATATAGAAGACAAAACACCCAACAATGGCTTTGGATGAAAAAAGGCTCGACATCTAATAATGGCTTTAGATGGAGGGACTCGACATCTAATAATGGCTTTAGATGGAGAAAGATCACAATATCCAATAATGGCTTTGAATGAAGTGAGAAAGACATAACACCCAATAATGGCTTTGGATAAAAAATGCTCGACATCTAATAATGGCTTTAGATGAAGGAAGATCACAATATCCAATAATGGCTTTGAATAAGGTGATAAAGGCATAACACCCAATAATGGCTTTGGATGAAAAATGGACTCGACATCTAATAATGGCTTTAGATGAAGGGTGAAACAAGGCATCTAGGAATGGCACTTGAGTGAAAATAGACAGACATCCAGGAATGGCACTGGAGTAAAAATAGACAGACATCCAGGAATGGCACTGGAGTGAAAATAGACAGACATCCAGGAATGGCACTGGAGTGAAAATAGACAAACATCCAGGAATGGCACGGTGAAAATAGACATCCGTGAATGGCAGAGTAAAAAGACAGACATCCGGAATGGCAAGTGAAAATAGACAAACATCCAGGAATGGCACTGGGTGAAAATAGACAGACATCCAGGAATGGCACTGGAGTAAAAATAGACAGACATCCAGGAATGGCACTGGAGTGAAAATAGACAAACGTCCAAGAATGGCACTGGGTGAAAATAGACAGACATCCAGGAATGACACTGGAGTAAAAATAGACAGACATCTAGGAATGACACTGGAGTGAAAATAGACAAACATCCAGGAATGGCACTGGGTGGAAATAGAGCACATCCGTGAATGGCACGAGTAAAATAGAGACATCCAGGAATGACACTGGAGTGAAAATAGACAAACATCCAGGAATGGCACTGGGTGGAAAGGAAAGAGACAGACAGATTGACATTTGTTTTGGTAGGTACCAAGTAAGTTGGATTTTGATTGCAAGGTAAGACATTGGTTGTAACAAGACCTCGAGAAATGCAAATGAGGACAAAACACTCTTGCTATGCATGATATATGAATTTTGTGATGCATGATATATGAATGATCTATGCATGTAATGCAGACGTTTATGACAACGGAGATTGACTCTTTTGTGGAGGTAAGATGGGAACTCGATCCTCAACACGGAGAACACCGCCAACTCGCTTAGAGAAAATGTCTTGAGAAACACTTCTAACACGCTTGAATTGCATTGAAATGATGATCCTTGAAGGAGAATCGAGAGCGCTGGGAATTGCCGGATTAGCCGATTGTTGAGGATAAACCGATCATGGCTTCAATTCTTGAAATGAGTGAGGGGAAAAGAGTGCCCCAATATAGGTCTTGAAAGTGATCTTATGATTGCAACAATTCTGAGAATGATTTGCACTGAGTAACAAATCTTGAACGATTCACAACAGATCGAAAGATACTTGCCTCGATTAAGATCATCGACCAAGTTTTTCAACAGTTTGGACTTCCTTGATGAGGAAAGCTTTTGCAAGCAAATTTTTTTTATTCAAACATGGTAAATTTAATGCAAAGTTCATGCACAGTTTTGAAATAAAAATCATTTTGAGATGATGTAATCGCTGTATAAGAAATGAATTGCTGGTTAAAACACAGAGGTTTGGAAATTTAAATGTGAAAGAGAAAACCAATGTATGGATATACCAAGACAGTTGATTTGCAAAAAATCTTAGGAGTCATATTACGCAACCTTGTTGTAGTATGCTTTCAAAAGAAACCTGGCTTCAATTAGGTCTTTTGAGGGTTGTAGCGTGGTCTGGTTCACGGTTTAAGAAATAAAGGATAAAGGCTCAAAATTTATTTGTACCCAACCCAATCTTCGTGATGTTCTTCAGTCCTACGCTCAGTTAAATCAGATTGTGCATTTAAGTTCCAATAGATTTTGGATTGTACACTGATAGTGATAATGGCTCAGAAGTTGATATATTCTTGAGATAGCAGTCACTTCTTTTTTGCAACATTTTGCTGTTTGAGGACTTTGGTCAACTCTTTTTTGAATTTTTTCTTTTATATATTTTTGGAAAGACAGTGACTGCTTGACTTTTATGATTACGGAGATCCATCATCATCACTTTTTGACTTGTATGACATCTCCAACACTTCTTGATGTGTGCGAAGGAAACTTGATTGCGACCTTTATTGAAAGGTGTCTTGAATAAATGCACATTCGAATTAACTGAGAACTACCCTGCCCCAGGTTAAAAATTACGGGTTTTTCGTATAGAAAGATACTCCAACTTCTAGGCTCGAAGGGGTTGACAAGGGATTAACTTCCTTATTTCTCCGGTGTTTGGGAATTGAAACAATGCCTGTATATCATCAGCAAAGTTTTATTCGAAAGCATACCAACATCAATTATGGGTATCTTGTTTTTATCATTCTCCCTCCAATCTTTGCAAAAGCAAAAGCTCGGTAAAGAAATTAAATAGAGAAGATATATATTTTAAAGCAACAAATGTAAATGATTTAAATAAAAATAGTGCAATGCTCATTTCATTAAAATTGACCTGAAATTACAAACAAGATTTGAAAGCGACATTTTAACATAAACAAAGGAAAAATGCAAACAGAAAAGAAACATGGCCTAGTGACTAATCGCATAAGGATGAGTCATCTGTCAAACACGGCTTTAGGAGGTGACTTGGGATATTCGACCGTCTTGACCACTTTTCACAGCAACGGATTGTTGATAACATTTGGCGGAGGATCTCCAAAATTTATCTCCTTGCTTCGATTAGCTCTTGAACTCTAGCCTTGGGTATGCTCCAAATCGTGACCAGCTCCGTGGAACTCACAATGAAGATCGACCGAATCCGGGAGAGGATCCGGAGGAGTTAGAGGCCTAGTTGTGATTAAACCTAGTTCAACCAAGTGAGGATACAATGCGGTGTAAGTCATTGGAATAGGGTCAAACTGATTCCTATTCCTTGCATTATGGTTCTGATTTTGTCCGCCAGCTTGGCGTTGAGGAATCTGAATTTGTTGAGCCTTATTGCGGAGTGATGGCATCTACTTGCGGTTGGTCATAGTATTGAGGCCTACGGCGAGGTCTTCTCCTTTCAATCGAGACAACATTAGTTTCACCATCTTTCTTCTTATGGAAGTTTCCAAAAGATTTCTTGGCACCACTAGAGGATTCACCAGCAACAGACACTTTTCCTCTCTTGATTCCCTCTCTAGCCTTTGGCCAATAGTCACCAAGTCTGGAAGCGGGAGGACACACTACCAATCATTTTCTCCCAATAGAAAGGGACAAGGTATCCATAAACAAACCATGAGCTCCTTCTCGATAAGGGTGGTTCAACTTGTGAGGCCAACTCTCTCCACCGTTGAGCGTATTCCTTAAAAGATTCCTTATCATTCTGAGACATGTTTTGCAATTGACGGCGATCAGGAGCCATGTCAAGATTGTAGTGGTATTGTTTTATGAAAGCATTAATCAGATCCTGGAAGCATTGAATATGGTCTTTCTCAAGTCCCATATACCATTTCAATGAAGCTCCACTCGTGCTATCTTGGAACAAGTGGATAAGAAGCTTGTCATTCCTCGTATAAGCGACATTTTCTGAAGTACATCAAGAATGACTTTTGGACAAGTGTGCCTTTGTATTTCTCAAAATCGAGTTTTGAACTTATGAGGCATAACCAAATCAGAAACCAGGCACATGTTTTCTGCAGCAATACCAAAGACATCGTTGCCTTCCATAGCTCTCATCCTTCTTTCTAGTCTGATATTGCTCGCGGACTTCTTCAAGTTCATCAAAATCTTCTCGACTCACACTTCGGGGAGCGTCACTACGGTAATCAAAGAGAGGATTCTCATAAGCAACTTGCGCAGTAGGTTGATGCACAAAAGGTCGAAGAGGAGCAGTATGCATGATCGGTTGAGGCTCGAAAATGAGCACGGAAATGTCGGGAAGACTCGCCAACCATTGGAGTAGTTGCAGAGGTGGAACGTAATTTCGGGGTAACCCAAATTCTGGCCAAGTAGTAACTGGCATCTGAGAAGACTGAGGATCAACAACAGCAGCTGAGACTTCAGAAATTACGGTCCTTTGAGGTTGTTCACCTCTGGCGATCAGAACTTGCATCATTTCAGTAAGTCTAGTCATGCCTGACTTCAACTCGTCGATTTCCATTCGGACTTCTACATCGTGTTGCTCTTGGTATTCCATTCTTCTCTTGACATTGGCTCTAGTTCCGTGCTTGTGCAGAGGAATCAGCTTGACAGTAAATCAACAACTGAAGATGGAGACAGACGAAATGAGTCTTTTGACAACTTGGATGTATGCATGAAATATACAGATGGATGCAATGAAATGTAATGTTATCAATGAAAAAGATGTGATGAAATGCAATGTTACATATATAAAATGGAATGCAACATAATAACAGTAACAGGTTCACAGGGATGGTACAGGTAATCAAACAACTTAATTAGGTGGGCTCCTACGATAGGATGGCTCTAAGTTTTCAACCCAATACTTCCCCATGGGATGGTTTTAAAGTTTTCTGCTAAGTGTTTCTCGGAATCTCAGATCCCTTTTAACAAATATTATCATCACGCGAGAGGCCTACGTGGTAACGATATTTGGAAAAGTATACCCCAAGAAACGGCTCTTAACGGGATACTCAAAATCTTGAGTGTTTGGTCTCGGTTAGGACAACATGAACAAACTTAGAGTTATAGGTCATTTGTCCAAAGATTGATGTCCTGCGCTATCGCGGGCCAACAACCTTCTTAAAACAACCAACTCTAAGCCGGAGTCTTCGCTTCGGGCCAACAAGACAATGGAGTCAGGTGGACCTAGGCTACGCAACCCCTCTATTCCTAAAAACGTGACCTAGAAGCCTGGGTAGTGGGCTTATCTATGCATCAATAATCCCATCAAGAATTCCCACACAATAAATATATACACGTGATAATAAATGAAGCATAGAAAAATAAATAACCGAAACATAAACATAAGATAAAGTACAAAGAAGAAAGTAAAATAAAATGATAAACACACAACCACACAAAGAACTAAACTAGGGTTAACTCGCTTGAGAAAATATTCCCCAGTGAAGTCGCCAACTGAAGCAACTCGATTTTTCAAAAATCATTTAAATGAATTTTCAAAACAACAATGAAATCGCCACCTAATTTTATTTGTTCTAGAAGAACGGGAAAATATAGATAAAACCCATGAAAAATCGGACAAGACGGTCTACAAAATTAAGAGATATAGGTTCGGGAGTTGGTTATGCAAGGGGAAGGTATTAGCACCCCTCACATCCATCGTACTCGATGGTACCCATTTAGTTCAAAGTGTGTTTGTGTGTTAGTGTGAAAATTTACGATCTTCTAAGTTTAAAAATAGAAAGAAAGAGAGGAGGAATGTTTTTATTATTTTTGAGTTTGACACGGTTTTGAAACCGCGTGCCTACGTACTCCCTCGTGCAATGGGAAAGTCAAAACTCCGTAGTTCCTCTAGAAAATAATTGTTTGTTGATTGATTTTAAATGAAAAGACAAATCGTCATTTTTAAAGGAGAAGACTCGTCTAACGTCCACAAGGTGTGATAAAGAAATAAAGGACTACGCACCAACATGAGGGAGGGTTTGAGAACACCTCTAGTACTCAAGTGGAGAAGTCGAAAGCCTTGGGAATAGAGGAAAGAACATCTCAATTATAAATGAATCATGTCTAATCTTGAAAAGGTTTTAAAGGTAAAAGGTGCTTGGACGCACAAAAGATATTGAATGTGTTGGAATTGATTTTAAATTGTGGATGACAAGTACCAAAACGTTGGGATATCCTCTAACGATTCAATACTCGAGATTGGTGATTGAGGTCAACCGATCATCTCTCATCCAAAATCTTTATTATGAAATGAGTGAGGTGAAACAAAGTTCACTTTTATTAAGTGTATAGAATAAAGTATTTAAGTCATTGGGTTACCCTCTAATGGCCCAAATACTTTACATTTTAATTAAATCGTCGGGATATCCTCTAACGGTTCAATTAAATACCATAGCACCATGTTTTTTATTTTAGAACATGGATTTGAAGTTTCTCAATTTATTGGGTTACCCTCTAATCAATTAGAAACTTCGATTTGTTTTAATCGTTGGGCTAACCTCTAACCATTAAAACAAATCTTATCCAAGTGTTCTTTTTCTTGTAGAAAAATTGATTTTTTTAAAAATAACTCGACGTTGGATCGAGGTTTGAGAAGAAGACTCGACGTTGGGTCGAATTTTATTAAAAGTGTTTTAAGTACTTGGTGAATGGAGAAAGAATAGGATCGAGATAATTGTAAATAACAAATAAAATCGACAAAGCCCATACAAGGTGGCCAACCTAAGTATAAAATAATTAAATTGCATGTGTACTAGCAAAGTGGGCTAGTCTACTAAGACGACCAATTGGAACAATTGATCGAAATAGGCTCACTGTAAGAAGGCCCAGGATCAAGCGTACATGTGTGCAGGTGAGGTCATCGCGACGCTTCGTAGCTTTGTCGACTTACGGGTTTAAAAATGATTTACAAATATTAGTTTTAAAAAAAAGATTTTTTTGGTTTTGTGTAAGTGACAGTTAAATTAAAATAAAATAAATGTGCACTAGATAATTATTACAAGAATTATTTTTGGGAGAGGGATACATGAATTATAAATGGGGATGTATCGAATAATTACAAGTTCAAACAAATATAAAAGAAAAAAAATGAATTATAAATTAAATTCATAAGAAAATAATAACTATTAAGAATTTAAGATCACTAATTAATCCTAATTAAAAAAATATAAAGATACTAAAGTAATTCAAACCAACTACAAAGTCTAAGATTATAAAAATAATTTTAAAATTATTAAACAAAATCTAAACTAAATTACTTACTAAATTAAATCTAAACTAAAATAAAAAAATTATAAAATTATTAAACTAAATATAAAATATATAAAATTCTAAAGCTAGTAAATTAAATCTAAATCGAATGAATATTCTAAAGTTTACTAAATTAAATCTAAACTAAATAAAATCCTAAATTTACTTAATTGAATCTAAATTAAATGAAACTTTAAAGTTACTAAATTAAATTTAAATAAAATAAAATCTTAAAATTTACTAAACTAAATCTAAATCAACTAAAAAAAGCTAAAATACTTTAGAAATAGAAAACATTTTTGAGTATTCTAAAATATTGAAATAAAAATAAAAATAAAACAAATTTTTTTTATAAGAAAATAGATTTAATAAGATAAATTCTAAATCTAAGATCTTATGTTTTTTTTTTTTAAGATAAAGTTTTGAGTAAATAAAATAAAAACTAAATCCATATACATCTTTTTTGTATTTTTTTGAAAATTATTTTGAAGATCTAAAATATAGTATTTCTAGTATCAATCAACAAATGCAATACTATTTCTAGAAGAAACTTAACAACTAAATAAAATCTTTTTTGTTCTTTTAAAATAAAGTTTTGAGTAAATAAAATAAGATTAGATCTATATCTTTTTTTTTATCTTTGAAAATTATTTTGAAGATCTAAAATCTATTACTTCTATTTTATTTACAATTCTAATATAAATATGATATAAACATAATATAAATATGATATAAATATAACATAAATATACAAAAATAATAAAAATAATTCGAAAATAATTCTAAGAAATGAATAATCTATAAAACTATACTATTATTTTTAGAAATTAACTATATAAAAGAAAATTCTAACCTACATATGTAAAAGATATATTGTTTTTTGTGATATGTTTATAAACTAACATTTCCTAATGATAACAAAAATTGTTTACTATAAAAAATAAGAGAAAAAAAAAGTACCTACTATAAAATAGAATAAAAAAGGATTGGGTTTCTTGGTTTAAAAAATGAACTGGTCGGAGGAGGTTACTAAGCCCAAATTGAAAATACCAAAAAGAAAAGGTTGAGAAACCCTAGGCTAGTACTAACCGCCGCTGCATTGTTTACTAATTAACACAAAATTAATGATTAACTTAAATACTAAATTAAAGCAAAAGAAATTGGAAAAATTATAAACAAATAACACGATGCTTCTCTCTGTCTCTATCGTTCTGCTTTCAACATCTCATCTTTCACGCCGCCACTTCTACTTTCATCGATTCAAACTCAATTTCAACGCTCGTTTCTAAAAGCGGCTACGGCAGATGCAAATCAACACAAACAATAAACGAAAACCCTAAGCCCTTTCAAAACCCCAGATCAACCCCAAATCTTTATGATTTCTGCAAATTTACAGGTACTGAATATGACGAAGAGAACGAAAAAAAGATACAAAACGAAAGGAAAGGTACGCTTGCGCAAATCTTCTTCGATGTTTTCTTTTGATTCTTTCCTTCTTCTTCTATGTGGTTCGATGTGATTCATTGAGAGCCTTGTGGTTTTGAATCGTGTGTGATGAGTTAAAGGAATATGTCGGGTTGTGTAGAGGCCAGAGAGTTGGAGGGTTGAAGAGGTTTAAGGGAGTATTGTTTGAGGTTTGGTTATGAGGTATGTTGAAGATAGTGGACTTGGCTAATTTTGTGAGCGGAGGGTTTGTGATGATTGTTGGTATCACTTTGATTATAGTGGAGGCTTAGGCTTTTTTTTTTGAAATTATCCGTCCCAATGAGAGGAAAATGTGGTCTTATATAGGAGTATGGGATTGAGGGTAAGATAGAGATTTGAGAGAAATTGGAGAACAACAAAGGAAACTGGTTGAGGAAAGATGACAGACAAGGTTAGTGGAATGGAGGAGGTGAGTGGAATGGTGTAGCACACCTTGTCTTGATATGGTTGTATTTTGAATTTACGCAGTTTTGTACAAGAGGTAGTGGAGTTTGAATTGAAATTGTACAAGAGGAATGAGGTAGTGGAATGGGTTGCAATTGGTACTGATTCTTGTTTTGTTTTGCAGTGGTACAAGAGTGGTGGAGAATGAGTGAAATAATAATTTTTGTATTTTTTGAATTGAATTTATACAATATATGTAACGTAATACTATTATTATATTTTTTGTATTATGTGAGGTATGTAAATGTGTACTGATGTATAAAAGGCTTGGTTAATTGTAACAACGAGAAACTAATTTTGGATTTGACTAAAGAATAACAAAAAAGAATTAATGCAATTTTGAAATAAAAATATGAATTTAATTAACAATTAAACTTATTAATTAAAAGAAAATAAATTCAATTAATAATAAGAGTAATTATTATTAAAAAAACAAATTTCACTTAATCAATCAAATAATAAAAACTATAAAAACTACTTGTGGAATAGCTACAAATATGCAAAAATTGAATTAACTACCACATATTACTCTAATAATTATTCTAGAAGATTAATATAAATTGATTGAGAGAGAGAAAATAAAATAAATAAATAACAACTAAATCATGTTAATACAATTTTAATTCTTAGTCACACTTAATCATCATTTTTTTTAAAAGAAATGTATAATTATCCACAATAACAAAATAAAATGCAATCAAATATAAATATAAAAATAAAATGGGAATTAACTTGTCATTGACTAAAAAAATGTGAAAATGTAAGTATCAAAATATGCCAAAAATACAAATGATTGAAAATTTTATTAAAGATTAAAATGAGGTATGCATGATATCAAACAACTAACCTGGAAACGAAATGCTCTACGCATGATGCGTATGCAATGAGTGAATGACTTTTTTTTATTTAATATAAATACAATGTAAGTAGAAAAATAGCAGGGTAAAATTTGGGGTGCAACAATAACAAGCATAATAAATTTTGTATAAATGAAATAAATTTTATATGAATAAATATGATATTTTTTAGAACAAAATTTATTTCTAATAATATATTAAAAGTTTAAATGATAACAAGTGTTATACCCCAAAATTTGCCCTCCTTATTCTCAAGACAATCCATGGCTCTATGTTCAAGAACTTCACAAAGTTTGATCAAATAAACCCTCTTCTAAGCAAGTTAAGGTTTTGCTCCTCTAAAGTCAAGATGGGTCTCCAATGCTTCAAGTGGTCATCATATCTCACCATATACCTCAAGGGATCCTCATGTCAAGTTTCAAGCCTTACAAGTCAAAATTGCTCATCCAGTTGCTCAAATGGTTGAAAATCAGTTGTATCGGACAAAAAGTCAACTATGGTCAACATACAGTCAAACTTCATAATTTTTGGTCAACATAAATATTTTGAAGTAGTATTCATCATTTGATCAAGGGTTGACCATGATTCATCAAGAAAAGTCAAGATTCGATCAAAAGTCAAAGTTTCTAAATTAGGGTTATCAGAACAAAAGTCAACAGAACTTTGACCAGGCATAACTTTCACATACTTTTCCACCAAAGCTCATTTTAAAGGGGATTCAATTCTCTACAACTTCATGTCTCACAAGCTTGGGTTGGAAATGCTTCATTTGGAAGTTGTGGATCAAAACATTACAGGTCATCCTAGAAAAGTCAACAAAAGTCATCTTTTTGCAAAGAAGTGTTCATGAGCATGGAAACTTCAATGAAGATGAAACCAAAAGGGATATTTAGAAGACATCTTGAGCTTTCTAAAAAGTCCAAGAACACCCAAGAATCTGGAAAATTGAGCAAGATATAAATTGTGCAAGCTGAGCATTTTTGAGGAGGTGCATGAAGAAAAATACTTAGCAAAGGCAAATATTTTTCAAATGGGCCTAAGATTTTATGATTCAAACTTATTCCTAACATTACCAAGAGCCTCTAAGACCAGCTACATGCCCTCCTTCCATTTATTTTATTTATTTTTTAATTAAACCATGAAAATTCAATTTTAATTAAAATAAAATATTAAGACAAGGTACAAGGCATATGGGCTTGATATCCAAGATTCTTGAGGTCCAAGATTGACAATGCAAGCTGGGAAATTTGTGCAAGAGAGTTTAAGGAAGATTGAGCAAGGAAAAGAAAGATTTGATTCAAAATTTTCAATCAAATATCTTTCATTTAATGCAATATATTTTACCAAGTTTGTTGACCTAATCTCTTGTCCTATATATACTTAACATCCTCACAAGACAAAGGGACAAATTTGCAGCCTCTTACAAACCCTAGAAATCTCTCAATTTTTTCTCAAAACTTGCAAAATCGTGTTTCAATTTCCAGGCAGTTTCAAGCCATTCCATCCATCCATTCATGTTCCTGAAGTTCCTAGGGATCGATTCACATTATTACACGATCCCAAATCATCCATAAATCACTCACTCAAGCTGCTCCGGTTTGGTATTTTTCTATAAATCGTTTCTCTCAATCCATGCATTACTAACTGATTTTGTTTGTTTGTATGATCTCAGGATGTTGTTTAGAACAGGTACAACGTGTTACATGTGAGCTTTAGGGCTTAGATCCCATGATGTCATTGTTAGGGCATAGGAACTGTGAGTTTCGAACCCACTGATTCAAGGACTTTCAGGCTATAAAAATACCACCATTGGATTCTTGGGGTACGAATTAGGGGGGTAGGGTCCTTTATTTGCATTCATGTTGTGTATTTTTGTAGGATCCGATTTCCAGATGACTGGAGAAGATGACCAGAGCTTTGCTCCGGCTCTTCTGATTTAGGAACAAACAACACATACATATTAATCCATCAATATGAATGGATGTATCACCGCCCCAGCGGTCTACCTTGCGCGCGCTATGTCATTCTCTATCTCTCAGGTCGTGGGTTCAAACCCCACCTTTTGCTATTTGTTTTCATTGTTTTTTTATAAGTTTTAGAGTCTCCAGAAGGAACACCCCCAGAAGTTCTAGCTTCTGGATGTCCCCAGCACTAGAAGCTCCAGCTTCTGGGTCTCCCCAGCACTAGAACCCCCCAGAAGCTCCAGCTTCTAGATGGCCCCAGATGAGAAGTCCCCAGAAGCTCCAGCTTCTAGACGTCCCAGATCCAGAATCTCCAAAAGCTCCAGCTTCTAGACACTTTCCAGCGCCAGACACCCCAGAAGCTCCAACTTCTAGATCTTTCCAGCACCAGAACCCCCAAAAGCTCTAGCTTCTGGACGCCCCAGCAGCAGAATCTCCAGAAGCCCCAAAAATACCAAAAATACTAGGATGTAGTTTCTTTTCTGCTATTTATTTTCTTGCATTTAAATTCTAGAAAGGATGTATAGGTTGCAAGTTTTTTTATCATGTAATAGCGTAGGATTTTATTTTCTGCCTTTACTTTCTGCACCTCCTATTATGTATTTGTCCCAAAGCCATGTAATAGGTAGGACCTTTACATTTCCGCAATTTACTTTCTGCACTTATTAACTGCTAGTAATTAGGCGTCTATGGAAACATTAACTTAATCAATCTAGATCACTAATCACAAGATAAATATCTGAAAACAACACACTCTTTTCACACATGCATCTACCTTAGGGTATCCTCTCTCGTTGCCTTACGAAACAATGGTCATGTCCCTCGAGCATAGGATATCTTCGCACAGTTGCCTACAAACGTATCATCACAGTCCCTTCGACTTAAAAGATCATAGTCCCTCGATGTTGCCTACGAATACATGATCTCGTCCCTCAGTTGTTGCCTACGAAAAGTGATGATCGTCCCTACGAATGTGCTAGGATATCCCTACAAGTTGCCTTCTATGACCATCTGATGTCCCTTTGAATGTCCCTTTACATCCAAACGAATAAAGTTACCTGCCAACCAATGGTATGGATAGCCTTATTCTAAAGGAAAGCAAAATAACACGGAAACGACCGTTCTGAGTGGGTAAAATAAGTCTCTTTTGCTTGCTCAATCAAAACACTCTTTACACCTCACACTTTTTTCAAATCTTTTTAAAGTAATTTGTATACATTCCAGCGTGAATCATTACAAAGTCTTTTCCAAAACAAAACATTTCCAAACACTTCGTATACATTCCAGCGTGAATCATTACGAAGTCAAAGCAAAATGCCTTTTCAAAAATCTTTTCAAACACACACACAAAAAGCAATTTATAAAGTGAGCTAAGCAATTAAGAGCCCGTAGATAACTATGGATGGAAAGGGTGCTAACACCTTCCCTTTTCATAACCACCTCCCTTACTCAGAATCTAACGAAGGTCTTTTCCAGTTCTTTTCGCCTTCCCTTAATTAGATAAAAGAAAATTCGGTGACGACTCTTGCTATCCGCAACATTTGCGATCAAACGCAAAACAAACAAGTCAGTTCTCCCACCGTATTACAACAAGCAAAATACATTTTGTATAATTGAATATGATACTTTGACATGTAAATGTTTTATTTCAGAAGGTGTTCTAACTCTAGTGCAAAAATGGAAAATATCATGCTGAGCAGAAGATGACGTTAGAAGTTCCAATGAGAAAAGAACTTTTGGACAAAGCAAGCTAAAAGAGGAATGTTGGAAGAAACACGCTGTAGAAGTTTGAAAAAGACAAAACATGCTGCTAACAGAAACACGCCTTAGAAGTTCTGAGCGAGAACTTCTGGAAGACACGCTACTTAGAAAGCTTCTGAAGTAAAAGAATAAAATACAACTTCTGACGGAAGCTAGCAAAGCGCAACCTCTGATGAAAAGCACCAACAGTATGTTCTGAATAGAAGATGTATAACAAGGCTTACAGAAGATGAAGTATTAGAAGTTCTGATGAGAATAGAACTTCTGGTCAAGCAAGCACAGAATAAAAGCTAGCACAACACAAAAGCTAGCACAACACAGAAGAAAGGACAACGCAAAAGCAAGCACAGCGCACCTTCTGATAGAAGCAAGCACAACGCAGCTTCTGATAGAAGCAAGAACAGTGCAACTTCTGGTAGAAGCAAGAACAACGCAACTTCTAATAAAAGCAAGAACAGCCAACTTCAGATAGAAGCAAGAATAGTGCAACTTCTGATAGAAGCAAGAACAACAACTTCTGATAGAAGCAAGAACAGAAAACTTCTGATAGAAGTAAACTCTGACAGAAGCAGGCAAAGTAAACTTCTAATGGAAGCACCAACAGAAGTTCTGATGACCAAATATTTAGAAGATATTTTAAATATGAACGTTATCTTTTAAAAGACAAAAACTGCCAGTAACGTTAACATGAGCGAAGAAGAAGACAAAGATACTTGATTAGTCCAACTTCCAAGGATTATTCAACAAAGCAAAATCACGTGAAGAAAGAAGCTGAGTAAAAATGTGTGAAAGGCTACAGTAAAGTCATTATTACACTTTTCCAAAATTCAAGGCACGCTACCACTAACGGTCAGATTCTGGAAGCTTATTTAAGGATTCATTTTCAAAGAAGGAAAATAACAATTTACAACAACTAACGAACAACATTATTTTTTACAAGAACTTTCAACAACATCTTCTAGCATCCTACAGAAAATCATTCTAAGTAAACTCACGCTACCAAATAAAAAGTCATATTTTTGTAAAGTAGTTTACTATTCATTGAGCTTAATTTTTGTGTAAACTTCACTTAGTGAAGAACAGCTTTTCTAGAAGCACTTTTGTACACAGTCAGTTAGAAGTTAACATTCTGATAGTTGTTCCTTGAGAAGACCACTTTGGGTCAGAATTCTTAAGAGGGCTAGGACTAGTGGAGTCTTAGAGGTGTTAGTCACAACGGTTGGTTGTGCGGTTTGTTGTTAGTCACACAGTTGGGTAGTGCATTCTGTAATTGTTGATTATAGTGGATTAAGTCCTTGTTGAGAGAGGCGAAATCACCTTGGTGGGTGGACTGGAGTAGTTTGAGTGTCAAACGAACCAGGATAAAAATACTTGAGTATTTTATTTGTTGTTTGGGTTAAAGAGTCTAAAAGTAAGATACATTTATTCAATCCCCCCCCTTCTAAGTGTTTTTCCAAGCCTTGAATTGGTATCAAAGCTCTTGGTTCTGGGTGCAAAAACTTAACCGTGTCAGATAAAGATCCAGAAGGGAAGAACACAATATGGCAACAGAAAACAACAACACAAAAGCTCTAATGTTTAATGGATAAGATTTTGCATATTGGAAGAATATACTAGAAAGTTTTATTTCAGGATATGATCCCGATTTATGGGATGTGGTGTTGGACGGTTACAAACATCCAGTGGATGCAAAAGGAAACAAAATAGATAGAAAATCTATGGAGAAACAACAAAAGATTGATTACAAAAATCACCACAAGGCCAGAAGCATTCTGTTAAGTGCTATATCAAAAATAGAGTATGAAAAAATCACAAATAAAGACACAACATATGACATTTTTGAGTCACTTAGAATGTCACATGAAGGGAATACTCAAGTTAAAGAAACTAAGGCTCTGGCGCTGATCCAGAAGTACGAGGCATTTAAGATGGAAGAAGGCGAATCAATTGAGGCTATGTTCTCAAGGTTCCAAACTCTAACTGCTGGTCTAAGAGTGCTGGACAAAGGATATACAAATTTTGACCATGTAAAGAAGATCATTAGAAGCTTACTCAGAAGATGGGCGCCTATGGTGACTGCCTTCAAAGTGTCAAAGGATCTAAATGCAATCTCCCTAGAAGAACTCATTAGCGCTCTGAGAAGTCATGAGATTGAGCTGGATGAATTTGAACCCCAGAAAATGGTAAGTCAATTGCATTAAAATCTACAAAAAATTCTAGCGTTAATACTTTCCAGGTAGAAGATGGAAGTTCTGAAGATTCAGAGTCAGAATATGAATTATCTATGATCTCTAGAAGGATAAATAAAATGTGGAAATATAGGCAAAATAAATTCAAGAACCACAGAAGATATGAGGATAAAGGTGAATCTTATGGACATAAAAGGTTCAGCAAGAGAAGCATCCAGTGTTATGAATGCAAAGAAATGGGACATGTCAGAAGTGAATGCCCAATGTTCAAAAAGAAAAACAAAAGAATTTTTTTGAAAAGTGAAGAGGAATGATGGCCACGTGGGATGACTAAGAATTCTCTGAAGTTGAAACCGAGTCAGAAGATGAACGTGCAAACATTGCTTTCATGGCAACTACAGCAGATGACTCTGCCTCTGACTCTGAGTCAGAAGAGGTATTTTCTAAACTTACTAGAAATGAGTTAGAAGATAGTCTGTTAGAACTTCTGGAAACATATAGTCAACTCAAAATTAAATACAAGAAACTTAGAAAAAATCTTGTATCTGAAATTGAGCAACTTAAATTAGAAAATCCTGAGCTTAAAGAAAATAATATTAAACTTAAAAATGATTTTAATAATTCTCAAAAAATTTCCAGCTCAGAAGATGCTTCAAGTTCTAAAAATATTTTGAAAGAATATGACTACAGTTTTCAATAGTTTCTAGCTAGTAGCATAGACAGAAGCAAAATGGCTTCTATGATTTATGGAGTTTCTAGAAACAACAGAAATGGTTTAGGATATAAAGCTCCCAGAGAGAAAGAAATTTATAAACCAAAATGTGTTGATGAAATGAAAATCACGTACAAACCCTTACACGAAGAATTTAAGTATGGTCACACACACAATATTAAATACACATCACACTCTGAAAGTTTTTTTGTTAAACCAAAGTTCAAACAAAACTTCTGGAATAATGGTCACACACATAAATACACGTCACACTCTGAAAGGTATTATGTTAAACCAAAGTTCAAACAGAACTTCTGGAACACTAACAAAAAAGGACCTAGAAGGATATGGGTACCTAAGGAGAAAATAATTTATGTTGCAAATATCCTTAACAGCCAAACTGAAACACCAATCATGGTACATGGACTCTGGCTGCTTGTGTCACATGACGGGAAGAAAGTCTATGTTCCAAAACCTGGAACTTAAATCTGGAGGAGAAGTGAAGTTTGGAGGCAACCAGAAAGGAAAAATAATTGGTTCTGGAACCATTGGTAATGGTAACCTCCCTTCCATATCTAATGTTTTATTAGTAGAAGGATTAGCTCATAATTTATTGTCCATAAGTCAATTAAGTGACAATGGTTATGACATAATTTTTAATTAAAAGTCTTGTAAAGCTGTTAGTCAGAAGGATGGATCAATCCTATTTTCTGGAAAGAGAAAAAAAACATTTATAAAATTAATCTTTCAGATTTAAAATTCCAGAATGTAAAATGCCTTCTGACCGTTCATGATGAACAATGGGTCTGGCACAGAAGATTGGGAGATGTTAGCATGAGAAAATTTCTCAAATTAACAAACTCAATCTGGTCAGAGGACTTCCAAATTTGAAGTTCAACTCAAAAGTTTTGTGTGAAGCCTGTCAGAAGGGAAAATTTTCAAAACCATCTTTTAAACCAAAAAAATGTTGTCTCTTCCTCTAGGCCATTAGAACTTCTGCACATTGATTTATTTGGACCAGTAAAAATTGCATCCATAAGAGGCAAGAATTATGGATTGGATATTGTAGATGACTACAATAGATGGACATGGGTAAAATTCTTGAAACACAAGGATGAGTCACATTCTGTGTTCTTTGACTTCTGCGATCAAATACAAAATGAAAAAGAATTTAAAATCATAAAAGTTAGAAGTGATCATGGTGGTGAATTTGAAAACCAATTTTTTGAAAACTATTTTAAAGAAAATGGCATTTCACATGATTTTTCTTGTCCTAGAACTCCTCAACAAAATGGAGTTGTAGAAAGAAAAAATAGGACTTTACAAGAAATGGCCAGAACCATGATTAATGAAACTAGTATGGCAAAACATTTTTGGGCAGAAGCTGCGAACACAACATGTTACATTCAAAATAGAGTTTCTATTAGACCTATTCTTGAAAAGACTCCTTACGAATTGTGGAAGAATAGAAAGCCCAACAATTCATATTTTCATGCATTTGGATGCACGTGCTATATTCTTAACACAAAAGATAATCTGAACAAGTTTGATTCTAAAGCTCAGAAGTGTGTTGTACTTGGATACTCTGAACGCTCAAAAGGCTACAGAGTGTACAACACAGAAACTTTGATTGTGGAGGAATCAGTCAAAGTAAGATTTGATGATAAGCTTGGCCAGCAAATGCCAGAGCAAATTGAAAATGATGCAGGTACAGAAGTACAAGTGACAAACTCTGACGTAACAGAATTGAAGGAAAACACAGAAGTTCATTCGTCAACTTCTGTCTCTGAACAGAAACATCACACAGAAGTTCTGACTTCTAAAGAAAATATGAAAAACGTCAGAACCACTGAAGAACTCTCCACAGAAAATATCCAAGAATCATTTCTGCTCATCCAGAAGATGTCATTATTGGAAAGAAAAATGACCCTATCAGAACTAGATCCACCCTTAAAATAAATGAAGAATCACTATTTGGATTAGTTTCCATGATTGAACCAACTTCTATAGCTGAAGCTCTGGAAGATAATGATTGGATTATAACTATGGAAGAAGAACTCAACCAATTCTCCAGAAATGACGAATGGGATTTAGTTCCAAAACCAAAAGGATTTAACATTATAGGAACTAAGTGGGTGTTCAGAAACAAGCTAAATGAGCAAGGAGAAGTTGTCAGAAACAAAGCACGACTGGTTGCACAAGGGTATAGTCAGCAAGAAGGTATTGATTATAATGAAACCTTTGCTCCAGTTTCCAGGTTAGAATCCATTAGATTATTAATTTCCTTTGCTGTGCAAAACAATATTACTTTATATCAAATGGATGTTAAAAGTGTTTTTTTAAATGGATATATAGAAGAAGAAGTTTATGTCTGTCAACCTCCTGGATTTGAAGATTCAAAATTTCCAGAACATTTGTTTAAATTAAAAAAATCTCTTTGTGGTTTAAAACAAGCTCCCAGAGCTTGGTATGAGCGCATTAGTAATTTTCTTCTAGAAAAAGGCTTTACCAGAGGGAAAGTGGACACAACCTTATTTAGAAAATCTTTTAAAAATGACATTTTAATCTGCCAGATATATGTTGATGATATTAGATTTGGAACTTCTAATGTCTCTCTTCGAAGAGAATTTGCTAAGTTCATGCAGGCAGAATTTGAAATGAGCATGATGGGGGAGTTAAACAAGTTTTTAGGAATTCAAATCAATCAATGCTCATAAGGTACCTACATACATCAAACGAAGTATGTGAAGGAACTTCTGAAGAAATTCTAGTTGTCACAAAGTAAGGAAGCTAAGAATCCAATGCACCCCACATGCATCTTAGGAAAAGATGAGGTAAGTAAGAAGGTAGATCAGAAGCTCTACAGAGGTATGATTGGCTCTCTTCTATATCTAACTGCATCTAGGCAAGATATTATGTTCAGTGTATGTTTATGTGCTAGATTCCAGTCAGATCCTAGAGAATCTCACTTAACTTCTGTTAAGAGAATTCTAAGGTATCTGAAAGGTACTACTAATGTTGGTCTATGTTACAAAAAATCCAAAGATTTCAATTTAGTAGGATTTTGTGATGCTGACTTCGCTGGAGATAGAGTGGAACCTAAAAGCACTTCTGGAAGTTGTCAATTTCTGGGCAACAACTTGATATCATGGTACAACAAGAAGCAAGCCACTATAGCACTATCAACAACAGAAGCAGAATATGTTGCTGCTGATGGCTGCAGTACCTAGATGCTCTGGATGAAGAGTCAATTAGAAGATTACCATATGTATGAAAGTAAGATTCCTATCTTCTGCGACAGTACTTCTGCTATTTTCCTTTCTAAAAATCCTATTTTACACTCAAAGGCAAAACACATTGAAATTAAACATCATTTCATTAGGGACTATATTCAGAAAGGAATTTTAAATTTAAATTTTGTTGATACAGACCATCAATGGGCTGATATTTTCACAAAACCACTTTCTGGAGATAGGTTTAAATTTATTTTGAAAAATTTAAGTATGGAAAATTTCCCTGAATGAAATTCTGTTCAATATCAATTTTAGTCAGAAGTTCTGTGTTAAATGAACATCTGATTAATTAACTCTTCAGATGTGAGAAGAGAAGTTAAGTTAGAAACCATATCAAGTTCTAAAACCTTCAAACGTTTCAAGTTCTGATTATGGTCAGAAGTTCATTAAAGTAAAACAGCTGTAACGCTGTCACCCAGAAGTTGAACACGTGTTCAGAAGCTTCTGATAGGTTACTTAAACATGCGTGTTAGCTATTGACAAGAAGTTTCTTAATAACTGTTGATTTTTTTTTAATCTCAAGAAATCCCTCCAGTGTCAGAAGCTACTTATGTGTGATGACTACTTTGAACTTAAATTTTTTAAATATTTTGGTTTGTGATAAACCGTCAGAATCTTTTCTTTAACTCATCAGAACTTCATTTCACTTTATATTTTTTTAAATGAATTCTTGATTATGACAAAAAGGGGGAGAAAACTAAGATTTTGAAATAATTCACTATAACATGTTGCTGGAACTGAATGTCAAACATTTCTAACAAAATATACAAGTGTACATTTTTTGCTTCTAAGTGATACAGAAGCTCAAACTCTGAGAAGTAAACTCTGGAAGCACAAAACTCTAAAAGCAAACTCTGGAAGCTCAAACTTTGAGAAGTAAACTCTGGAAGCTCAAAACTCTGAAAGTAAACTCTGGAAGCTCAAACTCTGAAAGTAAACTCTGGAAGCTCAAACTCTGAGAAGTAAACTCTAGAAGAAAAAAAACTCAAGGAAGATCTACCTTGCATTTTTTTCTTTTCAATATTTAGTTCAGGGGGAGACTATTAATTTCAGGGGGAGATTATTAATCTCAGGGGGAGATTTTTTTTTACAAATACAAAATTTCTTAAATCAAAATCTAGATAGCTTTGTCATCATCAAAAAGGGGGAGATTGTTAGAACAAAGTTTGTTTCTAATAATATATTAAATATTATAATAAATTTTATATAAATGAAATAAATTATATATGAATAAATATGATATTTGTTAGAACAAAATTTATTTCTAATAATATATTAAAAGTTTTAATGATAAGAAGCAAAATAAATTTTGTATAATTGAATATGATACTTTGACATGTAATTGTTTTATTTCAGAAGGTGTTCTGACTCTAGTGCAAAAATGGAAAATATCATGCTGAGAAGAAGATGACGTTAGAAGTTCCAATGAGAAAAGAACTTCTGGACAAAGCAAGCTAAAAAAGGAGTGCTGGAAAAAACACGCTGTAGAAGTTTGAAAAAGACAAAACATGCTGCTAACAGAAACACGCCTTAGAAGTTCTGAGCGAGAACTTCTGGAAGACATGCTACCTAGAAAGCTTCTGAAGTAAAATAATAAAATACAACTTTTGATGGAAGCTAGCAAAGCGCAACCTCTGATGAAAAGCACCAACAATATGTTCTGAATAGAAGATGTATAACAAAGCTTACAGAAGATGAAGTATTAGAAGTTCTGATGAGAATAGAACTTCTGGTCAAGCAAGCACAACACAGAAGCTAGCACAGCACAGAAGCAAGCACAACAAAGAAGCTAGCACATCACAGAAGCAAGCACAGCGCAAAAGCAAGCACAACGCACCTTCTGATAGAAGCAAGCACAACGCAGCTTCTGATAGAAGCAAGAACAGCGCAACTTCTGATAGAAGCAAGAACAGCCAACTTCTGATAGAAGCAAGAACAGCGCAACTTCTGATAGAAGTAAGAACAATAACTTCTGATAAAAGCAAGAACAACAAACTTCTGATAGAAGTAAACTATGACAGAAACAGGCACAGTAAACTTCTGATGGAAGCACCAAGAGAAGTTCTGATGAGCAAATATTTAGAAGATATTTTAAATATGAACGTTATCTTCTAAAAGACAAAAACTTCCAGTAATGTTAACATGAGCGAAGAAGAAGACAAAGATACTTGATTAGTCCAACTTTTAAGGATTATTCAACAAAGCAAAATCACGTGAAGAAAGAAGCTGAGTAAAAACGCGTGAAAGGCTACAGTAAAGTCATTATTACACTTTTCCATAATTCAAGGCACACTACCACTAACGGTCAGATTCTGGAAGCTTATTTAAGGATTCATTTTCAAAGAAGGAAAATAACAATTTACAACAACTAACAAACAACATTATTTTTCACAAGAACTTTCAACAACATCTTCTAGCAACCTACAGAAAGTCATTCTAAGTAAACTCACGCTGTCAAATAAAAAGTCATATTTTTGTAAAGTAGTTTACTATTCATTGAGCTTAATTTTTGTGTTAACTTCACTTAGTGAAGAACAACTTTTCTAGAAGCACTTTTGTACACATTCAGTCAGAAGTTAACATTCTAATAGTTGTTCCTTGAGAATACCACTTTGGGTCAGAATTCTTGATAGGGCTAGGACTAGTTGAGTCTTAGAGGTTTTAGTCACAACGGTTGGTTGTGCGGTTTGTTGTTAGTCACAACGGTTGGGTAGTGCATTCTGTAATCGTTGATTATAGTGGATTAAGTTCTCGTTGAGAGAGGCGAAATCACCTTGGCGGGTGGACTGGAGTAGTTTGAGTGTCAAACGAACCAGGATAAAAATACTTGAGTATTTTATTTGTTGTTTGGGTTAAAGAGTCTAAAAGTAAGATACACTTATTCAACCCCCTTCTAAGTGTTTTTCCAAGCCTTCAAACTCCTGCATGTACATCACAAAGAAAAATATCAGATCAATCATATTCTCTAGTTCATAAGTACTTGAGATTTTGTGTAAAAATCACAATTGGGATATAGCTTTTTAGAAGCATCATAAAACACACTTATTTGTAATTGACTGTTAAGTTGAAATTCCTAGAGAAACCAAGTTGTGGTTGTTCTTGAGAAGACTAAGACAGTTGTCTTAGTGAATTTGTAATCAAGTTCTAATTAGTGGATTAAGACCTTGTTGAGATAGGCAAATCACCTTGACGGGTGGACTGGAGTAGTTTGAGTTCAAACGAACCAGGATAAAAATAATCTTGTGAATTTAATTTGATTTCAAAACCCCAATTCAAACCCCCCTTTCTTGTGTTTTTCGTCTTTCATAAACAAGTGTTTTTAGAGAAAATATTAAAAAACGCAAGAATGCATTAATGATGCAAGTATTAATGAACAATGAATGTCATGAATGTCATATGCATGCTAACGACACTTGACAAGACAACAAAGCGTTTTTGGAAAAAGGACTATTTTCGCAGTTCAATCAGATACTCAGCAGAATCTTCTACAAGGTGTAGATAACACTGGTGTGAATAAGAGTTTTATGCTTAGACTTCTCTGGGGAGGAAAACACTTTTTCACGGGAGGTGACATGTTTGGAAATTCTTTTTTGGATAAGAATACCTTCATTTGATAATCTCTTTCGAGAAAGAGAAAACTTCTCATGTCGAAAATTGTTTACCCTTGAGGTCGAAACACTCATGGAGATAACTGTTGACCTTCGTTTTATGTTCACAATTCAAAGGAAAATTTCGCTTTTATTTCAAAAAGTTTAGAAGAAAATTCTTTTAAAAAAATTTTTGTTTAAAAAGTGATTATCACAAGTAAAATCATTATTTTGTCGAGCTATTCTTTTGTCCTTTTTTAGGAAAAGTATTTCTTGACCGCATCAGCGTTTACAAGATACGGGAGTCCATGGTTGCAAGAGTCATGGAACCGCCAGAGAAGATTCTCTTAACAATGTACGGACCTTCGTAATTAGGAGACCATTTTCCCCTAGAATCTGGTTGAAAAGACAAGATCTTTTTAAGCACGAGGTCGCCTTTTTGGAATTCACGAGGTCAAACCTTTTTTTCGAAGGATTTCTTCATCCTTCTTTGATACAACTATCCATGACACAAAGTGGTCATACATTTTTCTTCAATGAAGTTCAATTGATCATATCTGCTTTGACACCATTCAGCCTCAAATAACTTAGCCTCCATGAGGACTCTCATTGATGGAATTTCAAATTCCACGGGGAGCACTGCTTCCATGCCATACACTAAAGAGAAAGGGGTTGTCCCTGTTGAGAACCAAGTTGTGGTTAAATCTCGAGAAGACAAATACAGTTGTCTTTGTGAGTTGTAATCAAATTTTATTAGTGGATTAAGACCTCGTTGAGAGAGGCAAATGACCTTGACGGGTAAACTGAAGTAGTTTGAGTTCAAATGAACCAGGATAAAAATAGTTGTGTCAAAATTGATTTTAATTTCAAAACCCCAATTCAAATCCCCCTTTTTTGTGTTTTTCATCCTTCATTCTGGTAAACTATTATGATTGAACAAGACTTAAGGAATTGTAGAAATTATCATTTTTTAAATATTTATTTATTTATTAAGAATTTAATGCAAATTTTTTCTTAATTATTTTATGTGAATTAAAAAAGGAACAGGAATGTTGTTACAAGAGGCGGTGAGAAGACCCATATGAAGGATTGGAGTAGTCTTTGGAATATAAAAGTGTCGGCTAAAATAAAGCATTTTCTTTGAAGAATTTGTCACGGTTATTTTTCCACTCGAGTGAGACTTCACCAGCGTCATGTTCAGTGTCTAGTGGAATGTCTTTTTTGTAATAATAATTTGGAGGATGAATGACACATATTCTTTGTGCAATATTATTAATAACCACATTCATTTCTTTAATATGGTAAAGTTAACTATCTTTGATATTTCTGCTAATGAAGATAGAATTACAACGGGTAGAGTTGCAGTTATGTTAGAAGGGATGTGGAAAAATATGATGATTTCATATGGAATATTGAGAGGGAGGAAGCGTCTAAAGTTGGGTGGTTAGCTTGCCAAAAGTGGCAGGTGTGGCGGCAAAAACTATTAGTGTAAGCCATTGAATTGACTCAACTCGAAAAAATAACAATGAAGTCGCCATCGCGCTTTTATTTTATCTAAAGGGCTAGGAAAAAGAGCGAATAAAATCCTAAAAAATTAGAGATCTAGATCCAGGGGTTACTTATGCTAAGGAAAGGTGTTAGGCACCCAAAGAATTTACGATACTCTATAGGAACCTTTTTGAAAATTTATATATGTGTGCTAAAACGAGTATATGTACAAAATGGATGGTGGGGGTGAGAAAAGAAGTATTTTTTTCAATTTTTGATTTGATGGATCTTCCAATGAATTCCTGGCCTACATACCAACAATGTGCAATGTTGAAATCAAAACCCATGTAGTTCAGGTTAAAAAGACTAAAATTGTGTGCTAGTTGATTTTAAAAAGAATAGACATTATCGGCATATCCGAATGGCAAACATGCCTACTACCCACAAATGTGAGAAATGAGCATTTTGTTAACTCAAAGCGGAGAATTTTAAGCTCGAATTTTCATCAAGCATCCTCAACACCAAGTAAAAATGCCACTCTTCACTACACACGTTAGAAGTATATCGGTCTGCATCAACTCAAGGAATTGACAAGAGTCTTATCTTTCAAAAAATGTTTTTTAAGGAAAAGCCACAAAGGGCTCAAATAGTTTGAATGATGTTATGTGTTTTTAATCTTATGAGAAATGGTCAAAGTATTATTAAATAGATTGGAAGTTTATTAAGAAGTTTGAAAATGCATGGACCTAAGTCCAAGTTTTTTATGAAAGTGGTTTGAGTTTTGAAAACAAGAATCCTTTGGAAAAGAGGGAGAAGATTTTGAAAATTTAAGAATATGGGAGGAGATTAAGAGGCTAACCTATGCACATAAAGTAAAAGGTAAGGGTAAAGAAAGATCTAACAGGGTAGGAAAGCTAGTACTTGACATTAAAAGGCCAATACCATATCCCATCCTTTAGATTACTAACCAAACCATTAATCGTACAAAAAACCAAGCCTCGGATAGCTCAATGCTTTAGATGAAATCATGTCTTTCAAAAATCGAGCAGTGTAACGGCTGTATTTGGAGGAAATCCAATCATAAACGAGCACAGACAAAACAACCTGCACACAGAAAAAATAATAGCCTAAGGACAGACAAAATAACACCAGAATCACAGAAACTCTGAGTTGATGTTGAGGTCCTAATCCTAAGTCGAAAGGTCAAACTCTGAGCATATGGATAGTAACCAAGTCTGAGAACAATCAATTAAGAGTTTTTAATATTTAAGTTGAATTATTAAGTATTTTTAAAAAGGAAAAAAAATCTTAAGTGAGCAAATTCAAAATGACAAGAAAATAAAATGCTAAAGTGAGCAAAGAAAAAAATGACATGGAATGTAAATGCTAAAAGTAAAGTGCATCAAAGTAAAGAGCATAAAATAAAAGGGGCGAAAAAATAAAGGCGGAAAGTAAAAGTGTTAAAATAAAGTTCATTTTCAGTTGTTTGCTGTTAGCAGGATGATCATCTTAAAGTTTGCGCATGAAGACTTGCCACAAGTTTGATAGAATAATAGCGACCACACGACAAGTTTCAATTGCTTTTTGTCAAGTATATCATCCATTTTGGAACAATCATAGGTCTCAACACTTGATCAAAGATGCTTGAGAATTTCAATTGGACAAAGTTAGTGAAAACTTGCCAGAAGCTTGATTAAAAAATCATAGCGACCACACGACAAGTACCATAGGTGTTGAACCCAAATCAAAGATTAAACAATGTTTTGGGGCTTTTGCAAAACAAACTTTATGCCACCAATTGATCATTTTCCTATTCGGGACAAAGGAAAAAGAAAAAGAATGGGATAAGATGAAGAGGGAAGAGGTATATCACAAAAATCATTCATGCGTTAGATGAATTCATTCGGTCTAACTTCGTTAAAATCAATCAGCCATCTTGGTAGATTTGGTCTTAAGACCTATCAACACCCAAGTTCCATTGATGTTGAGGAAATTTATGACTCCAAATAAATCTAAAATCAGAAATGAATTTAATAATAATAAAAACAAATTAAAAATTATTTGGAAATGAATTATTTAATTGGATTTTAATTGATGAAATACATAATGGTATTCATGCACCAAAATAAAATTTCAAGAAAATTATCCAAGGTCAAACAAAGGTCAACAAGTGCTAACAAAAAAATTTAGAATTTTTAAAAATCAGAACTATTTTTTAAAATATAAAAAAATGGTAAATGAACCAAAATTTGGAAAAAATAGTAAAAATCAGAAATAAAAATAAAATGAGGTCACCAATATTTGTCAAATAACTATTGGATCCTTCCCTATTTTTTTTCAAAATTTTTAAATGTCAAAAAGTATTTTAAACATTTAAATACATCAAATAAAAGGGAAAATCATAAAAAATATCAATTTTGAAAACGAAATTATAAAAAAAAAATAAAAATCAGAAAGAGAATATTTTAAAATATTTTTTGAATTTTTTCTTAATTTTGAACTAAAACTGAATTATCTATGATTTTTGAAGTTTAAAACAATTAAAATATAAAATCAGAAAATATAATAAAAGCAAAAAAAAAAGTAGCCCATTGGATCATAGTCAAAACGCACAAGTAAGCTAATCCAGTGGGTTAGAGCGTTGTGCTTGATATGGACCTTCTTGGTTTTCACACTGGATTAAGATTAAAAATTAAAATAAACGAAAATGTATGGCGCGTTGGATCGATGCTGACTCACTTAAGTAATCAGATCCAAGGGCTCCTGTAACGCGCGCATTGTAACACCCCAAATCTACCCATCGAATATTATTTAAATTAGAGTGCGGAAAAGATAATCATGCAAGGGATGCCACAATTTCTTCGCAAAACAACATGCATTTAGTCATAACTATACAGATACATAACAGTTAGATCAAGGGTGAACTTATAACACTATTTTTCAATTAAATCAACTAATCAACTAACCACAGAATCATAATTCTTCAATAGAAACAACAATACATCTTTTATTCAACCTCAAAACATTTCACAATATTATTAATATTATTTAACTTCACTTAGCATAATTATTCAACTAAACCAACTTCAATAATCAACATGATCAAGTATTCACATTATTTATAAACTTCAACAATTTAATCAACTACAACAAATTAAGCAACGTTCATCCCCGAGTGTTACGTATCAGAGCAATGATACCAATTCGAACTAACAGCAACTAACGACTTCATAATGCTACTTCAAACTTCCACGGCTATCCTTGAGTACCTGCCCATTTCCCATGGTAGGGGAAATATCAGCATAAGGGGTGAGATATCCAACAATATAAACAAGTGTATGATAAATAATATGTTAGGATTAAATCATACAAAATTATCACATCACAACAACTTGCCAATTAACAACAACACAAAACCACTTCACAGTTAACTACAAACATAATTCACTTCACAGTTAACAACAACATAATCATCAACGCAACAACTTAAATCAACACAACATAGCAACAACAACAACTTAATAACAACACCAACTTATAACAACAACAACTTATAGCGACGATAACTTATAGCAATAAAACTTATAACGACAACAACTCACAACAATAGCTTATAACAACAACAACCCACAACAATAGCAACTTATAGCAACAACATCTTATATCAACAACAGCACAATGAAAATCAATAAACAACGAAATAATAACAACAACTTTAACACGCGACTCAATATGTGACTCAACTATGCAAATGCATGTGGTACTATTTGGAGCAAAACTCCCAACTTAAAATCATGTCAGGTTATCGAGGCATTCAACAAGGCATAAGCCTTCAACGTGGTACCATCAAGGTCAAGGCATAAGCCTTCAACTTTCAACACGGTTCCATCAAGGCCAACTTAATCATGCAATGTATGCCATGCAACCTCAACTTCGACAACAAATTCGCAACAATGCAACAACAACACACAACGACGACAACATAACAACAAGTCAATTGTAACTCAACATTGGCCATAGGCCTACAACATAATATTTCATCAACTACAAAACAACTTATCAACGTTGGTCATAAGACCTACAACTTCATCAACGTATCAACAACATATCACAACAAAATTAATATCACTACATAACGTCATGCAAATTCACATAAATTCACAATAACGTACAACAACATACACATCACTGATATATCATAAGAAAACAACAACACGACGTACTCAACATAATTTCACAAAACAAACCAATCACGATTACCTACTAACAAATACGAACTACCACGACAATTTTCGGTTAATTCCGAGCAACTAATTATCCCGCTTATATCTACTAGTCGATATTGTTTCTGTCAATTTTTCATTATGCTACTAAATTCTAGATATATATTACTCTGTTAAATATGCATAGATATACTAACTTAATCAATTAATTAATTCAACTAAGTATATACTGCTATTTATAATTACTACTGACTCTGCAGTTTAATTACTTCTGCTATAATCCATTCTACAACATGCTAAATCTACAAGCAATATTAACTATATCACATACTAATAAGTCTTGCTACTGCACCTCTACACTGTTTATCTACAACAATTTAATGGCTATGAATCTACGCTTAAAACATCCTATTCAACGCTAACGCTACTTATTTATTAAACATCTTCTACTGCATTAATTAATCAACTACTTGATTTTCCATTAATAAGATATCTACTATATTCGACATACGCGACACTGTTCCAATTCATCAAACAACCAATAATAACTACAATCATTTACGAATTATTTCTACGAAATTGTAGCTAATTTCGGTTAAACAAATTTATCGGTTAAAACTACTAACATCACTATTGAGTACTATTTTGACCATTTCTGGTTAATTAACTAAAATTTATATATATATATATATATATATATATATATATATATATATATATATATATATATATATATATATATATATATATATACTTATTTAACTAACTTATACAATAATAAAATAATTATTATATGAAATCTCTATAATGTATAATTTACTACACATATATGTCTTAGGCCATATAAAAGTTTATGTAGCACCCATGGCGGTATTAAAGAAACTAAAAGATACAGGATAATTCATGAAATTGATTTTACGTGTTACTAATATGTAGTTTCTGTTTTAAAATTAGTTTTGAGAAGTACTTCTAAAATCTAACAATATTATTGTAAGCTAAGCATACTACGATGTTTCTGTATATCCACGGTAATATATTATACTGTTACCTTAAATACTATTAACTTATATATAGAGACCATTTAGCTAACAAGAGCATAGCTTGTAGTAAAATATCTTTATTTGGTAATTTATCTCCAAAGGCATAATAAACAAAAAGAATTAAGACTACATGTGCCCCTCGGCACATTTTTTTTTTTATTCCACACACTCGACAAAATAAGTGCCTTCTGCACTAAGGATGTGACGCCCGTCTCAATTTTCCTTTCCGGCAACACACTTCAATACTTTCCTGGGGTTCTCATCTTAATCGATTTAGCTAATTTATTCCCAAAATTCAATTGATCCAAATACTGCAGCCGTATGATTGATCCAACAACAGAAATATTTCACACAGCAATTATATCATATTCACCATTTTACAACATAAACCACACGCAAATAAACCGAGCTAAGTCTATACAATTACATCCCACATACGATTCATCATAAACTCGTTTAGAGAGTTAGAACCCCACCCTTACCTTGGATTGACGGTCTCTCTATAATTTCCGGTCGAATTCCGATTTGGCTTTCCGGTCTAAAATTCCTCTTCCGACGACAATTTCCTTCAAACCCTTGTTCCTCTTTTCTTTCTCCCACGTACAACTTTTCCTAAAAATATTACTAAACCCTTATAATCCTCCTTTTTATATCTCTTATAATTAAATCCAACTTATAATAATAATAATAAGAATAATAATAATAGTAATAATAATAATAATAATAGTAATAACAATAGTAATATATTGGATCTATTATTCACACTTATTTCTAATATTATTTACAATAACATTCTATAATAAATTTAATTCATCATTAATTAATCCCAACTTCCGATAATTCACTTAATCACCCTAAATCAACTTATAAATTTATTAATGCTCCTTATAATTCTACTGATAAATTCAACTTCGACCAAATTCCAATAATTAATTCCTTATATAATTTAATTACATAATTAATTAAATTACGGGCGTTACACGCATGGTAAGTCAACCACACTGAACCAGATTTGAAAAAAAATACATGGCATCATGTCATTGGTTGAAGACAGACCCGTAGGTCATCTTCAACCTCCATCCATCTCGAATTCGAGTTTCACAAACTATGAAATAAATTTTCGTTTTTAAAAAATTTATTTCACTCGAGCAATGATCAATTTGGAAAAACTCAAATAATAGCAACCACTTGTTTTTAGAAAATCAATTTCAAATCTCAATGAAAACGAAAAATGGTGAAGACCACGAGGATCAGGGAGATGAGGAGAATAAATTAGTGTTTTGTTTGAGATGATTTGGTTACGAATCCTACCTGAACGAAGTTCACTTTCAGAGCTCTGAAGATTGACTCAGGTAACATGATTCAAGGCACGATTCTTCTTGCTAAGGGTGTGGTTAGCTTCAGAGAAGTTCAAGGAAGAAAAATGAGCAATCAATTTCGAACTAGAAGAGGTTTAAGTGTGAAAATGAAGTTGCATAAATGTGAGGTAAGGAGTGAGTTTGGCAGTGATTTTATGGATCTCAAAGCTTGAGAAAATGAGTGAGTAATGGTCCTCTATTAATGGAGAAGTTAATGGGATCAAAAGGGAGGGTGAATGATGCGATTTGGAGCAAAATCGTGCTCACCCGTGTTCATGAAGGAAGTGTGACTTCAAGTGCTCAAAACTCAACCATTCTTTGCGTTTTGATGTGCTAATTAATTCTGGGAAGTTTCTAAACATGACTAGTCAGCAAAGCAAGCCTTAAGTTAGCTTAAAAAGTGAATTATAGTGCAAATGCACAAACTAGTTATGAGCTCGAAAAAGATTTTGGCACAAACTTTGCACTAAGGCCAAATCAAATTCCCTCGTGCGTTTTCCAATCTTCCTTAAGCCAAATGAAGTCCTCAAAGAGAAGAACACAATTCAAAAATAATCATCTCCAATGGATACTTGAGCTGAGAGATATAGCCTTTAGGATTTGAGGAAAAATACTGAAAAATCAGGTCAGGCCTTGGTCAAGCATGACATGCCTTTTAAAAGTGACCTATAATATTTTGCTTTCAAACATGGTCTTCCACTCAAAATTTGCTCCTTGAGATTAAATATGATATGAAGTAGACCTTTCAAAGAGCATTTTGAAAAAACAAACCACTCAAAAACTCCAAAAATTGAGAGAGTTATGATCTTGTGAAATTGATGGAAAATCATGAAATGACCTATAATCTTTTGGTCTCTTCAAGAAATTTCCAAACATCTTCAAGCTTTTAAACCCAAATGGGGATAAATTTCACCTCTTCAAGATTATTGTTCAAAAATAATGGCCTCAAAGTGATAAATTATGATCAAGATATGATCTCTTGAAGTTGTTTGATAAAAAATTGAGAAATCCATCAACAACTTGTAATCTTTTGACCTCTTAGGCAAATTTACAAGCATTTTCTCTTCTTACCAATTAAACTAAGTTGTATTAGACATTCTTAGGTTCATTGTGGATGAAGAATGAGCTCAACAAGATAAGGAATGAACAAGTTATGATCCTTTGAAGTCATACAAGATAGATGAAGTATCAATCTAGAGAGCTTGCAATCATAGATCTTCAAAAAAATCTTCTCATAAATTAACATCCTTATACCAAAGAATATATGTGTTAGAATTCCTTTTCAGAGTCCAATTTATTTGGAATTATCCACAAATCTTACACAACCACCAAGATATGGTCCTCAGAAGCCCCAAACCCTAATTCCAAGATAGATGTCCATGGCATGGAAATTTCTTTAACTTTGATGATCTTCTTCACATATGGAGCACATACTCAAGATGAGAGACCATAGTTGATGACAAGAGGAGTCATCAATGAGAACAAACACTTCAATACATTGATAATTGGGAGGAGAAGGCATGAAAATAAACTCATGAACCTATATACTTCTTGAATAAGAAACCTTTGCATCATCCACCTACATCACAACATCTAGACAGAAAATGATACATATTATGATTATTCGAGTATCAATCATTATACAATAAAAGAATATACAATCAATGTGCTTGGTGATATCCCAAGGGCAAACCCAAAGATAAGAGAGAAGGATACCTAATTTGTTATCTTTGTGCAATGCAATGACATGAGATATTAGAGAATCTTAGGGGGGGATTGGGGTACAACAGCAGGAGTGATTCACGGATCAGAATAAACCAGATAGTTATCATGATACCCAACAAGTTCAAAGATGGGAGCCACCGTCTATTGGGTGGATCAAATGCAATGTGGATGCGGGATTTAACAAGATATGTAGAACTTCCAACATAGGTTGATGTATCAGAGACAGATTGGGTAATTTCCATTCGGTAGGTATCGCTTGGGATGTTGGGGAGTATATGTTTGTAGAAGAGGAAGATTTAGCTCTCAAGGAATCCATTCATGTATCTATTACTTTGCATTTATACCAGATTATTTTCGAAAGTGATTCCCTTAGAGTGGTCCAACATTTAAGAAGTAAAGCCACATATAATTCAGAATTTTGTGCTACTATTAAAGGCTCCATGATTATGCCCATATTACTATTTTCACTTGGTAACATGATACCAAGGTTTAGACATAATTTCCAACCACACGACTTGTTTGTTTCAACTAAAGCCTCCCATGTGATATCCTTTTCCCCGCTCTGCATATGATTGCGCATTGCATGTTTGCGTGCGTCTGCCAAAGCACTTGTTTTTTTTCCCTTAGGACCGCTCGGTTAGGGTATCTTTCGAGCTAGACATTAGGATAATTATCCATGCATGCAAACATAGGTAGATATTCCCTTCTCATCCTTAACCTTAGGATCATCCATCATATGATAACATTAGGGGTAGAACTAGATAGTTTTCCTTAGTTGTTTTCTTTTCTTTTGCATCCTTGCATTAAAATTAAAACTTCTTTTTTTTTTCTTTTGAAAGTCATAAAACACCTAATAATAACTCAAATCCTTTTCCAAGGTAAAAGCAACCAACCAGTGCAAATATTTTTCTCATTCGGGCCCTTTTTTCTATTTAAAACTTTTTCAGAAAGGACATTCTTCTCCAAGCATCGTTCATAAAAAGATTGCAACCCATCAAAACATGTGAGCCGAACTACGATGCTCTAACTTTTTCATTGTACGAGGGAATATGTAGGCATCTAGTCACGAGGCTCGACCGAGCAAAACTTTGTAAATACTTCTTTCTTTTCTCGTCTTTCCTTTTTGCATTCATATTTCATTTTGTCCATTAGCTGTAAGATTTAGAAACATAACACACCCATTTGATAGATAATAGAAATGGGTCATGTAGAGTACTACATACGTGTGGGGTGCTAATACCTTCTCCTCATGTAACCGACTCGCGTACCCGATCTCTTGGTCGTAAGACAATGATTTCTCCCTTTCAGGTTTAGTTGATGTTTACCTTTCTCTCCATGAGATAAAAGACGTTCGATGGCGACTTCATTGATTTTACTGGTTGCTTCAAGAATAAGGAAGAAGAAGAATACATGTATGTATGAAGTATAAGATTGACGGATATACTATAGAATAAGAATTCCAGTGACAAAGAAGAAAATAAAAAATGGGTGTTAGGAATTTGCTGTGAAAGATACGGCAATACTATATAGAAGCGAGAGTTAATTCGCTTATATATGGGTAAATAATTTTGCAATGATTGATATTACCATCCTGTGCTGATAGGGTTATATATATATATATATATATATATATATATATATATATATATATATATATATATATATATATATGAGTGTGTGTGTCACAACGCTTAAACAAATCAACTATAGTACTATTTTTTTTTTATTTAAAAAAATAAATAAACAAGAAACGGCGCGCCATAACGTTAAAGGAATAAAATATTTGAGGGTGATGAGGTTCGAAGCCATGAAAGATTGGCTGTATCACCATTATTAATTCATCAACCGTTATTATATATTAACAATTATTAATTTAAAAATAAAAAATGTTAGCGCCTGAGTTTAGAGATGTTACCACGATGTTTGGAAAAATCGTGGTGACCTATGCGTTGTTATTTGTGCATTTTGTAGTGGTGTAGATTGTCTTTTGTTATTATACTCCAAGTTGTTTAGAAAAATGTTGAATTGAAAACGTCCATACCTGGAGATTTCATATTTCATATATGATTAAAAGTTGACCACACATCTTACTCAATGATAGGATGTATTAGAGACTCCCTATGTAGATCTTGTAATTGTGTTCATTGTCAAAGCACATTAATACCCACAAAAAGTAATTCCTAAGCTCTAGTTCCAACTAGATCCCCATAGAATCTAAATAATTCTCTTTCAATATCCCTAAAAATTCACTAAGATTCCTGCCATTATCAACTTTCACCTATGAATACCTGCTTGTTTATTCTTTTCAGTCACAATATAATGGAAGAAGGCATTATTTCCATATCTTACCTTTAACTAGTTAACTTTAGAGTTAAGAATTTTCTTCTACGATTTTCTAGCCTGCATTAGCCCCTTAGTCCAATGGTGGACCTCAAGCATATGATCTTGATTAAATGAGTCAACTTTATGTTTTTTTTGGGGTTGATCCAAATTTTCTCTAACCTCCTAAAATTTTTTATACCTTTACTCATTTTTCTTCAAAGACCACGAATTCTAGGTTGAAGTATTTTAAGCTTCCTCCATAAAACAATTCATCACTATGATCCATCTATTCTTCACTTTATCCATAAACAATTCATCTTCAGTCACAATGTTGAAAAATATGAACATGGATTTCTTATTATTCCATGCCACCATATTAGTGGGCATAATGATGACCTTTAGAGGGTAGTGGTCAGTAATATCGTTTTTCGAAACTTAAATTTCACAGTTAGGGAACCTAAAATGCCACTTTATATAACTGAGAGCTCTGTCTATTATAGAGTACATGTTATCTTCCTTCTAGTTGTTAGACCAAGTGTAGTGATTACCCTATGTAATATGTTCAAACATGCCAATGTCATTCATCATATTATCTAGGTCTTCATACTCACCGTAGTGAACATGACAACCTCCTATTATATCATCATCATTCAACGCATTATTATAGTTCTCAATAACGATCCAATGGTCTATAATGTTGTTACCTAATTTTCTAATATACTTTCAAAGATGCCTTCTATTAATAAGTTAATTTTATGCGTTGACTATTGTCATCTAATAAAGTCTTTGACCATTAGTGTTGAGCACTTCACAATGTACAAACTGGTTTAACTGTCATATTTCTTAATCTCCATGTTTTCCTTCTTCCACATAAGCCAAGGAACCTATTTGAGATGGGCTCTCAATCTCAATGTGCCTCACTTTTTTTATTAATGCTCCTTACATTCCAAGATAAAATCATAGTACTTTGTTTTCAAGTAACAGTGGATCAATTCCATTCCCTAGCATAGTAATACCATTACTAAATCCAATGTCATCATCAAGTTTATTAATGATATAATAAATAATTCAAAAACCGAAATAATTTTATTTATATTATTTTCAATTATTAAAATCTACATAAAATTGCTAAAATTGAAAGGAAGGAAATTATAGTCACACATTATGAGAATTGAGAACAAAAAGAAAAATTGCGCTTCTAATAAAACACAATCACACATATGATAATTGAAAATAGAAAGAAAAAAAACTTTTACAGAATGATCTATTTTTAGGAAATCAAAAACAAAAAACTGATTTGTTTATGGGAAATTACAATCACACGTTATGTAATTGGAAACTTAAAATAGAAAGAAAAAATACAACAAAATTTGTTTATATTCTTTTATGCACGAGATTAAGGGCCAGTTTAATTATATTCTTTTATTCATGAGATTAATGAGCAGATTTTTTTATCTTTAAAAATTGAATATTTTTAATAATTATATTTATTAAATTTTTTAGAACATACTAATTTAATGTTAAATTTTTATAAATTAAACATTAATTTAAAATTTAATAACATAAGTATATAACACAAAACTTCAAATTCAAAAAGATGTGCAAAAATGAGTTTTATGAAAGATAACTTTTTATTTTTTAAATTTAATTGATTATTTTAAACTTTAATATCTAAAAATGCTATAGTAAACTATTTACAAGATTGAAAATTACCAAATACTCAAAGATTCAATTTTATTTTTACTAAATATATTAAAATTTAACAAAATAATAAAACCCAATTTGAATTGCATAAAACATTAGAAGGAAATCATATAATAGCTTTCCTAAAATTATATATTATTCTTTTAAAAAAAATCAAATTATATTGTGGGCTGGGCTTTGACCTAATATATAAAATTCAAAAGAGTGAACAAAGAGAACCACCAAATTAGAAAATAATACAATATGTTTCGTTTATCAATCTTAGCTATTGTCTTTCTCTTCTGCATTGCATCCACCAATGCGGCGGTTGATATTCAAGCAATTTGCCAGAAAGCCAAAAACCCTTCATTTTGTACAAATCTTCTTACCCCCAAAGCCGGCGGAGACCTCGACAGCCTCGTACAATACACCCTCGATGTAGTTCGGAATGATGTGTCCAACATGGTTAGTCTACTCAAAACCCTAATCGGTAAAAGTGGTGTTGATCCCAAACTACAAACTCATTACAAGAATTGTTTGAATCTTTTTGATGAGGAAGAAGCTCTTGGTGATATTTTGGAAGCTATACAACTTTTGAAAGATTTTGATTACAATGGTGTAAACTTACATGTAACTGCGGTTATGACCGATATTGATGATTGTCTTAGCGATGAATCACCTCCAGATACTTCTGATCTTCCCAAGAGTGCTGAAACTTCTTACCAAGTTTCTCAGATTATTCTTATCATTACAAATTTGTTGTTACACAAATAGGTTAATTAGGTTTTGTTTGAGTTTTTTTTAATAATGTTACTAAATTAGTGAATTTTGAAATCCTTTATATTGAAATAATGCAAAATGTTATAATACTTGAGCGATCTCTTTATATAATTGTGCTGTTCATGATTTATATCATTTATGTTTAAGATACTGGTATTTTTATGTTCTTGATGGAAAATTAAATCTATTGTAATTATAGGGATTTAATCAGATTGATATACAAGGGTAACTTTAAATTATAAAATATTAAAAGGTGAGTGTCTGTGTTTTTGAGAAATTGTTTTTTCATGTCGAAATCGGAAGTATTGTACGGAGTATTTTATATCCAACTATAAGTCTAAGCCTAATTAATTCATTGTAATTATTCAATCAGATAGTGAAAATAAATATTCAATCAGACAGTGAAAATTAATAAATTTACTTTGATATAATTTTTATCGCGTATGTCAATACAGGAATCAACTGTATTAAAGTTTAATTCTATTATAATCTATATTTCTCTCTGCTTATTTATATATGCAAAGTATATATATATATATATATATATATATATATATATATATATATATATACCCTGAAGTCAATAAATTGAATTGAGAAAAAATAATATGCAATAGGTAGGATTGGATAACACTTTCTGCCTTGTCAACTATTATGATTTATGATTGAACATCTTGAGGCATTGTAGAATATTATTATTTTTAAAATAAATATTTATTAAGTATTTAAGGAAAATTATTTCTTAATTATTTTGTGTGAATTAATAAAAGCAACACGTTTGCATGAAAAAATATAATTTTTTTTTATTATTGTAATTCATAAAAAGTTAATCTTGCTCATACATGGGTAGAAAAAGTTTAGATTAGATGATTTCAACTTTTTGGTTTGATAATTAGTAGAATTGATATTATTTTGATTTCTTAAACTTTGTGGAGTTTTTAAGCTACCATTGTTCGGTAGTAGGTCCGGCCCAAATAATTTAGAAGTCCTGATCTATTTTAAAATTCAATTCATAATAAATAAAACGCAACAGATAAAAAAAATAACATTTTATTTAAATTGTAAATAAAATTAAATACATAAAAAAATTATATAAAAATTTGAGTGATTAAAATTTAATTTTTCACATTTTTCTACTTCTATAATCTTTGAATTTATAAAATAAAAAGTCATACTATTTAATAAAAAATAATAATTCTTTGAGTAATTTCATCAATATTAAAAAATAAAATATGCTAATAAATAAATAACCCACATTGTGAAATTACATGCATAATTTAATTTTTCAATGTCTGACAACTACTATACATCAAATTCATTATTGTGCCAATTCATAAAAATCTAAATTAGTAAAAATTTTATAAAAAAAGTTCAGTTAAAATATGATGAAAATCTATATTAGTAAAAATCTTATATAAAAGTTAAGTTAAAATATGTTCAAAAATCATTTAAATCACATAATTTAGTTTATTAATTTACTATATTTAATAATAATTTTTAAGTTGTTACCAAAAGAAAAATACTTTTTGAGTAAAATGAAAGCAGAAGTTGGTGGCGTTATGTAATAAAGAGAAAAAAATAGAAAACAAACCTAAAAAACTTATATGCTATGATTCGAACTAGACTAGACTCATTTCTAATAAATGTGTTCATCTGCTACAATATACCGAAACAAGTTAACAAAAGTTAGCAAAAGTATTATATACTATTTAATTATATATTTATCTTAAGCCCACAAATTAAATTTGAGTCCCTTTTAATTCGAGAGCCCTGTGAGGTTGGACTCCTTGCACCCCCACATGGTCGGCCCTGCTCGGCATGACCTTTCTAAAGATCTTTCTGATCATTATTTTATCGTTTTAAAATATGATCATCAATTATGGGGTCAAAACCTTTTTGATTTAAAAATTATTGGTTGTCCACTACAAAAAAAAAAAAAAAACACATTTAATCTTGGTTGGATACGAAGGGTTATATCCAATAATTGGTATCAAAGTGGGGTTTTCTATCAAAGTTTTGTGACTTCAAAAGTTGAGGATATGGTTCTTTTGATCCACAACGATTTTTGTAATTGTTTAGAAGCTTATGCAATTCAATGAATTCCAATGAAATTACATTAATTTACTAATGTTTGATTAATCATTGCATGCATTACATAAATTAACCTAAAATAAAATCTTATTTGATAGTCTTCAAACAGTAATTGTATTTAACATATTCTCTAACTTTTGATTTATCTCAGATTGAATCGACAACTTTTTTAGATATATGTAGTGTAAAATTGACACCTTATCTTAAAAGTTGTTCTAAATTAATCTTAATTGAAGATGGACTTGCATTCACACAATAACATATTCTGAAGTTTTTTTGAGATAAGAGAAAGAAACAAAAAGCATCCTTTAATAGACCTATTCTTCCAACATCATCGTAAAAAGAAGATGAAAGTATTCTTGTGACTATTGGACAAAGATTCTTTGAAATTTTAGCATTTATAAAAGATTCAAGGATAATGTGTGCTCCTTGAATTTCTATTGATCGTCAAAGAGTTGAATTAGTTATTCAGGATTGACAAGTTATATCAATCAGTGATACCGTCATTCAAAATTCATATGAAGCCTTATGAAGAATTCAAAACACCTTCTTTAAAAATAGTATACCACTCAAAAAGAGAGACATGCCCCTGTTCAAAACTACAGGGCAATTCCCAAAACTACCCCTTGTAAACTTAAAATAACTTGCACCTAGAACTATGATATAATCCTTCACAAAGATTTTTATCAAAATCAAGCGCGAGAGTGATCATAGTCCTTCACAAAGATTTTTATCAAAATCAAGCGCGAGAGTGATCATGAGAGTGTCAATATTCTATAGTAAGATCTCTGACATAATGATGATAGATACAATGGCTTTGTTCTGCAAGCAGAATAAAATTCATGTTTCTTAGTTGCAGTAGAATGTTACACTACAGTGTTATGACATCAAGTAAGATTAGGGGTGTTCGTGGTTTATGAACTGAATTGAATTGAACCATATTAATGGTTCAATTCAGTTATTAAAAATCATTTTAATAAAAAGTGGTTAATCTGTTAAACCATTTACAATTCAGTTTATATCTAATTCAAACCAATTTATAGTTTCAAACTAATTTAATATATTTTAACTAGTTTCAAATTTTTAATTGAATTTTAAATTGGTTATGTTGAAAGATTTGTTATTTTTTTTAAAATAATTTTTATATACAAAACAAATTTATTTTCCAGTTTTTTTCCGGAAAAATAATTTTTTTCAGTTTAAAAAAAGGAAATTATTTCTGTTTTTTTTTTTGGAAATTTGGTTTTCTTCAAAAAAACTTTTTTTTTTAAAATTTTTTGAAAAAATATTTTATTTTTGTTTTTTTGGAAAAAATAATTTTCAGTTTTTTTGAAAAAAAAGATTATTTCAGTTTTTATTTTTATTTCTTATATTTTTTTGTTAAAGTTATTTCCAGTTTTTTACATGTTTTTAAAAAATTATTTTTTTTCCAGTTTTTTTATGTACGGAAAAAAACAATATTTTTCATTTTTCTTTGTAAATTTTTTTTTTCCAGTTTCTTAAATTTATCGGGAAAAAGACTTTTCCACTATTTTTTTCCCAGTTTTTTTTATTATAAAAAACTAGTTTTCAAAAAAAAATATTTTCTCAATTTTTTTTTGGAAAAAGTTTTTCTGTATTTTTAAAATTTTTCAAAATCAAATTTTTTCAGTTTTATTTTCAAAATTAAAATTTTTTTTCTTTTTCGGAAGTTTTTTTTCCTGATTTTTTAGAAAAAAATTCATTTGATCTTTTTAAAAAAAAAACTATTTATTTATTTATTAAATACTAATTTTTATAACTGAATTTAAATTATTTTGATTAAATTGTTTTGATTAAATACTAGATTAAAACTGAATTTAAATTGTTTTGATTAAATGATTTAGTTTTTTTTATGGTTCAATTCAGACACACAATTCAGTTAACCATATTTTGAACACCCCTAGGTTAAGACATTTTACCTTTTTTGTAACCAACGCAATATAACAAAAACGTCCTTCTCCATCAACGTACCTAATATTCAAGACATACCCAGACTCAATTAATTCTAATCTCAAGGATCATAATATTCTCCAATGATACACTCATCTTCAGACTTGGCCAAGATTTTTACTCCAAGAATCACCCTCATTATCTATTTCGTTTCTGAAACAACTAATGACCATAAACTAATATAACCTGCAAATAGTGAGCTCCCTTTTTAAACAGCTTATTTTTCTAGGGAACCTTCTCATCCAGTGTTATCTAGTCTTTTAAACAAAACTTCCTCAATCTCTTGAGTATCAAAATACTGAGATGATGTCTCATCATCTGGTTGATAATCATCACCTTTCTTAGTGAACATATCATTGATCTTGATTATTAAGTTAGTCATCACAAAAAGCACTTCTCTCAATAAAATAACTCAAAAACATTACTTTGTCCTCGTTCAAGGAATAGATAGGACCTTTGAAGACTTCACTGATAATAGATTCACTTTGACAGAAGAAAACTATATTCACCTTCCTAAACACCAGGACCTTCACCTTGCATTGAACCAACCCAGATCCATAAAATAGGTTCTTAAGCCTTTGCAATTTACTAATATTTCACCTTCTAGTGAACCATCTCGACTTCTTCTTCCTTTGAACACCAAGTTAGAGAATAAACAATTGAGTACTTGTGAATTTCACAAATGAAAATAGTTCATAAATCCTCAAAGGGACTTCAAACATATCATAAGAGACATAACATTATTCCTTGATGACAACGTTCAATTAGTAGTTAAGAAAAACCAATTACTAAAAACTTAGAGAATCCATCATGAATTCTTTAGTCATCCAATGTCCTTAAAAACTTTCATTTTAGTATTATCCGCAAAGTAATACTAACCAGAATGAGACTTAAAGAAAACACCAGAAACACTTTTACAAATGATAAGTGTCTTCAACTTACACTGTCAAGATACCAATAATTTTAGTTGGATACTTAAGAAATGTATGAGAGATAAGGCAATAACCATCTTCCCTGAGCATTAAACAATACTTGGTTAAGAAACACTGAAGTTGACCGTTGAGAAAATAACCAAAAACTATTAAAATCAACTAGACACAGAAGAGATATGTTTAGTTTAAGTAATCATAATTTCCAATATAATGTTATGACATCCTTGACTCATATTCCTTTTTGATTTCAAAAACATTTTGTCATTTTGAGTTTTCTCTTAGCTAGTTAGCCTGGAAGAAAACTTAACCTTCTTAAACTTTTAATTATTGTCCCTCTTGAAGAATCTCCTCCATCTGATCTGGATTATCCTTAATAACTTGATCAAGACATCAAGCTCTAGGGTAAATAGAGTCACTTCATCTTGAAAAAAGATAGATAGTAGATACTTCTTCATCATCTTAAGACATAAGATAAAAAATAAATCACTTCCTATTTCTTCACAGTTGAAAGCTCCCATCATTCTAGATACAAATTATAGACACAAAATTCCGACATATTATGAGATAAATATTCAGCTCAAGAATCTTCTTAAGAAGTTTATCTTCTATTTAAACCATTAAAAGAAAATCTGGACAGTTGTCCTTGAGATAAGCAGTGCATTTTTCTTCACAAAGATCCAAGGTCTTCACACTCATATGAGTGGACTTGAGAAATTCCCAAGTATCGTTGGCCATAATTAAAGTGATGTACAATTTGGGGTAAATCACTTATATATTCCAAGAATATGATATTTTTAACTTCAAATACTCAGAGACCTAACTCACGATCTATTCTTCTGTCTTCCAAACACCAAGATTCTTCCAACCTAATAACCTTCACAATTCTATTGTCCTTTGATAAACAAAATGGTATCACTTCAACTTCCCATAAGACATATAATACTAGAATTTTATCTCCTTGAAAACTTACCCAATGGACCAGGGTGCGTGCTCTGATACCAATAGAAATTCTGATACATGCAACACATAAAAACAAAACTCACAAACTCCTACCTCCTTCAATTTAGATCTAAAACACATGAAATTAGGTTCATCATTCTCATATGAAGTCCTATCTTTTGATGACCAGGGCTAAACATTTTATCTACACATGTGTGTGTTTGATTGGTTCATGAGTTTGTTTCTTTCTCCACGTCATTTTCCTTTTCTTTGTTTTATTTTATTTTATTTTTTAATTTAATCTTATGATAATTGAGAGAAATGTTGAAACAAACTGTCCCTTGCGCGTTTTTAATTTGCCCACCCACTGATTTTTGGAGCCCAAGTGCTTTTGAACTATATCTAGTTGTAGTGTGTTTTCAGCTTTGAACCTCCTCTTTGGCTTATGTTCTATTTTGTTTCTTTTTCATTTTGATTTTATTTTCAATTTTATCTATCCACCCCACAAGGTAGTTTTCCTTATACACAAGACTTAATCCACTATAATCAACAATATTACAAACAGCCACAATATGTTCGATCAACCTTAGTGGAACCCCTAATAAGTTCATTGATCCTTATTGCAAACCACTATTACCGTAACCAAAGCCTTCTTAAGTATCTATACCTTTAGTCAGTCACTCAAGTAAAAATCAACTTAATAATTTTTGTGCAACAATTTAGTGTAGTTTTGTTGAACTGATTCATTACTTTCGAATTCTTCCTAGTACTTCTTTAATAGCTGAAAAGAAGAGATCCGTTGGAGGGCAGAATAAGACATACAAATACAAATGTATTGTTCCCAGCAATCAGAGTGAAACTAGTACACAATAGTACAAAAAGGTATGTCCTTGCGCCAATCTAGAGAGTAAAGGTCACAGTGTACTTTTGTACTCTTATACTCATCATCACATGAAATCCCTTAGTCTTGATCTTCATCTTTTATGTCTTTATAGCCTTCTGATATATTTGTTTATGAAACTTGTTATAGAAGGATCATAACTAGTATCTTCAAGAACCTAAGTCTTTATAACCTTAATAAAGGGTTTTTTTAGAGAACTCTTACCTTCTCAGTCTTCAGAATTTGGTCTTTATAAGGATGTCTTCAGATCTTTAAAAATTTCGTTCAGCATAACCTTTGTCTTCAGCATCTATAGAACTTGGAACAACATAAGTAAAGCTTTAGAAGGCCTCTAAAGCTTCCTTGAATAAGTCTTGATCAAAAGCTTTTTTACAAATGTTCCTTAGAACCGTTGCATAAGACGCATTCCTTAATCTTGACTTATCTTTGTAACACACCAAAGATATTCTTCCATAGTGTTGAGTTCAAAGACTGATTATGTCACACGCATTCTTATCAAAGTCAGAACCTACACGATAAAAGCCACACACTAGACAAAAACTTGTTAGAGTACTGTTAACTGGAAATTTGTAAAGTATGCTTAAGGGCATTGCTTAAAAGCAAAGGTCCCTACAAGTTAAGGACTAGTCTTAAATGAAGTTAGTTTTTTGAATGCTTGACAAAGCAAAGTTAGAAGTACCAGAAAAATACATGTATGTTGAGAAGCTGGGTCAGAAAGCCAAGCCAAATCGACCAAGCAGCCAGAACAAGATGGCGTCGAAAAGAAATTTGATCGACGAAGTAATATGTTGGTCGATTCGACATAAGTTTGGATCGAAAGAAGGCGTCAGTCGAGATGGTCTTGCTATCGAAGCTGTAGTCCAAGGGACTTAAGGAAATTTTACTTGCCTTAAGAATATATCGAAATCGAAAGTAGTTGGTTCCTTCTGAAGTCATGAAGCGGGAAAAAGTCAGGATAAGGAGATCGTGGGTAGTTGTCTCAGATGATCGTGGGTTCGAAGCGTTAAACGGATGGTGAAATCGTGTGCAGTGGTTGCTTTTAAGTTTAAATCTCGTCCATTGATTATTTTTAGCAGTTACTTTGTAAATACTATAAATAAGTCAGTATGTTAGAATTTTAGTGTGTTCATTTGTACCCTCAAATTGCTTGCCAAAACTCTGCCCAATTCAAAGAGTCACTCAAGCCTTTGATGTACGTGAATCACCATATTTCTATTTCAATGCAATCAATTTACTTTTAAGTTTATCTTTACTATTTTTTTTGTTTACTTTCGTCTCATTTATAAAAAATACTTCAACGTAAAATTTTGGTCACGAGTCACCAATCAATCTTCTGTTGAGTAGTTAGAATTCAGTGTGTGTGGAAAGCCATTGTGTTGTTTCCCTTGGGCTCTGGAAACCGTTTCTGGGCCAAGATTTTTTTCGCTTACAGAAGTAGTACAATATACCAAAACCTTAGCACGTGTCTTGAGATCAACTGGCCGATATCGCGAGTAACCCTTAGTTTTAGGACTTAGGGAGGACCAGCGGTTTTTTACCATTTTCCATAGTAAAAAAATTAGCACACCCGATGGAACCTTGTGCTAAGTGCTAGAGTTTCTTAGAGTTTGTCTTAGAAGTGCATGAAACTTAGAAGTGGGAATTCAGCAAGTAAGAAACCACCACCCACTAGGAAACATACACCTAAGATGACAAACAACACCTCCGCCTCGAATGCGGATGAAGTTCCATCTCGAACGTTGGGTATTGTCGACCCAGTTGTTTCGCAACTTGCGCCATTTCCCCCTTTGAGTAGCACAACTGCCTCAGGGCTAACTGCGTCAGTATCAATTCCCATTCCCCAAACCACACCGGTGAATCCAGGGCCTGTGGTGGCCACGAGTGCCATTCTGAACACAATGATACCTCGATTTAGTACTGCTACGAATCCCCCTAATGGAATGTCGTATTCCTTAATGACGGTATATCATTCGACCCCAAGTGTAGCAATAGTATCTAATAACGTACAGAATACAAACACCCCATTACAAGCATCGACAATAGGGGCAATAGGGAAATCCTTGCGCAACATTTAAATACTACCTCTGTGGCAGTATTGAGGCAACAAATGGATGATAGCTACCATGAGTTAGTTAATATGTTAACTAACCAAATGAGAAATGTGTTTAACCCTATAGTTCAGGAATCGGTCGAGACTAATAGGCAGTTTGCTGAAACAAACCGACAAGTTATTGCACAATTAACACGCTTGTGTAACTTCTTAGGCGCCCCCCAAGCGGCTTCCCGACAGGGGCATCCAGTTCGACAACCCGTACATGTCTAGGGAGACATGGGGGCAGTAGAAGAAGAAACCGTGTACCAAGGTCAAGCTGCAACGCCTCAAAGAAATGTCGTTGTCAACCCACCAAGGGTTTTGGTGCATAGACATCAGGAGGCTGACCAAGTCCTCGATCAAGTTCGACAGGAGGATTTAGTTGTTGAAAATAACTTAACCAACATTGTCGAGAGAATTATGGCCCGAAATGGTATGAATACAATGCCAAGGCCAACGTACTCTTCCCTATTATCAGAGTACATTTTACAGACCAAAAACCTAGAGGATGGAAAATTCCTAAATACACCAAGTTTGGAGGAGAAACGGGTGAGTCGACGGTCGAACACATCGCCAGATACCTGACTGAGTCGGGAGACATGGCAAATAATGAAGGCTTAAGGGTGAAACATTTCCCCCCGTCCCTTACTAAAGCAGCCTTTACATGGTTTACTACCTTGCCCCCTGATTCGATCGACTCATGGTCAAAGTTGGAGAAACTTTTCCACGAATAGTTTTACGAGGGGCATTCGAAAATTAGTTTGGTCGAATTTCAAGCATAAAGAGAAAGTTTGCTGAGACAATAGACGATTATCTAAATAGATTTAGATCGTTAAAAGCAAGGTTCTTTACCCAAGTGCCTGAACATGAACTTGTTCAAATGGCTGCTGGAGGCTTGGACTACTCCATTAGGAAGAAAATAGATCCAACCTTCATTAAGAGCATGTCACAATTGGTGTGGTTCGACACCTTGGCGCCGACTAGAAAGTTAGACATACTAAGGCTAAGTCAAAGAAAGAGAAGGTAGCCTATGTCGACTTCGATGATATAGATCCCATATACGAGGCTGATTACATGTCGCCGACAGAGGCAGACTTGGATGTGGCTGACTTGAAATCAGGGCCAGCATATGAATGTAAATTATTGTTTCCTGCCAAAGGGAAAAGCCCTACTGTCGAAACTAGTTCAAGAACTCCTGTAAAAACTTATACTTTTGATGTTAGCAAATGCGGGGAGATTTTTGATTTATTAGTCAAAGATGGTTAAATTTTAGTACCCCCAAATGTTAAATTACCACCATTAGAACAAAGACAAAAGAGAGGTTTTGTAAATATCATAATTATCTTGGTCACACAACCTCTCAATGTTTTCTTTTCAAGGATCTGGTTCAGAAGTCTCTCCAGGAGGGTCGTTTGAAATTTGCTGCAAGGAAACAGAAGATTGATACTGATCCTCTGAGGCAAGAAGAAGCCTTATTTGTTGAGCCTGTCGACATCAACATGGTCAATATCACTGAAGTGCCTGACAACACCATGTTGGAAGAAAGCACTGATAAGAGTCCAAACGTCAATTTAGATGACGTCTATCCAAGAGACGATGAAGACTTGCTGAGTTTTCTTTATCGTTGCAAAAACAAGGGTGCTCAAGTCGGTTTGTGCCCTAGATGCAGTGCCCTAACTGACAGAGTCGCTGCTGAAAATTTCCAGAAACTACAGCTGGAGAGGGGAAGGTGTAACACCCCATCTAAATACCCCGAATATATTAATTAAATTAATATCTAAATCGGCTTTAATCAGAGTTAACACGGAAACTGAGGGATGTCACAATTAATAAATAAAATCAACTTCAATTAAACAGTAGCCATGCTACACTGAGGATCAAATTTTAGATAGTTTAGTCAAAATAAGACCATGCCTTACACAGCGGAAAACATCATAGCCAAACGGAATAATCCAATCATTATTATTCCCAACAAAATTAAAGAAAACAACTAAACAACTATCTAATTCCTCAACTAACGTTCCCCAGTGTTACAATCTAATCAAAGCATGACACTGACACGCGACTTAAACGATAAGCTATAGAGCCATCCTTACCAACTCCTCAGCTGCTAACTTTAATCTGAAATTGTAAAGTAAGGGTGAGACTTCTCATAATTAAAGCATATTATAAGCTTCTCATTTAACAATATATTACAAGCATATTATTTCACCCACTTAACACAATTCAGGTTCAACATACAACCATATTCATATAAGTCATTATGCATAATCAATAGACAACAAAAAGAATTGCAACACTAGAAGACATCCTAACATGTTACAATCTCATGCAAACACAAATGCAGACTCAATGCATGCGGTACCGATACGTGACCAAGTCACCCAACACTGATCCATCATCAACCGGATACAGTAACCATCGATTCGTCCATAACCACCCGGACACGAATCCAGCCTAACCACCCATCCTCACTCGGGTATCGGTTATCGGCAATCCAAGTCAAATTCCACACAATGGGAATTAACTTCACCAAAAGAATGCATATGCACGCACATCACTAGCATGCAACATCAATCAATCTATGTATACATCAATCTAACATAACTGAATCAAACCAATCAACATGATATTTCAACCAAATCATGCATACAATTAACATCAGCCTAAACATGCTTTACATCTACACAGTACCAATACATCCATCATCACAGGATCTCTGCTACATACACATCAACATGTGTCAGTTAATAATCATTTATTTCGAAATTCAATTCCTTTCCAAAATAATTTCAAGTTTTAGAAAATATTTTCATTTCATAAGGTAGAGCATTAAATTTGAGAAACAACTTCCAAAACGGCGCTCAAAATGGACTTACGGTTTGAAAGTTATGAATTTTTTGAAGTTTTAAAATTTTTCAAAAGTTTTCAGTGGAACCCGGTTCCTCCCTGGGAGTAACCGGTTCCCACAATTCCAAAAATCAGCCCGGAAAATGTATGGGAACCGGTTCCTCAGTAGAACCTTCCAGTAAATTTCATATTTTACGGAAAAACAACGTGGAACCGGTTCCACACGAACCGGTTCCCGAGTTCAAAAATGTTACTTTTCACCATTTTAAAAGCTGGAATCCGGGTTCTCCCACTGGGGAACCGGTTCCCACGAACTTCAGACCCAGAAACTCAGTTTTGACAGCATTATTTTCCAAAACCATTTTCCTTTTCATCCCAAAATGTGCCCACATGTTCCGACACCATAAAATCACTCATTCATCATCAATAACATACAATATAACATGTTTTATTCATCAGTAATGATCCTATATCATACAAATCAATGAATTTATACATTCCGACACAATCTGACACCATTAGGTATACACCCATGGAAACCTAGAAATTCCCAAACTAAGATTTCCTAACATACTATGATCTATAGTATCGAAATCAAAACCTATAATACGAAATAATCAATCGAAATCACCCCTTACCTTATGGGTTCTTCGAATTCCGACACTTCTAGGTCTTCTTCCTTCTTTCTCCTCTTCTCAACTTCACGTATTCTTGTTTTCTCCAAAATGACTCTATTTTCCTTCTTTCCTTATTTTATTCCTTTATTAACATAAATAAAAATAAATCTTTACTCCTCACACCTCAATTAATTCCATCATTAATCTCAATAATCCAACATATTAATAAATTATATCCTCAATTAATTTAATAATTAAAACGCATAATTATTTAATTATTGAATTATTTTGGGGTGTCACAGAAGGGCCCAATGGAACAGAAGAGACCCAAGGCAGTCATCCCAATTTAGGCCAAAGACTTTTGTTCCATTGGCCACTGCACCCAAATGGACATGGATCAAGCCTCAAATGGCCGTTGGGCCATCAAATGCTGCTGGTATTATAAGAGAGGCAAAAGGGAAAACACCCATGAGCTATCGACTAGAGGTGCGTTCTGAGAAGAAAAGTCATGTGTCTGAGAATTACATGGGAAAAAATCAAATGAGTCGAACTTAGTGGAGACGTTTCCAGAGAAAGAAGCAGGCTGAAAGACAAGTCGCTGCTGCTGCTAAGCAGATTACTTTTAACAAAGGAAAGAATCAACGACAGTGCAAGCCAAAAGTCGACTCTGCTGTCAATCAACAAATCAAGGAATATGTTAACAAGCCATTCGACCATGGCTCTGATGAGGCAACTGCTGATTTTGCCTCTGATTCTGAAGCAAACTTAGACATCTTAGTCAACGTGGTCTCTATACTCCCAGACGAATATAATATATCGACAGAAGTAGAGAACACTAGTGATCTGGATGCTGCTGAAATGGCTTTACACAAGCCAACTTGCTACTTTGTGATGAACAATGGCTCCATTGAGAGCCAGGATGCCTTTTTCGAGAGGCCCGATATGGCTATGAGGAGCCATTTGAAGCCTTTGCTGATCAGAGCAAAGGTCAAAGAGATAGCCATTAACAAGGTTTTAATGGATTGTGGCGCTACTGTCAACATAATGCCACATCATATTCTGAAGAGGATCGGTAAGTTTGACACCGATATAAGGTCTCATAACGTGGTCTTGTCAGACTACGAAGGAAGGACTAAAACTACCATGGGGGTAATCCAGGTAGATATTACTGTCGGCTCAGTCACTAGGCCGACAATATTCATGGTCATCCAAGGTCAACCAAGATATAATCTGCTAGTGGGCAGAGAATGGTTGCATGGAGTCGGTGTTGTGCCTTCTTCTATGCATCAACGCCTGATCATATGGCGAGAAGATGGCATCATAGAGAAAATCGAAGTTGATCAAGGATACTTTATGGCAGATGTCAATGTTGTTGGCCAAAACCAGTTCGACAGGAAATTGGCCAATATCGCTCCCTGCCATCCAGCGGAAGAAGTGTATGTCAACTTAAATGAGGCATTCGTTTCTTTGAAACTTCATGAAACCCACAGATTTGTGTGGGATGTTGAACCTCTGGAGGATCCATATACAAAGGAACCTGTGCCGACAGGCTGGGGAAACCATCACGACAATGATGTCTGAGCTAGAGGCTCTAAGAAGGATTTCAACGTACATCGCCGAAAATAAAATAAATTCGTCTATAGATGCTGAAAAAGAAAAAATGGCCACAGAAGCTTCTAAACTTCCCGTCCCAGAGGAAGTAATTTTGGTTGTAGAACCAGAACCACTAGATAAAAGCAAGCTGGTCAACAGAAGCGTCGATGAGGAACGTCTGGATTGCATATACGATGACGAACCGCTAGGTTTCGAAAAGGATCCTATTGCACCTGAAAAAATGCAACCGCAAGATCCTTTGGATGAAATCGACCTTGGCGCAGAGGGTGATAAAAGACCGACCTACATTAGCGCCAACATCAACCAAAAGCTCAGATCTGAGGTAATATCTTTACTAAAAGAATTTAAAGATTGTTTTGCTTGGGACTATAATGAAATGCCAGGTTTGAGCAGGGAATTGGTCGAATTAAAATTACCAATAAAAGCTGGGAAAAAGCTAGTAAAACAAACACCTCGACGATTTGCGCCTGCAGTTATGTCAAAGATCAAGGAGGAAATATAAAGACTCCTCCAAAGCAAGTTCATCAGAACTGCAAGGTATGTCGAATGGTTGGCCAATATTGTGCCAGTTATTAAGAAAAATGGAAAGCTAAGAGTGTGCATTGATTTTAGAGATTTAAATTCTGCCACTCCTAAAGATGAATATGCTATGCCAGTGGCTGAAATGCTAGTCGATTCGGATGTTGGTTTTGAATACTTAAGTATGCTTGATGGTTATGCTGGTTATAACCAAATCTTTATTGCAGATGATGATGTGCCGAAGACGGGGTTTCGTTGCCCAGGGGCACTAGGAACCTATGAATGGGTGGTCATGCCATTCGGCTTGAAGAACGCTGGAGCAACATACCAGAGGGTAATGAATACCATGTTCCATGATTTCATTGAAAATTTCATGCAGGTTTACATCGACGATATTGTAATCAAGTCGAGTAGTAAATCGACACACTTGGAACACCTTCGAAGATCTTTTGAAAGATTGTGAAAATATGGATTGGAAATGAATCCATTAAAGTGTGATTTATGTGTGTAGGCAGGAGATTTCCTTAGTTTTGTTGTGCATAAGAAATACATTGAAGTTAATCAATGCAAGACCAAAGTTATCATGGACGTCAAACGATCGTCGACCAAAAAAGAGCTTCAGTCACTGTTGGGCAAAATAAATTTCTTGAGGAGATTCATTTCCAACTTAAGTGGCAAAACTAAGGCATTTTCACCACTACTTCGACTGAAAAATGAGGAGTTTATTTGGAAAGAGGAGCATCAAGAGGATTTCGACAAAATAAAAGAGTATTTGGTGAAGCCTCCTATATTGGCACCTCCACTTAGAAATAGGCCTATGAGGTTGTATATAGCACCCTCAGAATCGACCATAGGAAGTATGCTAGTTCAAGAGGACGACAATCATGTCGAATGCCCTGTTTATTACCTTAGTCGTATGTTAAATGGTCCTGAAACTAGGTATAGTGACATAGAAAAACTATGTCTATGTTTGTATTTCTCTTGTATCAAACTGAAGCAATATATAAAGCCAGTTGATGTTTACGTTTCTTCTCATTTCGACATTATTAAGCATATGCTGTCTAAACCAATTTTACACAGTCGAATAGGTAAATGGGCTTTAGCATTAACTGAATATTCCTTAACGTACGTGCCTTTAAAAGCAATTACAGGGCAAATAGTGGCAGATTTCTTAGTCGACCATTCTATGGTGGCTATGCCAGAAAATTTTGTCGATCTAGTGCCTTGGAAATTATATTTCGATGGTTCTAGTCACAAAAACGATGCAGGGATAGGAGGAGTTATAATTTCTACCAGTGGAATTCCAGTAGAGTTCAAATATACCATCGACGACATCTGCACTAATAACGAGGAAGAGTATGAATCCCTTATTACTGGACTTGAACTGCTGCTAGAATTGGGGGCAAGAAATGTCGAAATTATGGGAGACTCTGAATTGGTAATCAAACAAGTATCAAAAGAATATAGATGCGTTAAAGAGAATTTAATCATTGTGATTGCCATAAGGTTGTTAAAACGGTTCGAACAAGCAAGTCTTCGACACATACCTCTACGAGAAAACCAAGAAGCTAACGATCTAGTGCAAGAAGCCTCAGGATACAAGAAGATTGAAGACGAAGATCCTATTCAAGTAATGAAAAAGGTTAGAGCTACTTCGTTATCCCCTTCGGATTTATCAATTATAAAATTAGGTGCAATAGATACCGAAAATTTTGAAATTTTAGCAATTGATAATGGGCAAGACAGTGACTGTCGCAAACCCGTGGTCGACTACTTGCGTTTGCCCACTGGTTCGACAGATCGTAAAATAAAATATCGTGCCCTGAGTTTTGTTTTGATTGAAAATGAATTATTTAAGAAAACTGTCGAAGGGGTATTACTTAAGTGCTTAGGAGAAAGTGAGGCATATGTAGCAGGATCGAGTGTGCATAGTGGAGCATGCGGTGCACAACAAGCTGGACACAAGATGAAATGGTTGTCGATGCGAACAGGTGTTTATTGGTCCTCAATGTTGAAAGATTGTATCGAATTTGCTAGAGGATGCCAAGAATGCCAAATTCACGGGGGCATCCAGCACGTGCCAGCAAGCAAATTGAATGCCATTGTAAAACCTTGGCCATTTAGAGGATGGGCCTTGGATGTGATTGGGGAAATAAAACCAGCATAATCTAAACATCAGAGGTACATTTTGGTCGGTATTGATTATTTCACAAAGTGGGTCGAGGCCGTAGCTTTAAAAAATGTTGACCATGAAGCTGAGATTGATTTTATACAAAATCATATTATGTGTCGGTTTGGAATTCCTGAAACAATTACAACCGACCAAGGTACAGTGTTCATGGGGCAGAAAATGCAAGAATTTACAAAGGGAGTTGGAATAAAACTACTGACTTCTACCCCTTATTACGCTCAAGCAAATGGCCAAGTCGAAGCTGCCAATAAAGTAATAATTGGTTTGATCAAGAAGCATGTGGGTAAAAAGCCAAGAAATTGGCACCAAACGCTAGACCGAGCTTTGTGGGCATGTAGAACGTCTCCTAAAAAGGCAACGGGGGCAACCCATTTCTATTGGCATATGGACATGATGTTGTTTTACCAGTCGAAATACACGTGCAATCTGTAAGGATTCAACGACAACATGAAATACCATCTGAAGATTATTGGAATATGACGACTGATGAGTTGGTCGATTTGGATGAAGAAAGGATGTTGACCCTTGACGCCTTGAGGAGGCAAAAAGATAGAGTGGCTAAAGCCTATAATAAAAAGGTAAAGGACAAAGTATTTCATGTTGATGATTTAGTTTGGAAAGTGATATTGCCTATGGACAAAAACAATAAGGTGTTAGGAAAATGGTCTCCTAATTGGGAAGGACCGTTCAAAATAATCCAAGTTTTTTCCAACAAGGCATATGAACTTGAAGAATTGGCTCCAGATCGACGTATTATGAGGGTGAATGGTAAATACTTGAAGAAATATAAACCCATTCTTTAAGAAATCTCAATTACGACCACGTAAAACATGTGTGTCAAACAGAGATGGAACATAGTAATAACAGAGCCAGCATATTAATGGTACAAAGTGATAAGACAAGAATGCCAAAAGAGATGGTATTTCATAAAATTGATGAGAATTCATATTACAAAAGATGAGGAATCACAAAACAAATACATCAACACGGTTACATTAATCAGAAGTTGCCGAATTTTCGTTGGAAGCTGCCCAAATCACTCTCGAGGTGAACAACAGTACTACTTAGCCCATCAACTCTTATCCTAAGAGTGTGTAACTCCTCCTCGGCTCGGGTTGTGGTAGTACTGACGATAAGGGCATCTTTGGTCAATTGGCGCATTTTGTTTTGATTAGGAATGTTAGCCTGGTCAAGTTCTTTATCTTGTTTTTCAACAAGCTCCAATTTCACGTTTAAAGCTTCCAGTTCCTTCGTCAACTTGGCAATTCGACTGCGTATTTCAGCAGCTCTTTTCCTTTTAGGGCCTTGCTCTTGCCATTTCTGATTAATGCGAGCATTCAGCCCTTCAACCACCGTCTTGGTCTTCTTCACCATTTCCACATTCCTCTTCACCGCCGCTTGTTTGGTGTCGACCAAGTGTTCAGCCTCCTTCATTTGAGTGATATTTGCTAGCAGGGGAGAAAGGATGTCTTCAAATGCTGTTATCGTAAGCTTTGAGAATTCAGAAATCTCAAGACCCTTTAACTGAACGATAGCATCCAAAAGCTCTAGTCCAAGGGCTGAATCCTCATGTAGCAAATGAGGCAAGTCAGGATTAAAAGCATAGGTATGAATGGTGTCGATCAGTTTCTTGACTTTAGTTTCTTTAGGTCCCAGTTTGTCACCATAGACCTGGGAGCGGTCAGAATTTGAAGACAAAACGTACCGATTTACAAATTGATCCAATCTTGCCAGAGCGGCATCGACATCATCGACATCCATGTTGGCCGAAACATCTTTCGCTCCAGAGGGGCCAACTGAATCATCCCTCTCAGAGAGACTCTGAATCTGGGGTGGCATGGTGACAGTTTGAAGAGTCTTCGAATCCTGCAGGGAATCTGAAAAACTAGAGTCAGAGCTAGTCAAACAATAGCCTTCATGCCTGGAAGGACTAGTGACTAAATCAAAATCACTAAGAGAAGCCCAAACATCGAGTTCAACAAACTCACCAGCGGCCACGTTGGGAGCTTGTTGGTGATAAGGAAGAAGCTTCTGAAAGCAGGGTATAGTCTCGCACGTGGTGTTGTCCAGAAGCTTCGACCTGAAAAAGAGTATAAACGTCAGACAGGTGTAATTCAATAGTCAAAACACCTTAGAGGATACGATAAATACCTGTGGTGGTGGTGGTGAGGGGATTCTTGTTTCGTTTCCTCCAGCAGAAGCATTAGCAGCGTCTTCCTCTGTTTCTTTATTAACGTCAGGCACGAGCATAGGGTCGGGGGTGACAATGGCTGTATTTATTATGATATTACTATCAGCATGTGAAAGTAAGGCAGTGTCTGTCATACCCCAAAATTTGCCCTCCATCTTCTCAAGATATTTCATACATCCATGCTCAATGATTCCTCAAGAGATGATCAGACAAACCCTCTCCTAGACAATCAACCCAAACTAGGGTTTGATAATTCTCAGCTCCAGATGGACTTTCAGCATCTCCAATGTTCATCATGCCTCCTCATATGCTTCAAAGATTCTCCATGTCAAGTTTCAAGCCTCACAAGTCAAGTTTCCTCAGACAATTGCTCAGATGGTTGAAAATCGGTTGATGGACAAAAGTCAAGCGTGGTCAACATATCAAACTTCATAATTTTTGGTCAACATCCTCATTTTGAAGTTACATTCATCATTTGATCAAGGGTTGATCATGATTCATCAAGAAAACTCAAGATTTGCTCAAAGTCCAACTTTCTAAATTAGGGTTTCTAGGTGAAAAGTCAACTGAACTTTGAGTGATCATAACTTCTTCATACTTTATCAGAAATCTTTCCACCACCTTTTGTTTCGAAGGAAATTCAATTCTCTACAACTTCATGTCTCACAAGAATGTCCAAAAAATGCTTCATTTGAGAGGTATGGCCCAAAACATTACAGGTCATTTGTAAAGTCAACAAAAAGTCAACATTTTGTTTTGAGGATATGTTGAGCATGGAAACTCCAATTGAGATGAGACCAAAAAGGTTGGTCAGAGGATTATTAGAGCTTTCCAAAAAGTCCAAGAACACTCAAAAATGTGGAAAAATGAGCAAGATACACTATTCAGAAGTTGGGCAATTTTGGACAATTGCACAAAAGGACATTTTGGTCAAAATGCAAAATTTTCCAAATGGGCCTAAAATATTTTGGTCCAAACTTGTTCATGACATCATTTTTGACCCATAAATGCTTGGCCATGGTAATTTTCTATTTTTATGATTTATCTTTGAATTTTAAAACATTTAATTCAAAATTAAATCATATAAAATATGAAAATAAGATATTTTTTCAAATGGGTTGGATTTATATCTTACTTGAGGTCCAAGATAGCCCACCAAGCATACCAATTTCGTAATAGCATGCATATGGAAAGAAAAAATCAAATTTTTAAGGAAATTTGATTTTATTTGAATGAGAAATATTGCACATTGATTAACCAATCTTTTTTCACTCTTTTTTCTCTCTCAAATCCCTCTATAAATACTCAGCCTATTGCCAAGCACAAGGGACGAAACCCTAGCTCAAAGCATAACCCTTATTCTTGCAAAAATTTTCAAGAAACTTGAAAAATCGTGTTTCAAAATCCAGCCACTTAGCCCTCAAAAATCATTCCTTTGTGTTCCTAGGGTAAGTATGAGTAAGTACACATCATTGTTATAGATCAAAACAGCCTGAATCGATGCATACATGATCATACATATCTCAAACTTTTTGATTTTTGCATTTTACTATTCTGCGTGTTTCCATTGAATTTAATGCTTTTATTATGTTCATGAGACTCCATGTGATTGATCTGGGCCATCGTTTCGAAGCTTACACGTGAAAACAAGGAATTGCCATAGTTAGGTTTTTTTGAACTGTCTTCTTTGAACCGGCCTGTACAGGCCGATTCAGCCAAAACCGATGCCACCATTGGATTCAGGAGGGTCGATTTAGGGGGGTAGGGTCCCCCTTTCCCATTTATTCCTCGTATTTTTCTTGTTTCGATTTCAGCTGGAGAAGATGGCCGAGCCCTAGCTCGGCCGACTCAGCGAAGACCGTGAGGGTTGCGTGCGTTCGGTTCTCGATTCGTTCATCCATCTTGATTGGAGTCCGCGCGTCGACTTGTTTTCAAACCAATCCATGACACGTGAGCGCTTATATTCCAATGTTTCCAGCTTTTCAAACACCAAAGACACGTTGTCCCAGTGGTTAAGGCGTTGGGATTGAAAGATGCTTCAAAAGGTCCTCTGTTCGAACCTCATCAGGACCTAGTTTTGTTTTCTTTTTTCCAAACTTGCATATTTCCATATTTTCTTATTATTTAATATTTTTCCATGCATTTTAATTTCTTTTCAATATTTTTCTCATGCATTAAAAATTGCCAAAATTATTTTTTCTTTTACATTTATTTTCAGAAAACCTTTATTTAATTTATAAAATTAAAAAATATTGTTTTGCATGCGTATTTATTTTTATTCATAATTTAGCATTAAAATCACTTTTAATTAGTTTTTAATTATTAAAATGCATCCAAAAAATCCCAAAAAATTATTTTAGCATATTTATGTTATTTCCAGCATGTCATATTTTTCTCATTTAAAAACTTGCATTTTTACTAATATTTTCCTCTTATTCGATTTCATCGTATTTTCCGATTTTCTCATCTTTTCACAGGTTATTCCGTTTCAGACGGTTTCTTTTACTGTTTTCTTTTTTCCAATAATGTAACTGCTCATGGGATGTAATAGTTTAAATTAGGTTTTATTTTCCGTAAGTTTAAATTATGTATCTGCCACAAAGCCATGTAATAGCGTAGGACATTTATCTTTCTGCATCTTTACATTCTTGCATTTTAATTTCCGTACCCTATAAATTGCTAGTAACTAGGCGTGTATGGCAAGATAATAATCAACATAGCTCACTAATTTTCAAGATAAACATATCTGAATTTGACACACTCTTTTCGCACATGCACCCCTTAGGGTAATTCTCTCTCGTTGCCTTTACGAATTCAAATGGTCAAGTCCCTCGAACGTAGAGGTATTCTAGCACCGTTGCCTTCAAAATAAATCATCATAGTCCCTTCGATACAAAGATCATAAGACCCACGATGTCGCCTATGAATACATGATCTTGACCCTCGATTGTCGCCTACAAAAAATGATGATAGTCCCTTCGTATGTGCTAGGATACTTCCTACAAGTTGCCTTCTATGACCATCCGATGTCCCTTCGAATGTCCCTTCTACATCCAACGAATAGGGTTACCTACCAACTAATGGTATGGGTGACACTATTCTAAAGGAACGTAAACAACACGAAAACGACCAATTCTGAGTAGGTAATAAGACTTTTAGTTGCTTGCTCTATCAAAATACTTTTCACACCTCACACTTTTGTCAAAGTTCAAACTCTTTTCAAAAACAAAACATTTCCGAACACTTTGTATACATTCCTACATGAAACATTACAAAGTCAAAGCGAAATGCCTTTTCAAAAAATTTTTGTCAAACACACAGAAAGCACAATTTTAAAGTGATCTAGAGCAACTAAGAGCCCGTAGATAACTACGGATGGAAAGGGGTGCTAATACCTTCCCTTTTCATAACCTTCTCCCTTACTCAGAATCTAACGAAGGTCTTTTTCTGTACTTTTACCTTCCCTTAATTGGATAAAAACAAAAGTCGGTGGCGACTCTTGCTATCCGCACATTTGCGATACAAAAAACACTAACAAGTCAGTTCACCGTGTTACAGTGTCGTGACAAGTATTCAGGAGCACTTTACCTCGCCGTCTAGTGATGAGTGGTTGATCATCGACCATTGTCGGCTCCACCTTATTATCGACCTTCACTCTTGGGTCTTCGGCCTTGGGGGCTTTATTTTTCTTCTTTATTGCCTTTTCCTCGGGAGAAGACGCGTGCTTCCTTTTGTGGTCTTTGGATTTTTGGGAGTGGGGAGACTGAGCATCAAGTGATGGCTGTAGAAATAAAGAATATATTAGAAGAGAAACCATAACCCTTTATCAAAGAATTCAAAAGTAATAAGATGTTTACTTCAGTCCTCCCACTGTGGTGAGACTTTTTGTCCTTCTTGGACCTTTTGGATATGTTGGAGGGAGCAGCCGAATCCGCTGAGCGTTTTCGAATTTGCTACATGATAAATAGAAACGTCAGTGGTTGGTAAAACACAAGATGTCGAAGCATAGATATTCACACTTACAGAAGAATCAACCTTCTTGATATAAGTAGAAATGGGTTCGTCATCAGAGAGGGTATGAATGGGTGTGAACTTCAAGGCATCAACTATAAGTGAGGTGTCGAATAAGAAAAACATGAACACAGGTATGATTAAAACATACCTTGGACTGTGAGGGGCCTCCTTTAGTGTTAGTTTTGAGAGGTTCGGTCGACGTCCCTCCTTGGCTTTCAATAGCAGCAGGTTTTTGCCTAGGAGTATCTACCTGAGGCAGAGGTACAGCTAGAAAAGAAGCTAAGTCAAATAAAGATGTAAGTCAAATTGTGAAAGGAAACAAAACTTTCCAGAAGTGGTTACCCTTGGGTACTACGACAAGCTCTCTCACATATTCAAGGTCGATATGAAGAAATCCTGGGTAGTCATGCAACCAATGCTTCGTCGGAACCACCCAGTCGGTTCTCTTTTTGTAATCATTTTGAATGTTCGACCAAGAGCTATACCACCAATCTGGGATAGACGGTCGAAAAGCCAGGACCAAAGGGCTAGTCGGCAAAGGAGGAAATTTTATTTTTCCAAAGTGAAGTGCGTAAATATATTAGTCTTTCGCGTAACCGGGGATCTTGAGGTGAGGAATCCTCTCAGTTACCTTCTCCTTTAGCTCTTGGGCCGCGTCATGGATGGTTCGACGAAGATTGCTTGGCAAGTACACCACTCTGGAAAAAAATTGGAAAGCTTGAATTTCTCTGATGTGAACTGCCTTACATTTTGTTGTCTTACCCTGAAAAGTATTAAAAGCAATAGTCAGTTCGTTTATTTTGCCAGCAACATCATTCACAAAAGTAACAAGATACGACTGCCACCAAGTTTTAAACTCTTGGGTGCAGAAGAACGTTGGTTTGAACGAAGTGAATGTAAGCTTGGCTCGTCGATCCCAAAGAGTGTCGACATTCTCCTTGACTACCTCCCAGCTTTGGTCATCTAAAACATCAATGAGTAATTCATGAGACGGATAGAATGACCTAGGCACAATCTGACAGAGCCTAAACTGTCTAGCCACCAAGTTGGGTTGGTAGGTTGTTAAGCAAGGACTTATGTGAGTGATGGCGTAAGTGAGTGGGGGTCAAGGCCTCAAAAGATCAAAGACAGTCGATTTCTTACTTGACGTGGAAAAGATTGATAAGCTTTGTCATACCCCAAAATTTGCCCTCCATCTTCTCAAAGATTTCATACATCTATGCTCAGGATTCCTCAAGAGTTGATCGGACAAACTCTCTCTAGACAATCAACCCAAACTAGGGTTTGGTATCTCTCAAGTCAAGATGGATTTCAACATCTCCAACAGCATTCATGCCTCCTCATATGCTCAAAGATTCTCCATGTCAAGTTTCAAGCTTCAAGTCAAGTTTCCTCGAGACAATTGCTCGGATGGTTGAAAATCGAGTGTATTGGACAAAAAGTCAAGCTGTGGTCAACATACAGTCAAAACTTCGATTTTTGGTCAACATCCTCATTTTGAAGTTAAATTCATCATTTGATCAAGGGTTGATCATGATTCATCAAGAAAACTCAAGATTTGCCCAAAGTCAAACTTTCTAAATTAGGGTTTCTAGATGAAAAGTCAAGCGAACTTTGGTGATCATAACTTTCTCATACTTTCTCGAAATTTTCCACCACCTCTTGTTTTGAAGGAAATTCAATTCTCTACAACTTCATGTCTCACAAGAATGTCCAAAAATGCTTCATTTGAGAGGTATAGCTCAAAACATTCTGAGTCATTTTCAAAGTCAACAAAAGTCAACTTTTGTTTTGAAGATATTTTGATCATGGTAACTCCAATTGAGATGAGACCAAAGACATTGGTTAGAGGACTCTTAGAGCTTTCCAAAAAGTCCAAGAACACTCAAAAATGTGGAAAATTGAGCAAGATACACTATTCAGAAGTTGGGCAATTTTGGACAATTGCACAAAAGGACATATTGGTCAAATTGCAAAATTTTCCAAATGGGCCTATAATCTTTTGATCCAAACTTGTTCATGACCTTGTTCTTGACCCATAAATGCTTGGCCTTGGTTATTTTCTATTTTTATGATTTATATTTGAATTTTATAACATTTAATTCAAAAATAAATTATATAAAATATGAAAATCAAATATTTTTTTCAAAAGGAATGATTTTATATCTTTCTAAATGTCCAAGAAGGCCCAAGATACCTACCAAATTCGTGCAAGCCATGGCATTGATGAGAAAATCATATATTATTCAATATTTGATTTTATTTTCAAAGAAAATATTTGCACATTCAAGAGGCAATCTTTTTTCACTCTTATTGCTTTCCAAAACCCTCTATAAATACAAAGCATTGTACAGACAAAGGCGAAACCTAGCCAAAGAACAAGCCCTTATTTTGCCAAAATTTTCATACACTCTTGAAAATTGAATTCATATTCCACCTTTCTCAACCACTTCCACCATTCCATTGTGCTCGGGAGGTTCCCAAAGCAAATCCATACCTTGCTCGAAGCCAAGCTTGCCAATCCGATCGACTCGCGGTTTGAATTTTCTCAATTTCGATTTTGTTATTCCATGCATTACTAATCATTCTCATGTGTTTATTTGAGTAGGACATTCATTAGAGTGTATTTGATGCATCACATGTGTGTTCCAGAAATCCCAAGCCACCATTGTTAGGTTTTTAAATTTGAGTTTGAAACAGTTCTGAGCCGATTCAGTCCAAACCGAGGTCACCATCGTGTTCGCAGCCATTGATTTAGGGGGACAGGGTCCTTCTTCCTTATTTATTTCGCGTATTTTTCATGTTTTAATTTCAGGCTGATCGGAGAAGACGACCGGAGCTAGGGCTCCGGCGTCGTTGACTTGAGTAGACTCCGGCGTGGCATGCGTGGCGCGAAGGAGGCTTCTGATTCGTCCATTCGTTCAAACGGGGACCCCACCAGCTGACTATGCCTTGACCTCTCCGGATGATGACGCGTGCCACTCATGATTCCATGCTTCTGATTCCAAACACGCTTGCACATGCGGCGCAGTGGTTAATGCATTCACTGTTCCAAGATCCTCCTTCATGTCTCCAGTTCGATCCCTGCTTGCATCAGTTTGCATTCTTTTTCCAAAAACTTGCATTATTTTCATATTTTCTTTATATTTAATATTTTCATCATATTTTAATTCTTTTCCAATTTTTATTTCTGCATTAAAAAATCACAAAAATATAATTTTCTTTTTATATTACTTTTCTAAAAACCTTTATTTAATTTAATAAATTAAAAAATATAATTTTTGCATGCATATTTATTTTATTTATATTTTAGCATTTAAATCATTATAAATTGCATTTTAATTATTAAATCTTTTCAAAAAATCCCAAAAAATTATTTTAACTTATTTATCTTATTTCCAGCACATATTATTTTTCTCATATTAAAAATTGCATTTTTTCTAACATTTTTCCTCTTATGCAATTCATCTCGTATTTTCCGATTTCCCATTCTTTCACAGGTTGATCCGATTCAGACGATTCTTCCGTTTTTATTTTACTTTTCAATAATGTAATTGCTCATGGGTTGTAATAGTTTAATTTAGGACTTTTACTTTCCGCTCCTAATTATGTATACGCCCCAAAGCCATGTAATAGCGTAGGTTTATTTTCCGCATTTTACATTCCGCACTTTTACTTTCCGCACCCTTATCAATTGCTAGTAATTAGGCGTGTATGGCAAGATAATAATTGGACATAGCTCACATTAATTTCAAGATAAAATATCTGAAATCAACACACTTCTCTCACACACGCACCCCTTAGGGTAATTCTCTCTCGATGCCTTTTCGATTGCCTATGGTCATGTCCCTCGAACGTAGAGGTATTCTAGCACCGTTGCCTTCCAAACAAATCATCATAGTCCCTTCGATACAAAGATCATAAGACCCACGATGTCGCCTCCGAATACATGATCTTGACCCTCGATTGTCGCCTACGAAAAAATGATGATAGTCCTTGAATGTGCTAGGATACTTCCTACAAGTTGCCTTCTATGACCATCCGATGTCCTTCGAATGTCCGCTTACATCCAGCGAATGGAGCTACCTACTAACTAATGGTATGGCTAGCGCTATTCTAAAGGAATGTAGAAGTACAACAAAGCGACCAATTACGGTGGGTAAATAAGTCTTTTAGTTGCTTGCTCTATCAAATGCTTTTCACACCACATACTTCTTTTCAAAGTTCAAAACTCTTTCAAAGCGAAACATTTCCGAACACTTTGTATACACTCCTACATGAGTCATTACAAAGTCAAAGCGAAATGCCTTTTCAAAACATTTTGTCAAACACACGAAAGCAATTTTAAAAAGTGATCTAGAGCAACTAAGAGCCGTAGATAACTACGGATGGAAAGGGTGCTAATACCTTCCCTTTTCATAACCATTCTCCGAACTCGAGAATCTAACGAAGGTCTTTTTGTTACTTTTACCTTCCCTTAATTGGATAAAAATAAAAGTCGGTGGCGACTCTTGCTATCCGCACATTTGGATACAAAAATCCTACAAAGTCAGTTCACCGTATCACAGCACTGGCGACTCTGCTGGGGAAAGTCAATCACCCTAAAAGAGAGAATTGCCTTAGGGATTTCTAGATCATTTTTACTGCTTCTTGTTTGACTTGTATGCTTTATCTTTAAGGGTTGCTTGGGTATTATATTGTTGGGGGATCCTACACCCGGATCCGGGTTTCCTTTTAGGTAAGTGGCATTAGATCATCGCGACCGCTAGACGTATAACTACGCGGTCAACATGATGGCTACGTTAGCGTGACACTTTGGTTTCCCCGATACTCTTCATTCCCAAGTTGAAGAAAGTATTTGGCTTCTGCGTGGTGTCATCAAGCGCTAACTAAACTTTTAGAACCTTAATTGACCCATCTTGGCCATTAGAAGGTAGTGAGATGGCGGCTTTGGTAGACCGAGGTTGGTTGATACTCGATGCTCGCTCATTGAGATCGACTTTTGGGACATTTCGATCGACCACTTGGCGTCGTATTGAAATAAGCGCCTCGAGAAAGATCGTGATATGAGATTCCTAGAACCGGTTACTATTATAGGACATGATGAACCAACTCAAACTTTTGGTGGGGTAATCACCTATACCTCATGCAAGCCTTAACCCTAGGCTCATTGTGTGAATTGCTTGTGTGTGCTAAACATGACATCATGACATCATTCGCATTGCATATCATTTCTAACTATTTCAAGGACCTAGGGATTTATCTTTGCTCTGTTTTGTAGGGAATTATGGCTTCTAGAAAGACTATCCGAATCAACTTCATGGGTATCCCTTCTCAACTCAAAGAATTGGCTTGAAATTCCGACCATGCTCGATTCATCAAAGACATGGTTATCTACTTGATTTGGTTATCTCCGGTTTTGAAGAAGATATGATGCATGTCCTATTCCAGTTCTTTGATCCGAAACACCATTGCTTTACATTTCCAGATTATCAGTTGGTTCCTACCTTGGAAGAATTCTCTAAACTACTTGGGATACCTATTCTCGACCAAATGCCATTCACCGGTTTAGAAAAGGTCCCTAAGTTCGAAGACATTGCATCCGCCTTACATCTTAAGCGCTCAGACATTGAAGCCAATTGGGAAACTAGAAGTGGAGTTAAGGGTTTACTTTCCAAGTTCTTAATCAAGAAAGCCCGAGAATTCCTCAAAGTTATGAGTTTCCATGCATTTGAGAACATTGTGGCCTTGCTAATTTATGGTTTGGTTCTATTCCCTAACTCGGATCAATTCATAGATGTCAATGCCATCAAGTTGTTTCTTACCCGCAATCCAGTGCCTACCTTACTTGGAGACATTCTACATTCTCTCCACACTCGTACTACTAAGCGACAAGGAACTCTCATGTGTTGTATACCCATACTTTCAAGGTGGTTTATTTCGCACCTTCCTCCATCAGTTTTGAAGAATGAACAAAGGTTGAGATGGTCTCAAAGATTGATGTCACTCTCTCATTCCGATATCCGTTGGAATCTTTTCTCTCAAAAAGATTTCACATTCATTGAGCGTTGTGGAGAATTCCCTAATGTACCGCTACTTGGTATAAGGGGAGGTATTACTTACAACCCTTCTCTAGCTCTACGTCAGTTTGGTTTTGCTCGAAGAGATGGTCCACATGATATGCTTCTCCAAGATATTGTTTCGACTACAACCACGATCTCGAATTAGCGAAGGTTTATACATGCTTGGGGCATGATAAAGAAGGCGATACCAAGACTTTGGGGCACCGAACTCCATTCCTTGGGAACCTTACCTCAAATGGGTGCGAGCTCGAGCTCAAAACCTCATGATGCCATTCACGCTGTTCTACCAAATTATGGAACTGTTGCTATAGGTGGCGTACCTATCTTTCTCCATCCTAACATGCCTACTGATTTTGAAGACCTGAAGCGATCCTGGATTCAGCTTAAAGAAGAAAGGGATACCTTTGAAGCTCAGTGTTATGCAAGTGAGAAGAAAGTTCTAGAGTTGACCAAGCTACTTCATGAGGAGCGAAATATCAACGCTTACATCGGCACCAAGAGGAAGCGCCCATGGGAGACTTAGAGCTTTAGGATGTTTATGTTTTCTTTTATTTTCTTTGAACTATCTCTTGTACTTAAAAAGAAAAAGAATATTGAAAAGTACTAATAAATGTCTGTTCATTGCTTGTTTAACAAATTTAAATCTCTTAGGTCCTTGAAAACATTGCATTGCATTCGCATAAACATTGCATATCATATCATGACATTGCATCACAGGTACATTGGAGATTGGTTTTCTCATTTGCTCGCTATTTATTTTAGCAGAAATGGCTCTTGAACAGACTGTCAAAGATCTTCAAGCTCGAATGCTCGGAGATGTTTACCGGCTTGGTCCAAGGCCAAGAAGATCTGAAGAAGCTCATCAACAAGAAGAAGAAGGTTGTTGGTCTCCTCAACATGGGTGAGCGTTTCAAAGGGGTCCTAAAGTGGTCGGCCGTATTGAGCTCTCTGAAGGAAGTGTCCATACCGGGGAGTACCAAGGGTGATGAAGGTGATCAGTGAGCCAAAGAAAGGAGGAGAGGATCACTCGATTATAGCCAACACTCGATGAAGATGACAAGTACAAACAACTTGAAGACCGTCTGAATCTTGTGGAAAACTGAAGATGTCGGGTTGAACTTTGATGATCGAATCTTGTTTACGGTGTTGTGATTCCTCCCAAGTTCAAAGTTCCTTTTGCTAAGTATGATGGCATGTCTTGCCCTAAGTTGCATTTGAAGTCCTATGTCGGAAGATCAACCCCACGATGATGAAAGTTGTGGATGCACTATTTTCAAGAGAGTTTGTCGGAACCCAATTGGAATGGTACTATCGGCTAGAGAATGACCGTATCCGTACTTGGGTGACTTGGTGATGCTTTCTGAGACATAGTACAATCTTTGAATTGACACTCACTCGCATGCAACTACAAAGCATGTCTATGGGTCGTGGAGAAGTTCAAGGAGTATGCTCGAAGTGGAGAGATCTAGCAGGTGAGTTCAACCACCCTTGTCCAATAGGGAGTTGGTTGATATGTTCATGGGAACAACGACCGCCCATTCTTCAATCATCGATTGGAAATTCTTCATCCGGATTCACCGTGATATTGACGTATTGAAGTGGTATCAAGTGGGAAGATCCATGTAGAGTCATCTTCAAATCTGCGAAGAGATCTTTTGGTGCTAAGAAAGAAGCTAATCTTGTATGGTCGAAAAGCCGAGCCAAGTCCGACCGCTCAATCTGAGGCGGTTGTGATCTCGATCCTACATCGGCACAACCTCGGTGAGACAACGCGTAGCGAGCGCGCCACGAAGGCAGTTCAAGATCAACATGCCTTTATCGCAAGCTTTGCAACACATGTTGAAAGCGGTGATTACTGAGGATCCTCCTCGAATGTCAACACTTCCTCTCAAGTACAATCCTAATGCTAAGTGTGCTTACCATTCCAACAGCCGGGCACGACAACGACAATTGTTGGGCTCAAGAACAAGATTCAAGATATGATTGAAGCTAAGCGATTGAGTTTGACCCTCGGTTGAGACTCGAATGTGATCAATGCGCCTATGCCTAACCATGACAAGAGTTCCAATCTGTTGGTGATGATACTTATGTTTTCAACATAGATGACTTGACCATTCCTCGATGATTAAGAGGAACTTCTGCAAGCCGTGTCAATCCGGATGCCCGAGAGTTGTCGTTGGTGCTCGCACGATGGTTGTGCTTGGTTGAGAAGGCGTGTTCGATGTATGATGGACAACCGTGAGATACTATTTACGAAACCACATGCGAGGTGTGTGAAGAAATGTCTAAGTTGAAGATCGACAATGCAAACGAAGCTGTATCATCGTGTGGGATACCTTGGGGCGGCCAAGTGGAAAGTATGATTATATGGTGAAGTACTGTCACGATAGTTACAAGATCCTATTGAAGATGTTAAAGGCGACCGGATGGGGTGACGATTTCGAAGACTATCTTGATGTTAACACAATAAGGATTTCCTCTGCGATTCCGTGCCTAGAGTGGCACCTCTCATTATCACTTCTCCAAGACCATTCCATATTCCTCGACAAGGCTATCCCTTGGAATTATGGGTGATGTTTACTATCATGGTGTCAAGCAAGATCCCGACAATTGAAGATCTTCTGCTGAAGTTTCTATTTCGACATTGACAACATCACCGGATCGATGGTGACCCGAACCGGAAGGGTATTCTCTCCGAGATCTCTCCTCCAAAAGACAACTGCGACTCCAGCATTCCACTCAATCAATATCCCGCTAGAGGAAAGAACGGTGACTCATCACTGCTCAACGAGTACCAAAGGAAGTTCTTGAAGACACCTCGAAATGGAGGAAAGTCATCAAGAAGAGTGACTACAATGTTGTGGAGCAGTTGGGACAGACTCCAAGATATCCATGCTTGCTCTGCTCTTGTGCTCGAGGCTCGTACTAATGCCTTGGTGAAGTTTACGAAGAATGCTCATGTACCGCAAGACACTACCAGACCAATTGAAGTATTGCTAGCGGCTGCCAACAACGTCCTAGGCTTCGATCTTGATTTGACTCCTCCGGAAAGAAACACAACAAAGCCTTGCATCTCTGTTGAATGCAAGGGCACTACATTATCTCATGTTACGGTGGATACGGTTACGCTCGAATATCCTTCGAAGGCGCTTTTGATCGACTTGATGTCGAAGGGTTGGTTCGAGACCCGGTGACATTATCGTGAGCTTTTGATGGTTCTAAGCGCCGAGCTTGGAGAGCTCACTCACTGTTAAAGTCGGTTCGGACTTTTGATTCCACTTTCTTTGTCATGGACATCCGTCCGACTTATTCTTGCCTACTTGGGCCCTTGGATACATGGGGCGGCGTACCTCTACTTTGCATCGAAATTGAAGTACCGGTGAAAGGAAGGTTGTTACGAATGTGAAGAAGAATATATGGTCGGTCATCTACATTCCGCTATCTCGAGATGGAGGTGAATTCTTGAGACTCCTGTCAAGCTTTTGAAACAATACCAGTCATGCACTTGACTCTCCGTCCTCTGAGGTTACACAAGCTCCACCTAGAATGGCCTCGTGAAAGATGCTCAAGCTCTTTGAACAAGGAGGTAGTGCTATTTGGGACAGCTCACGATCTTCCCTTCAAATCGACAAGGCTGGTTTAGGCTTCACTATCAAAGGTCGAAGATGATCGCGAGCGTGCTGCCAACTTCCTTTCCGCATCGGTCAGTGGAATTCATGCTATAGGCGACGACAACGACTTCGACATCGGCAAGTGGATCTTCCAACTCGGATCATGGGTTCGACAATTGGAAGGCGAAGGCGTCATACCAATCTCCTTTAGTCGGGAGTAATTGCTCTTGTTTTGTTATACTTTTCGTATTTCTTTATGTTTGAACAATAAACTTTGAAAGCTTGGTGCCTTGCCGGGCGTCATGGCTCGTTCTGAGGGTTTTATCTGTTTTGTATTTTCATTCAATAAATTCGTTGGACTTTTGCATTCAATTGTTTGTTTTCTTTCTTTTACTTTATCACCCTTCAAAGGCTATGTGTTTCTTACACACACCGTGATACAACTGCAGAATCACTCGAATCTAGTTAATACAACTATGCTAGTGCTAAATATGACTTGATAATCCGATCTACCAAGCCGAAGGCGAAAGTGAGGAAGATTGTGAAGTGCCGGGAGAACTTGCGGATGCTACACAGAAGAAGCGAGTTATCTGCCACACGAAGCAAGTTGAGGTTGTGAATTTGAGTCTTGTGAAGACAGAAAAGAGGTCAAGATAGGAGCGGGTCTTGAGCAGTGTTAAAGAAAGGTTGATTCGGATGCTACGAGATTATGTTGAGGTTTTGCTTGGTCATACGAACATGCGGGTTTAGACATTGATATTGTGGTACATCGATTGCGACAAAGGAAGGTTCTCTCGGTGAAAGGAAGGTTCGTCGCATGCGTCGAGATGTCGAGAAGATCAAAGCGAAGTTATGAAGCGTTCAACGCTGGTTTCCTAGCCGTTACTTCCTATCCCGATGGGTTGCTAATGTGGTACCCGTGCCTAAGAAGGATGGTAAAATACGAATGTGTGTGGATTACGAGATCGAACAAAGCGAGCCGAAGGCGATTTCCCACTTCCTCATATTGATGTTACGGTTGACAACACCGCTCGGCATAAGGTTTTCTCCTTCATGGATGGTCTCTCCGGTTACAATCGGATCAAAATGGCTCACGAAGACATGGAAAAGACTACTTTCGTTACGGTGGGGCTACAAGGTTATGCCGTTCGGAAGAACGCAGCGCCACTTATCAACGTGCTATGGTAACATTATTTCATGACATGATTCATCACGAGATAGAGGTCTCGTCGACATGATAGCTCGATCCGGTGAAGAAGAACATCTTGATCATTTGCGAAACTATTTGGATTGAAGAAGTACGGTGAGACTTAATCTAACAAGTGCACCTTGGTCGGATCCGGAAAACTCCTAGGATTTGTAGTCGATGGAAGAGGTATTGAGGTTGACCACCCAAGGTTAAAGCTATTCAAGAGATGCCAACTCTACACGAGAAAGAAGTCGAGGTTTCTTGGGCGATTAAACTACATTGCGATTCATTGCACACTAACTACTACTTGTGAGCCAATCTTCAAGTTACTTAAGAAAGATCAAGTAGTGGAATGGAACAACGATTGCCAGATCGCTTTTGACAAAATCAAGGAGTACCTACAGAATCCTCCTATCCGATGCCGCCCGAAGGAAGACCTCTTATCATGTACTTGGCGGTGTTAGAGAACTCAATGGGGTGTGTGTTGGGGCAACATGGCGTGCAGTCGAAAAGAGCATGCAATATACTACCTTAGCAAAAGTTTACATGTGAAACAAGATACTCACGACTTGAGAAAACTTGCAACGCTTTGGCTTGGGCTGCTCGCCGACTAAGACAGTATATGTTGACTCACACTACCTTGTTGATTTCCAAGATGGATCCGATAAAATACATCTTTGAGAAACCACTCTCTCGGAAGAATAGCAAGATGGCAAATGATCTTGACCGAATATGACATCGATTACACTTCTCGAAGCGATCAAAGGAAGTGTAGTAGCGATCATTTGGCTCATCAAGCCGTAGATGACTATCGATCTATGCGATTCAATTTCAGACGAAGATGTTTTACTAATTCTGATTGTGAAGAACCGAGGCCAGACGAAGGACACGAACAAGGATCCCGATGGACTATGGTCTTTGATGGAGCCTCAAGCACTTGGCAATGGCATTGGCGCCATCATTACATCCCTACGGACATCGCCTTTCACCAGATTATGTTTGATTGCACTAACAACATGGCGAGTCGGCGTGCATCATGGGTATCAAAGCGGCTATCGACTTAAGAATCGAGTTCTTACAAGTGTATGGAGACTCGACTTTGGTGATCGGTCAGATTAAGGCGAGTGGGATGAAACATCCGAATCTCATTCCATATCGAGAGCATGTTCGGAGTTTGATTCCTTACTTTGAAGAGATTACTTTTGATCACATTCCACGAGAAGAGAATCGGGCGGGCGCATTGGCTACTATGTCGTCTATGTTCAAGGTTAGATGGGACAACGAGGCTCCCGGATCATCATTGAGAGGTTCGACGAACCAATTGTTATGAGCTTGCGAGAAGAGACCTTGGTACTATGGCGTGAAAAGGTATCTCGAGACTCGAGAATATCCAGAGGGCATCATTAATGATAAAGTTCATGAGAAGATTTGCTTCTAAATTCTTTCTCGACAGCGACATCTTATACAAAGCGCAACCACGACATGTGCTTACTCCAGTACGAGAAACAAATGCGTATCATGGAAGAGTTACACGAAGCGAATTTGGTACCCACTCGATTGGACACACTATGGCTAAGAAGATTTTGAGAACAGGTTACTATTGGTCCACCATGGAAGCGATTGTCACTTATGCTCGATCTTGTCACAAGTGCGGTTATGCGGACAAAGTGCACATACCTCCAGTACCTCAATGTTCTAACTTCTCCTTGGCCTTTTGCAATGTGGGGCATTGACATGATTGGAGAAATTAAGCCCACTTCCAATGGACATCGTTTCATCCTTGTGGCAATTGATTACTTTACCAAGTGGGTAGAAGCGACCTCGTATGCATCTTACCAAGAATGTAGTGGCTCGATTCATCAAACATAATCTTATCATCGGTATGGCACTCTGAAAGGATTATCACAGATAACGGTTCCAATCTCAACAACAAGATGATCACCGAACTCTGCACGCAGTTCAAGATCAAGCATCATAACTCTTCTCCTTATCGGCCTAAGATGAATGGCGCGATGGAAGCCGCCAATAAGAACATTAAGAAGATTATCGAGAAGATGGCGGTGACTTACAAAGATTGGCATGAGATGTTACCATTTGCTCTTCACGGGTATCGCACGGCGAACATCAACAGGCGACCCCTTCTCTCTTGTATCACGGTATGGAAGCCGTCTTACCCATCGAGGTTCGGATACCCTCAACGAGTCCTCCAGAAGCGAGTTAAGCGAAGCGATTGGGTTCGAGACACGCTTGACCAGATTAACTTGATCGATGAGAAGCGACTCGCATCCATACGCCATGGACAGTTATCGAAGCGAATGATCGAGCATTTAACAAGAAGGTCAAGCACCGAGTCTACCAAGTCGGTGATCTAGTAGTCAGCGCATCATTCTTCCACAAGGTGATCGAGGGCAAATGGACTCCCACTTATGAGGGACCATTTGTAGTCAAGGCATATTTTACGGAGCTATGATACTTAGCACCATGGATGGTGAAGACTTCCCACACATGAGCGGACATAGTCAAAAATACTACGCATAAAAGAGACCCGCTAGGTCGGTGGCCTAGGCAAAAATAAGGGCATCTGTCGAACCAAAGGTTCGGGCAAAATTAAGGATATATACAAAACATGTACACCGCAAGTCGAAAACACGAAAAGGCGGCTTGGGCAAAAAGGGTATCGGTGGTGAAAACAGAAAGGCGGTCTAGGCAAAAGTTAGGGATTTAAGCGTCGACTATGTCTCTTCGGATCACTTGCTTCGGACTACTATCGGCATTCAAGGTTGAATGGCGAAGATCGTCTATTCACTTTCTCTTGATAGCAAGGAGATGAGATAGTTGAAATATATGAGTACTAGCATAGTTGGAACTTAACGAGATTGTTTCCGCATAGCTTTTACCTTTCTTGTGTACAAACTACTTGGCCATCGCCACCTATCAAATAAATCTGACTTCTTTCTCTTTACAATTTACATTGTTGTTATTTGCAATAAGTCCAACGTTTGCTTTGAATGATTATCGCATTTGACAAAAAAATCTCTGCAAACATACGAAAAGTGAATATGCAAAAGTACTTACTACAGGCTCTAGGGATTTGACGAAAGTCACCCATACAATTCCCCAGAGCATAAAGGTGTCACCTGACACACCTTCCCAGTGGAGTATAAGGAATCCACGAGCAACAATTTCACTCAACCAAACAACGTTACATCGGTCTCAAGCGGTAACACTTCATCCCGTGACATTTCTCAATCCTCCCTTCTCCCGGCAGCGATCGGACTCGAAACTTGGTCGATAGTGCATCGGAGGAAATATACCTTTATTCCCGGAGATTACAACGGACTCAGACTCTTCAAGCCGGTCTTTGAACCATCAAATGCTCTCCGGAGATCTACACTCGGAATCCCCAGTAGAGCATCTCTTAAATTTCCTCAGCAGGATCTACATACAAGGTCCCCAACGGATCACCTCCCAGATTCTCCTCAGCAGGGTCTATATATGAGATCCCCGACAGCGAGCTTCTCAAATCTCTACCTTCCTCAACAACGTCTCGGCCCAAGACTTGGTCAGATAGTGTATCAGAGGAATCCAAGATATCTTTCTTCTCCTTCAAAAGCAGGGTTCTCACTTACTCAATTCCCCAAGCAGGAGTCAGAAATCCTCAAACAGAATATCCGCATCTTCTTCAAGATGGATATGTTTTGAAATATCACAACATTCATCATTCATACATTCCTCATAAAGTCGTAATTCATGCATATGTCATTCATATACACTGTCATGCATCATACTTTGCATAAAACTAACGAATATTCCATCAAAGTTTCTCTTGTTTTCTCCAAAAGCAGTGTGATCACCGACACAAAGGTCGAGGATTAAGCCCGAGCCGGCGGAAAACTATCGAAAGACCGCGCAAAGCGAGGTCGAGATTAAGCCCGAACCGGCGGAAAACTATCGAAAGACCACCTCTGGTTATCCTCCGATAACAGGCAATGGATCAACACCCGATGCACAACAGGGAAGCTATCCACATTCTTGCCAACTACAATTTCCCTCAGAGTAATCAACACGAAGATTTATTCTGATTATCAACGGAATTCTGAGTCTAGCGTCGACTCGGTTGCCTTGGATGGCATCATAAGCCCATCTCCGACTACTTGTCAACATCTCTTCACTATCGAATCTGCATATATGGTTAAAAATCAATACAGACCAATAACTTCATTCAAAGTGATCACGAAGTCTAACGTCGACTCCCCGGATGGCATCTTAAGTCCATCCCTCTCCGTTCGGGAACATCTCGAGTCTAACGTCGACTCATTCCCGCATCGACCTTTCTAGATGGCATCTTAAGCCCATCTCATCAGCTCTCCTATTAACAAACTCGAGTCTAGCGTCGACTCGTTCCCAGTAAGTCTCCAACTTCTCCAAATGGCATCTAAGCCCATTCCGCATCATCCACCAGCGAGTGCAAATTTTCGGTGTACTCGGTGTTCAATCATCTTCTACCTCCGGTCACGAAAGACAAGCATGTCAATCTAACCCTTCAGTACAAGAAGATTGAGGGCTGTCATACCCAAAATTTGCCCTCCATCTTCTCAAAGATTTCATACATCTATGCTCAAGGATTCCTCAAGAGTTGATCAGACAAACTCTCTCCTAGACAATCAACCCAAACTAGGGTTTGGTATCTCTCAAGTCAAGATGGATTTCCAACATCTCCAACAGCATTCATGCCTCCTCATATGCTCCAAAGATTCTCCATGTCAAGTTTCAAGCTTCACAAGTCAAGTTTCCTCAGACAATTGCTCAGATGGTTGAAAATCGAGTGTATTGGACAAAAAGTCAATTGTGGTCAACATACAGTCAAAACTTCTGATTTTTGGTCAACATCCTCATTTTGAAGTTACATTCATCATTTGATCAAGGGTTGATCATGATTCATCAAGAAAACTCAAGATTTGCCCAAAAGTCAAACTTTCTAAATTAGGGTTTCTAGATGAAAAGTCAAGCGAACTTTGGTGATCATAACATTCTCATACTTTCTCGAAATTTTCCACCACCTCTTGTTTTGAAGTAAATTCAATTCTCTACAACTTCATGTCTCACAAGAATGTCCAAAAAATGCTTCATTTGAGAGGTATAGCTCAAAACATTACAGGTCATTTTCAAAGTCAACAAAAAGTCAACTTTTTGTTTTGAAGATATTTTGAGCATGGTAACTCCAATTGAGATGAGACCAAAGACATTGGTTAGAGGACTCTTAGAGCTTTCCAAAAGTCCAAGAACACTCAAAATGTGGAAAATTGAGCAAGATACACTATTCAGAAGTTGGGCAATTTTGGACAATTGCACAAAAGGACATATTGGTCAAATTGCAAAATTTTCCAAATGGGCCTATAATCTTTTGATCCAAACTTGTTCATGACCTTGTTCTTGACCCATAAATGCTTGGCCTTGGTTATTTTCTATTTTTATGATTTATATTTGAATTTTATAACATTTAATTCAAAAATAAATTATATAAAATATGAAAATCAAATATTTTTTTCAAAAGGAATGATTTTATATCTTTCTAAATGTCCAAGAAGGCCCAAGATACCTACCAAATTCGTGCAAGCCATGGCATTGATGAGAAAATCATATATTATTCAATATTTGATTTTATTTTCAAAGAAAATATTTGCACATTCAAGAGGCAATCTTTTTTCACTCTTATTGCTTTCCAAAACCCTCTATAAATACAAAGCATTGTACACAGCACAAAGGACGAAACCCTAGCCAAAGAACAAGCCCTTATTTTGCCAAAATTTTCATACACTCTTGAAAATTCGAATTCATATTTCCAGCCTTTCTCAACCACTTCCAGCCATTCCATTGTGCTCAGGAGGTTCCCAGCAAGCAAATCCATACCTTGCTCGAAGCCAAGCTTGCCCAGAATCCGATCCACGACTCTCGCCGGTTTGAATTTTCTCCAATTTCGATTTTGTTATTCCATGCATTACTAATCATTCTCATGTGTTTATTTGAGTACAGGACATTCATTAGAGTGTATTTGATGCATCACATGTGTGTTTCCACGTAGAAATCCCAAGCCACCATTGTTAGGTTTTTTTAAGGCTGTGAGTTTCGAAACACAGGTTACAGGCCGATTCAGTCCAAACCGAGGTCACCATCGTGTTCGCAGCCATTGATTTAGGGGGACAGGGTCCTTCTTCCTTATTTATTTCGCGTATTTTTCATGTTTTAATTTCAGGCTGATCGGAGAAGACGACCGGAGCTAGGGCTCCGGCGTCGTTGACTTGAGTAGACTCCGGCGTGGCATGCGTGGCGCGAAGGAGGCTTCTGATTCGTCCATTCGTTCAAACGGGGACCCCACCAGCTGACTATGCCTTGACCTCTCCGGATGATGACGCGTGCCACTCATGATTCCATGCTTCTGATTCCAAACACGCTTGCACATGCGGCGCAGTGGTTAATGCATTCACTGTTCCAGGATCCTCCTTCATGTCTCCAGTTCGATCCCTGCTTGCATCAGTTTGCATTCTTTTTCCAAAAACTTGCATTATTTTCATATTTTCTTTATATTTAATATTTTCATCATATTTTAATTCTTTTCCAATTTTATTTACGCATTAAAAATCACAAAATATAATTTTCTTTTATATTACTTTTCTAAAAACCTTTATTTAATTTAATAAATTAAAAAATATAATTTTTGCATGCATATTTATTTTATTTATATTTTAGCATTTAAATCATTATAAATTGCATTTTAATTATTAAATCTTTTCCAAAAAATCCCAAAAATTATTTTAACTTATTTATCTTATTTCCAGCACATATTATTTTTCTCATATTAAAATTGCATTTTTCTAACATTTTCCTCTTATGCAATTCATCTCGTATTTTCGATTTCCCATTCTTTCACGGGTTGATCCGATTAGACGATTCTTCCGTTTTTATTTTACTTTTCAATAATGTAATTGCTCATGGGTTGTAATAGTTTAATTTAGGACTTTTACTTTCCGCACTCCTAATTATGTATCTGCCCCAAAGCCATGTAATAGCGTAGGTTTATTTTCCGCATTTTACATTCCGCACTTTTACTTTCCGCACCCTTATCAATTGCTAGTAATTAGGCGTGTATGGCAAGATAATAATTGGACATAGCTCACATTAATTTCAAGATAAAATATCTAAAATCAACACACTTCTCTCACACGCACCCCTTAGGGTAATTCTCTCTCGATGCCTTTTCGATTGCCTATGGTCATGTCCCTCGAACGTAGAGGTATTCTAGCACCGTTGCCTTCCAAACAAATCATCATAGTCCCTTCGATACAAAGATCATAAGACCCACGATGTCGCCTCCGAATACATGATCTTGACCCTCGATTGTCGCCTCGAAAAATGATGATAGTCCCTTCGAATGTGCTAGGATACTTCCTACAAGTTGCCTTCTATGACCATCCGATGTCCCTTCGAATGTCCCGCTTACATCCAACGAATGGAGCTACCTACTAACTAATGGTATGGCTAGCGCTATTCTAAAGGAATGTAGAAGTACAACAAAACGACCAATTCTGAGTGGGTAAATAAGTCTTTTAGTTGCTTGCTCTATCAAATGCTTTTCACACCACATACTTCTTTTTCAAAGTTCAAAACTCTTTTCAAAACGAAACATTTCCGAACACTTTGTATACACTCCTACATGAGTCATTACAAAGTCAAAGCGAAATGCCTTTTCAAAACATTTTTGTCAAACACACAGAAAGCAATTTTAAAAAAAAAGTGATCTAGAGCAACTAAGAGCCCGTAGATAACTACGGATGGAAAGGGGTGCTAATACCTTCCCTTTTCATAACCATTCTCCCGAACTCAGAATCTAACGAAGGTCTTTTTCTGTTACTTTTACCTTCCCTTAATTGGATAAAAATAAAAGTCGGTGGCGACTCTTGCTATCCGCACATTTGGATACAAAAATCCTACAAAGTCAGTTCACCGTATCACAAAGCCATAATGGCCCACTCTTTCCATTAGCAAATGGAGCCATAGAAGGTTTGAAATCTTCCCACGTCAACATGATATTGAATAGCATCTTGAGGACTTCATCATTTGGAGAAGTTTTGTCTATGGAAGTTAAGGGCAAATAACATGGCCACATGGCCCCGCTTCTGTCTTGAGAAGTTGAAACCTTCTTCTGTCGAAAAGGTTTCACGTCTTCAGAGAAAGTGGCATTTAGCCACAGTTGTAAGAGCCAGAAGGGACCATGGACCAATACACTTTTCTTCTTTGGATTATTGGGGTCGAAGCTCTTTATTTGGTTGACCACGTCGGTCATAGAGGCGTATAAGGAGGCCAAAATTAATTGGCCTAAAGCAACGTTTTCGCCCCTATGCAACAGAGCGGCCAAATGGGCGAATTGTTTGGCTATCTGCACCGATCTCGAGAAAAACATGAAGCGAGACAACGAAAGAGTAAAAAAAGCGACATGCTCTTCATAAGAGATATCCTCAGAGTCACTGTGATGGTGGTTGATAAAGTTGGCGTAGGTTGGATGTTTGGAGTCGCCAACGTCGAATTTGATGTGAATTGGTTCGTGGTCGGTATGGTTGAAAATGGTTCCAGCAGGCTTTACGCCTATTAAAGCAGCCACATCCAGCAATGTGGGGGTCATCATGCCACACTTTATGTGGAAAGTGTTGGTGGATCCTTCCCAGAAGTATAAGGCAGCCAACAACATGCCGCTAGAGTAGGGTGTGCCGACACGAGAGAGGTCCAATAGATCATAGATACCCGTTTCCCTCCATTGTTGGCCCTTGGTTCCAACCTTTCCATCCAAGCCCTAAACTTAGGGCAGTGCAAAGGGGGAGAGGTGCGAAAGTTCCTGTCAACAAACTGCAGAGAAATAGGGTTTGTTGAGGTAATCAAGGGGCGGCTGCGCTGACTGGTGGGAAAGAATGCCCCTTTGTCATCTACATAGATCTCAGAAGGAACATCCATGGGTAATGGACCAAGAAAAGCGTGAGGTTCATCGTCTAACTGAAAAGGGATGAGTACCTGTTGAAACAACCAGCTGAACATCATCCGATAACTATATCAATGAAGTCGCCATCAAACGTTTTTTATCTCGCAAAAGGAGAAAGGTGAACGCATCGCGAAAACCTGAAAGGGATAAGACACGGTCTTGCGACCGAGAGATAGTGTAAGGGAATCTATTACGCGAAGGGAAGTTATTAGCACCACACACGCCCGTAGTACTCTATGGTATCCACTTCTATTTTTTGTCTAATGGGTGTGTTTATATTTATTTACCGCTTAAATGCTATATCTGCATGCTAAAATAATATGCATGTGAAAGAAAATAAAGTAAAGAAAACACGGGGAAAAGAAGGAAGTATTTACAAAGTTTGCTCGATCGAGCCCCGTGACAAGATGCCTACGTATTCCCACGTGCAATGGGAAAGTCAGAGCGCCGTAGTTCGGCTCATATGTTTTGTTGGGTTATGTGTGTTTTACTTATACAAAAGAATTTTAAACACAAAAAGAAAACCCTTAGGCAAAAAAGTTTGTATTGGTTGGTTGTTTTTACCTTAAAAAAGGAGTTTGAACCATTATTGAGTATTTTAATTTGCAAAAGAAAAAGAAAACAAGTTTTAATCTTATTACATGCATGAATGCAAAAGAAACTAGAGAACAAACAAGGGAAACTATCTAACTCTATCCCTAATGTTTTCATGCATGGATTACAACCTAAGGTCTAACTCGAATTACTACCTAAAGTAGATTCAAGAGAATCCTAAGGGAACATGCCAAAGGTTTACAACCTAAATCTATGTCTATCTCGATTCTCTACCTGACGTAGAATCGAAGACGACAAAAAGGAATGGAACAGGTTTGTAACCTAAATCTATGTCTATCTCGAATCACTACCTAATGTAGAATCGAAGATGACAAAAAGGGATGAAGCAAGCAAGTGCTTTGGCAGAAGCACACAAACAATGCAATGCAAACAAACAAATGGCAGACAAGCGCAGGAAAAGGAGGAAGTCCCATAGCCTTGAATAGTAACAAGCATACCGTGAGTCAACCAGGAGCCGACACATCTGATTCCTGTGGATAGTATCACCGCATGACATGAATTGTCAAGTGTGAAGAGCAAATAATGCGAGCTCTGCAATAAATGCAAACCCCAGGAAAGCATGGAGAGTCAGAATAGGGAACTCTTGCCACTTTTTTATTATTTACTCGATAAAGGAAGCAACACGATTCGCGTGTGCTGAGCTGACACGGACTAGAACTGTGCGGGGGTCGATTGCGGACCCTTTCCGCTTGCCCATCATATCATCATGACTCGATAGCAGGAAATATAAAAAGCGGGACTTTTCTTGGTGGTGCCACGTCGGGTGTCCTAACCACTCTTGACCTATGCAAGCACAAATATAAACACTTACTGAGAATTACCTCCCTATGCAGATAGAGGATTTTAAACAAACCAAACACAATTAGCAAACAGAAGTGCCCTAAACGGGTCTTTAAATAAACCAGAGGGGTTCTTGAACATGCTCCAACTACGGAAGCCCCTTCATACATCTCTATTCCTACTTCTCATGGCAAGGAAAGCGGTAAAATTCTACTTCTCATGCTCTCTAGAAAAGCGGTAAAGAAATGCGGTAAACAAAGTAAAATAAATACCAAACGGATAATAAAATCCGAAGAGCACTGCGAGCTAAAAATACTCCGGAAAACTTGAGTAAACTGCCATCAACAAAGCAATAATAAGAAATAGCTCGATCAATATAATCCACAAGGTGATATCGTGCAACATGTGCGTGTAGCAAATAAGTCCTCGCAACAATCGGAACACCTGCACAAAGGTACATATCCAGACAAAATAGCAGAATATGTGTTTCTCGTAAATATGAGAAAACACAAAGCAAAATGCGTTTCAAACGCAAACAGAACCACAAGAAAAGTGGTAACCACAAGAGAAGTGGTAGGTTAGTGTACCAAGATTAGGTACCTAACCAAAATATCCTCAATGTACCTCGCACAAATCAACAAACATGTCAAAAATAACAAGGAGGCAACAATATAATTGCATATTCACATCACATGTCAAAATATGATCCAAAGGTGAAGAAATGGAATGTAAATGTGTATAGCAACATAAGAATGGAAAATCGGGCAGCAACGCACACATAATGCAAAATAACTCATGAATGATATCAAAATCGAGCTAAGTCCATCACAATAGTCCTCAAATGCAATGCTAAACATAGTTAGAGACCTAGAGTAGTTAGAAATCAAAAATCTACACTAAAATGGCTTTAAATGCATTATTTACGAAGAAAACAAAGCATGAGAGGTAAATCCTTAATAGATGGCAGCAACTACATTCTCTAAAGCTTTCCTAATCATCTAAACAAATAGAGGGAAAATCACAAACTAAACATGCGAAAGGAAGCTAGAACAACTATATAATTATCGAACTAGTTCCTAAGAATCGAACTATTAAAGGTTAGCTTTGAAATTCTATTCACAATTCCAAGATTAGGCATACATTTAACTACAATTAAATGGTATAAAAACATCCTAAAGTTTCTAAGAAACACATGGTATTATATTCCTACAACTAGTCAATTCAAATGACAAAGGAAAAACATGCTTCTAAACATTACAAGTTAATCGAAACTTGACAATTAAGCAACTATTGAATTAAAATAGATGTAAAACACTACAAGTCAGTAGCTAATTCATATTAAATGATCTCAAACAAAATGTAAAAGAAAAACCATGGTCAAAACAAAACGATGCACAAAATTAAGAACACTCTTCAAAAATGGTTCAATCTTCAACACATCCTTGAAGCAATTTGTCTCTCGGGATAATCAAGTTTTTCATCCGATACTCATTATGCAAGCTTACTTGATGTTTAATCACTTATTCATATGCAAAGAATTTTTTATTCTATGAATGATAATTCTAATGAAAATCATATGCTTGTCTTGAAATTAAAATATTTATTGAAAAAATGTCAAAACATCGAATTTTTGTTCAAAGAAAGTAAAAAACAATGGAGTGATACCAACTCAAAATTTTAACAAGCCTCCTAGGAGTCAGGATGCCGTATTCTCATTACAGTTTAGCTTTCAAATTAACCCATGCTTCAATTAGGGCTTTCAAGGGTTGTAACGTGGCTTGGTTCACGGTTTCAGAAAAAAAAGGATTTTTAGGCTCAAAATATTTGGTGCCCACCCATTCTCCGTGATGTTCTCCATTCCTAAGTTCAATTAACTCAATACGAGCACTCATCTTTCACAGGGAGTTTACAATAATTGGTAAATCAATGAGGTATCTTCTTTTCGGACATGGTAGCCACTCACCTCTTTCATTCTTGGTATATGATCACACGATCTTGCTCTTTGATTTGCAATATATATTCTTTTTTTTTTTTTTGAACAATTCGTGTGAAACTAAGTCATTCGACTCTTTGTTAAGGTGTGACTACCTTATTCCTTGATGGACAATGAATACCCATTGGGGTTTCGCCATTTTCCTCGACCTCTTGATAAATGAAGGATAACAAATACGGTTGATCCTTGAATGTACTCTCCTGATGAGATTTAAATGCTCGATCAGGTTAATTGAACACTACCTTGCCCCATGTTAAAAATGGAGGGTTTTTCTGAATAAAAAAGAAACTCCTACTTCAAGTTTCAAAGGGGGTTAACGAGGGTTTCACTCCCTTATATCTCCGGTGTTTGGGAATTTGAACCAATGCCTGTACATCATCAGCAAGGTTTTTATTCGAAAGCAATACCGTTTGAGATTCTTGGTATATTGTTCATCATCCTCCCTACAGAGGTTTTTCTTTATTTACAAGAGTTGAGCATCAAAAGCATTTAAATACAATTAAGAGTGATAACAAATGGATTGATTCAAGACAAACATATCCAATGCATTATGATTAATATTCAAGAATGAACGAGTTTTGCATACAAGTAAGTAATGAACATACAAGAAAAATTACAAATGAGAATGCAAAATAAAACTGAAAATTTCCATCATTTGAGGAGAGTAGTCTCCGAATGGACTTATTGCTTCAAACGATGCCTTTCGACATCTTGACATCCACCGAGTCAAAAGAGGACACAAGTATGACCATCTGGTGTAAATGTGATGACCTTTGCATCAAGCAAATCTTGCACTTTATCTCTCAAGGATTTACAACCTTCTGGCTGGATCATACAATCTTCACAGTCAATACCACAACCTGGGAATACGCCCTTTCTCAATAAACGCTCTTTCATAAAGGATAAAGGAGTTGTCATCAGATTTACATCTTTAACCAGGTTCGAACTTCCATCCTCAACAATAGCATTGACAGTATCATCAACATGAGTTGGTAATGGCTATTGAGTAGCATCAGATGTTGGTGCTGGTCCGAAGTTAAAAGCCTCAGAATAAGGTAGGTCCTGCACCATGTGCTTGAAAGCCATACAATTCTCAATAGTATGCCCCTTCCCGTCAGAATGGAAGGCACACCGAGCGTTGGCATTGAAATTTTTTGGAAACTTATTAGGATTAATCCTTAAAGTACGCAATTCAATCAACTTCAGTTTCATAAGATGAGAAAACAATTCAATATAAGACATCGGGAGAGGATCAAATTACCTTGGCACCTTTGGTCGTTGTTGATTATCCTGCTTAGCAACATAAGTTTGCTTTTGAGGCACAGCAGCAACCAAAATTGTCACATCGGCGCTTGGGGTAATATTGATTTGCACACTCAAACCCATGGGAGTAAACAGAATTATCCCTTCATCAAGCAAATCCAAAACTTTATGTTTCAACGCCATACAGTTCTCAGTATCATGACAAGGTGCCCCTGAATGGAAATCACACCTAGCATTTTCATCATAATCACGCGGAAGCTTTCCATACATCGTGAAAATTTGAAGCTAAACCAATTGAAACTTAAGCAATTGAGGAAGTAATCAAGCATATAGCATCGGAATGAGATCAAATTGCCTTTTAGGTTGTGACAATCCTGGTTGATGAGCTTTACCCTTTGGATCTTTCTGAGCAATAGAAACTGGTTCTGGACGAGAATACCCCGGAACACAAGGTGGTAGAGGAGATGTAAGCCCTGATTCAATACTTGAAGAAACCCCCAAAGTATAGGGAGGAATAGAAACTCTTGTTGCGGAAGCGGGTGCAAGTTTGTCTTCCTTTCCCAACACAGTTTTCAGAATTTCCATAACCAAACTCAGCTGAGTCTTCAACTGATGGTTCTTCTCTTTCAAGAGTTCTTGTTCGCTAACTAAATCTTGCACGTCTAGCATCAAAAATGCCATTTGTTCTTTCATTTCATCCAATTCCTCCACGAAGTTGTTCCATCCCTTAATTCTGATCGCTGAGTGGTAAGAAGTCAAGATTTTCAATTCTGCAAAGAAAATACCAGGTCTGAATAAGAGAAATCCCCAAGTTTCGAGTACTTATTATGGATGCATGAAATGAATGAATATGCAGGTTAGATATGTATAAATTTATTTTTCTAACATTTCTTTTGAAAAATAAACATGCTACGATGCAAGTGCATTAACCAAGGGTTCAAAATTCCAGCATAACAATGGATAACATGTGTACAATCCACGGAATAACGACTGCATAATCTCTGAACAATCTGAATATCACAGGATCAAAGGTTTGACACCAATTCAGAATACCATAGAAGAACCAAATCTGAATATCATAGGATCAAAGGTCTGGCATCATTTCAGAATATCACAGAAAATACCAAAAAAACCAGGCGTCAAGAACCAAGTATCATAAGCCACATGGTCATCAGTAACAGAACGTCACATAAGGACCAATATAATCACCATCAGAATAAATAGTCGCCATCAGAATATAGTCACCATCTGAATAAATAGTCACCATCAATATCAAGTCACCAACGGTACCTGTAATAATCATGATCCCGCCCCACTCACATGTGAAACTAAGGCTTGGGTAAAGTCAAGGTAACTCCAAGATCTCGTTCGCCTAGAGAAACTAACATCATAACACCTACGTGAAGATGATAGCCCCCTGATTGAACTTTCTCTGAAGCATGGACGACATGCCAGACTACAAGATCTACATCCGGTATCTGACATGTTCCACTCTATTCCTAGGTGTCCTATATGTCTCTCGGCCGGGGTATGGGGCCTTTTACCTCTTGTAACTCCCACCCAATTCCGAAACAGATCACAACACAATAGCCCAACCAGTATATAAAAGCAATAAATATGCCACATAGAATGCAATGCAAGCATACAAAGGATGTTGCAATAAAGCAAGTAAATAAATAAACAAATAAATAAACAAATAAATAAACACCCAATAGACATAAAAATAAAAGCTAGGATCGACTCCTGATCGGACCAGCAAGAGGTCTGTACGAACCCCAGTGAAGTCGCCAGCTAAAACAATCAGCTGAACATCATCCGATAACTATATCAATGAAGTCGCCATCGAACGCTTTTTATCTCGCAAAAGGAGAAAGGTGAATGCATCGCGAAAACCTGAAAGGGATAAGACACGGTCTTGCGACCGAGAGATAGGGTAAGGGAATCTATTACGCGAAGGGAAGGTACTCTACGGTATCCACTTCTACTTTCTGTCTAATGGGTGTCTTTATATTTATTTACCGCTTAAATGCTATATCTGTATGCTAAAATAATATGCATGTGAAAGAAAATAAAATAAAGAAAACACGGGGAAAAGAAGGAAGTATTTACAAAGTTTGCTCGACCGAGCCCCGTGACAAGATGCCTACGTATTCCCGCGTGCAATGGGAAAGTTAGAGCGCCGTAGTTCGGCTCATATGTTTTGGTGGGTTATGTGTGTTTTACTTATACAAAAGAATTTTAAACACAAAAAGAAAACCCGTAAGCAAAAAAGTTTGTATTGGTTGGTTGTTTTTACCTTAAAAAAGGAGTTTGAACCATTATTGAGTGTTTTAATTTGCAAAAGAAAAAGAAAACAAGTTTTAATCTTATTACATGAATGCAAAAGAAACTAGAGAACAAACAAGGGAAACTATCTAACTCTATCCCTAATGTTTGATGCATGGATTACAACCTAAGGTCTAACTCGAATTACTACCTAAAGTAGATTCAAAAGAATCCTAAGGGAACATGCCAAAGGTTTACAACCTAAATCTATGTCTATCTCAATTCGCTACTTGAAGTAGAATCGAAGACGACAAAAAGGAATGGAACAGGTTTGTAACCTAAATCTATGTCTATCTCGAATCACTACCTAATGTAGAATCGAAGATGACAAAAAGGGATGAAGCAAGCAAGTGCTTTGGCAGAAGCACACAAACAATGCAATGCAAACAAACAAATGGCAGACAAGCGCAGGAAAAGGAGGAAGTCCCATAGCCTTGAATAGTAACAAGCATACCGTGAGTCAACCAGGAGCCGACACATCTGATTCCTGTGGATAGTATCACCGCATGACATGAATTGTCAAGTGTGAAGAGCAAATAATGCGAGCTCTGCAATAAATGCAAACCCCAGGAAAGCATGGAGAGTCAGAATAGGGAACTCTTGCCACTTTTTTATTATTTACTCGATAAAGGAAGCAACACGATTCGCGTGTGCTGAGCTGACACGGACTAGAACTGTGCGGGGGTCGATTGCGGACCCTTTCCGCTTGCCCATCATATCATCATGACTCGATAGCAGGAAATATATAAAGCGGGACTTTGCTTGGTGGTGCCACGTCGGGTATCCTAACCACTCTTGACCTATGCAAGCACAAATATAAACACGTACTAATAATTACCTCCCTATGAAGATGGAGGATTTTAAACAAACCAAACACAATTAGAAAAGCGCCCTAAACGGGTCTTTAAATAAACCAGAGGGGTTCCTGAACATGCTCCAACTACGGAAGCCCCTTCATACATCTCTATTCCTACTTCTCATGGCAAGGAAAGCGGTAAAATTCTACTTCTCATGCTCTCTAGAAAAGCGGTAAAGAATTGCGGTAAACAAAGTAAAATAAATACCAAACGGATAATAAAATCCGAAGAACACTGCGAGCTAAAAATACTCCAGAAAACTTCGAGTAAACTGCCATCAACAAAGCAATAATAAGAAATAGCTCGATCAATATAATCCACAAGGTGATATCGTGCAACATGTGCGTGTAGCAAATAAGTCCTCGCAACAATCGGAACACCTGCACAAAGGTACATATCCAGACAAAATAGCAGAATATGTGTTTCTCGTAAATATGAGAAAACACAAAGCAAAATGCGTTTCAAACGCAAACAGAACCACAAGAAAAGTGGTAACCACAAGAGAAGTGGTAGGTTATTGTACCAAGATTAGGTACCTAACCAAAATATCCTCAATGTACCTCGCACAAATCAACAAACATGTCAAAAATAACAAGGAGGCAACAATATAATTGCATATTCACATCACATGTCAAAATATGATCCAAAGGTGAAGAAATGGAATGTAAATGTGTATAGCAACATAAGAATGGAAAATCGGGCAGCAACGCACACATAATGCAAAATAACTCATGAATGATATCAAAATCGAGCTAAGTCCATCACAATAGTCCTCAAATGCAATGCTAAACATAGTTAGAGACCTAGAGTAGTTAGAAATAAAAAATCTACACTAAAATAGCTTAAAATGCATTATTTACAAAGAAAACAAAGCATGAGAGATAAATCCTTAATATATGGCAGCAACTACATTCTCTAAAGCTTTCCTAGTCATCTAAACAAATAGAGGGAAAATCACAAACTAAACATGCGAAAGGAAGCTAGAACAACTATACAATTATCGAACTAGTTCCTAAGAATCGAACTATTAAAGGTTAGCTTTGAAATTCTATTCACAATTCTAAGATAAGGCATACATTTAACTACAATTAAATGGTATAAAAACATCCTAATGTTTCTAAGAAACACATGGTATTATATTCCTACAACTAGTCAATTCAAACGACAAAGGAAAAACATGCTCCTAAACATTACAAGTTAATCGAAGCTTGAGAATTAAGCAACTATTGAATTAAAATAGATGTAAAACACTACAAGTCCGTAGATAATTCATATTAAATGATCTCAAACAAAATGTAAGAGAAAAACCATGGTCAAAATAAAACGATGCGCAAAATTAAGTCAAAACGATCAATCGTCGCTCTAAGGGTTAGTTGTCATAGTACCTTAATCATACAACTCGATTATAGATTCTAAATCAATGTAACAACTACCTAAACATGTCAAAATGTTAATCAAGAAGTTATTCAACGGTTAGAACAAGTATTAGATATTATATGCAAAGAAAATCAACACCACAAGTGTATGTGTGTGTAGTGTACAAAAAGGTTCGCTCCGACACCTTTCGAGTCCAAAAATCACCATTATGGATAAATATGAAAAGTGAACCAAAACACAAGGCACAAGCTAAAGAAAACAATCAAAATAATTTTTCAAAAATATCGGAAGCTATGCAGACGCGTACGGTCTCAAAAATGCGGACGGTTCGGTCAAATCTTGTTCAAAGATATATTTTTCGCCTAAAAGTCAGTAGCTCCCAGATTTGACCAAAACATATCCAAATAAAGAAATTGTTCACGCGAAGAGCTTCGGATGGCTCGAGAAACATGATTTACATTAAGAAAAGTCGAAAAAACTCATTACGAATTAAACGTTAGAGCCAAAACAAATATTATGTCCAACTTTATTAATTTTCGAAGTGTCATGTTATTTTCCACCAAACTCAAATAAACTTGTTTCCAATGTGTTTTTGTGGTATTTAGATGAATAAAAATGCAAGTGTACGTGATATCATGTGCAAGTGATACATACTCAATGCAAATACTACCTAAATGCTATGCAAACGTGTAAGAATGTTGAAAGACATTAGATGTGCAAAGTGGTAAAATATTGTGAAAAGTGAAATTTCAACATATTTTCATGTCATCAAAGTTGAACAACACCACATCAAATTAGTTAAACTATCTTACATGCAAATTCATGGATATGCAAAGATGCAACTTATGTCATAATGTATGAATTCAAGTGTGTCCATGTGAGTTGTGTGCAATATGTAGGTGTAGTGCAAGTGTACCTAAAAACTAGGTGTTAGTTCCTACATTTCAACAAAATTTCAATGCACGAAATAAGCCTCAAATTAATGATTCAATGCATGTCAAAGAATTTACATATTACTTGATGCATGATCATATAATTTGTGATCCACAATGCTCACATCAAGTACCTAAATACAATGCAAAGTCACAACACAAGTGTAGGTGTGTGTAGTGTGTAGAAAGTTTCACACCGACACCTGTAAGGCTCCAAAAATGGATCAAGATCAATGAATTCAGCAAAACAAATGTTATAATCGGAATCCACACGGAATTTGCAAGCAATCTCAATATTCAATTTCAAGAAATTCAACAATTGAAAAATCGATTGAAATAAGCACTTACTTGTACTTGAAGCTTTGATTTGAAATTGATGAGGAAAATCTTATAATTCTCCAAGAAAATACCAAATCAAAGCTGAATTGATAATAATAAGAGAGGAGAATCTTGAATCCTTGGAGAATTGATGAAGAGAAAACTTCAACTCTTCACCTCGACACCATAAACGCTCTTCAATGTTCTTGATTGATGAAAAGCTTGATTTGATCCTTGAGAATTGAAAAGGAATAGAAGAGTATGGGGCTGTACCGGAGAAGGAGAGAAGAAGAAACAAATAAGAAAAAGTTTTCTGGCGCGGTGGTTTTGGAATTCCGGTGGTGGTTGGAGGTGGTTGTGCAACTTTGAGTTGAGAGAGAGCGGTGAGAGCTCTTGGGTCAAATTTAACAAATGATTCCCTCTACCAATTTTTTTAGTGGTAAAATATATTTATAGTGTAAAAAATTTGGCTTTGGAGTGCCTTGGATCCACAATTAAATCCAAATCGCGATTATCAAAATAATTTCCGTACACAATCCAAAACAGTCAAATTCGTGCGAAATTTGAAATTGGAATATAAGCGAAAAATGTCCGGAACGCAATTTTGCTTACGTGAATAAAAATTTCGACACGATCAAATGAACGGCCAATGTGATATGAATTTTTGAAGTTTCAGCATAATTTTCGGGCATCTGACGCATGCAGAATTCTCAATGCACTCTTCGAAGAAAATGCCTCGAACCAGGATCTTCTGATCAAAATTTGCAAGTGAGTGTTTATCAGACAACCGAATCTAACAAAATTTGTGAAGTTTTGGCACTGGTCCCATCTCGTTTCGATAAAAAACAAGCGAGATATGATTTTTTGAAGTCCGCGTATCAGATGAAAATTGCTCGGTCCAGATCAAAATTGTGTTCGAAGAATAAAAGACTGGTCTTAAACGGTGAGGAATCAGCTCCCGAGTTGTAAATGAAAGTTGTAGAAGGGTTCGATACGGAATTTTATAAATTGGTCCCGCTCAGTTTCTAGTTTCCAGCTAAGAGATATGAACTTTTTAGTGGGCAGAACACACGGTTCAACACTAAAATTCAGTTTAATCCTCTTGAGAAATTGAATTTTTCGGGGACCTTCCTCACATAACTTGCTTCCGGATTTCAAAAAAAAATTGTAGATAAAAATGAGAGGGACATGCCAGTCAAAATTCATCAGAAAATACCTGACGAGCTGTGTGAGATACGCTCTCTGGAGTGCCCGAAACACACTGAAAACCCAAAATCCACTTTATTGAGAAATAAGCGAATAAATTCAGTTTTCTTGACGAAATGACCTCCAACCTGAACAGATAATCTGGAGGACATATTGATATGATTCTAGAGATTATGGAACCAAGCCAAAATAGCTTCCTGACCAAAAAATCCTGTAAATAGTCGTACGAACCGAGAAACATTGATTCTTAGCTCAAAATGATCTGAGATAGCTGAAACACGTCGTTTCTTTCGTACTTGGGATGTTTTGAACCTGGTAACCCCATGATAAATGATATGCATGCACCTACATGTATGTTTATGCAATCGAATTATAAGCCAGAAATACGAAAAACAAGAGGGTGAATTTTGGGGTACAACACCTGTGATTGCCAAATCTTGGCTTTTTCTTCAAAGAACGGCGATTCTGGTACATAGGGTTTTCCTTCAACGTGGCGGAGGTGAAGAGTTTCAGCAGGAGCTGTTGAAATGTTCTTGTCTGCCATTTTAAGAGAAAAAGATGAAAATGGTGAAAACCTTTGATAGTTGGGGTTAAAGGAAATAAGCGGTTAGGGTTTTGAAGTGCTTTCTGGGTTCTTGGTTTGAAGATTGAGAGTATGAAAGATGAAGTTTTCTGGATTTTTCTATTTGAGGAATGAGAGCGTAGAATAAAAGAAAGAGAATAGGAGGAATGCCTATTTATAGGCATGGAGATGAAGGGAATGAAAAGGAAAAAGGAAACCGTGGCGATTCCCTAGGCTTTAAATCATGTCCGTCGAGGGACACGTGTGAGCAGATAAAGCCGCTAGCATGGTGGGCCATACCAGCTACCTAAGTAATGATGTTCAAGCATTAAATGCTCCCACGTCTCGAAATAAAGCAATATACGTTTCCATGATTGCCTGAAGTCATGAAAGGACCGGAACAGTGAGTTGTCTACAAAAGGTAGCAGAAACGACTAAACCGACGGGAGGCGCAACTTCATATATACCATTGTCTCATGTTCGACAGTATTAAGAATTCAAAAATGGTATCTCTGGGGGGCATTTTGTTAATTGGAAATTTGTAAAGTATGCTTAAGGGCATTTCTTAAAGGCAAAGGTCCTTACAGGTTAAGGACTAGTCTTAAATGAAGTTAGTTTTTCGAATGCTTGACAAAGACAAGTTAGAAGTACCAGAAAATTACATGTCTGTTGAGAAGCTGGGTCAGAAAGCCAAGCAAAATCGACCAAACATCCAGAACAAGATGGCGTCGAAAAGAAATTTGATCGACGAAGTGATATGTTGGTCGATTCGACATAAGTTTGGATCGAAAGAAGGCGTCAGTCGAGATGGTCGTGCTGTCGAAGCTGTAGGCCATGGGACTTAGGAAATTTTATTATGCCTTAAGAATATATCGAAACTGAAAGCATTTGGTTCCTTCTGAAGTCATGAAACGGGAAAAAGTCAGAATAAGGAGATCATGGGTAGTTGTCTCAAATGATCGTGGGTTCGAAGCGTTAAACGGATGGCGAAATCGTGTGCGATGGTTGCTTTTAAGTTTAAATCTCGTCCATAGATTATTTTTAGCAGTTACTTTGTAAATACTATAAATAAGTCAGTATGTTATAATTTTAGTGTGTTCATTTGTACCCTTAAATTGCTTGCCAAAACTCTGCCCAATTCCGCGCTAAAGGAAGAAAGAGTCACTCAAGCCTTTGATGTACGTGAATCACCATATTTCTATTTCAATGCAATCAATTTACTTTTAAGTTTATCTTTACTGTTTTTTTTTGTTTACTTTCGTCTCCTTTATAAAAAATACTTCAACGTAAACTTTTGGTCACGAGTCACCAATCAATGTTCTATTGAGTAGTCAGAATTCAGTGTGTGTAGAAAGCCAGTGTGTTGTTTCCCTTGGGCTCTGGAAACCGTTTATGGACCAAGGTATTTTTTCGCTTACAGAAGCGGTATAATATACCAAAACCTTAGCACGTGTCTTGAGATCAACTGGTCGATCTCGCGAGTAAACCTTAGTTTTAGGACTTAGTGAGGACCAGCGGTTGTTTACCATTTTCCACAGTAAACAAGTACACAACTGTTCTTAAAGATAACATGTAAGGTTATCATCAAAACAAAAGGCCAAATGTCGAAACAATTTGTTCATCGAAAACCAACTTTGTTCATGCAGAACCAACATTGTTCTCACAGTAGTCTCAGCTAAGCCGACATTATAGTAGACACAACTACTTTTGATCGACGCTAACATAATATCTTCGAGTGATTTAGCCGGCCCTTGATACTGACTCGAATATGATGCTAAATCCATTATAGCGTTGATTTTTTGGCTTTTGGCATCAATTAACAGTCGATGCTGTTGTACCCCAAAATTTTCCCTCTTTATTTTTTTTAATAAATAATTGGCTTACACTTAATCAATAGGTGCATTGCATACATATCATTCATGCATTAACCGTGGGATCTAATTTTTCTAATTGAGCGAGAATGCACAATTCAGAAGAAGAGGTTTGATTCTCGAAAGATGGATATCTGAGGTTCCGTCATTTCAAGCGTCATCTTAATACGCAAGATATGTGTGTCGAAAAGCTTCTGATTATTTCACGAGAATTGGAGTTTTGAAGTTCTGATCTCCTATCATGAGGATATTAATTGAGGTTTTCGAGTAAGAGCAGGTTGTGGTCGAGTATTTGAGCCCGAAATGATTCTATGGCCTTTTGTGAGTCTTGAAGTATTTGTATACGGCTTATCGATCTGTACGATTCATTAGAAGATCAACAACGATCGAATGGAAAGAGATTTTGTGTGCGCGTACTGAAAAGTCAACGAAAAGTCAAAGTTTGGCCGAGTGGAATTTTTGGTCAAACTTATGGTCAAAATTCAATATCTGAGAAAATATGATCATTTGTTAAGAAAAGTCGGAGGAATCGGACAAAACACGAGATTTCTTGCAAATTAAGTAATCATGGACTTAGAAATTTTTTCTAAGTTTTAAGAACTTTATGTTCCCGGAGCTATATTGTCAACTCTCTGTCTCACTCATATGTGGTCGAAAGTTTGTGAATTGGTAATCGTTGGAAAGAGCACATTTCGTACTCCGAGTTTGTCCTTGTGAAGATTTCTCCAAAAATGCCCAGATTTCGAGTTAAGAGGCTCCGAAGTTTAATGTTCATAACTTTTTAAGTTCATACTTAGTGAAATTTTGAGTGTTTTTCAACATGTTCAAGTGCTCGACTTTAGAGGTATTTTACACGTGTTTCCAAGCTTCATTTTGCGTCGAGTTCAAAATCAAAGTTGTTCACCTTATGACAATGCACAATTTTGCTGAAAAAATCAGATCCATGCAGGATTCGTATCGGAAGTTACGAAGCTTGGAAGTTATGAGTTTGACATGTTTACTATATTCAACACTTAGAATTTTTTTGGAGTGTTTGCCTATATGGTCATACTGACGACTTCGAGTTCGATTTTATCTTAGTTATCGGCTCCGAATTAAAAAATACTCAACTGAAAAGTTGTTCATCTCGCGCAGCCTACAACTTTGTTGAAGGAATCGAGTTCATTCGGGACTCAGATCGAAAGTTATATAGGTCAAAAAATAAGAATTCATCATGTTTACAATATTCAAACAGTTGTTGTGCACATGCTCGAGGCTGTTTTTATCATCGATTCAATTAGTGTATGAAAAAATGCTGAACATGAAAGTTGGAGTTTGCCATGTCCTCTAAAAGTTCCGTTCAGGAATTATTTCGCTTCAGACGTTGCAACAAAAGATACGAAGCCTCAAAGTGGGTAAGTTGAAGTTTCCGAAATGCGAGATGGAACATGCACTTTTGCCATGCACACGAGAGCATTTTCTTAAACAGTTGTTATGCGCATGTTCGAGGCTGTTTTTATCATCGATTCAATCGCCGTATGGAAAAATGCTAAACATGAAAGTTGGAGTTTGTCATATCCTCTAAAAGTTCCGTTCAGGAATGATTTCGTTTCGGATGTGGCAGCGAAAGATATGGAGCCTCAAAGTTAGTGGTTTGAAGTTGATAAATAGTGAGGTGGCACGTTTGGAACCTGCCCAGCCAAGACTTTCATCGAACAGTCGCGTGGCAAAGTTCAAGTCCATTTTTCTCCGTGATTAAGGCTCTGTTAAAATTGGCAACAAGATACAAAGTTGTTCTATTATAAGAGCTCTTTCCAATGGCGCCGAGTTTGGATTATTTGGTTAAGTATCGAAGAAGCTAGAGGGCCGTAAAGGTGTGTATATGGATTGATTTAATAAACATGACACTTAGAGAAATTTTCAAGCACTCAAATCAGCTTGTGACGTTATGACTTCGAAGCTAAATACGGCGAGCTTGTGATAATCTTTTCATCAGGCATTCAACATCAATATTGTTCTATCAAATGTCCTCTTCAAGTCGACGCTCTCGTTGTATCAGTCGGATTACTACACACTAAGATGGAAGCATCCAAAGTAGCTGGCATGGGTTGATTTTTCTCAGGAAAAACCGATGATGCAGTAGATGACAACATGTCGTATTTCTATAATTGGCCACACAAATCTATCATGCATGCATTATGGAGGGGATATGCTTAAAATGAAGAAAAAAGGGGACGCATTTTGGGGAAAAGAAAGAGAAAAACACTCTCTTTTCTATGAGGACCAAGGCTCCTTCGAGGATTCTCTCACCTTTTTCTTAACGGCAACAAACTCTTCTCGCCGCTAACCACCATAACAACCTCTCATTCTTCTAACCGTAACAACCTCTCATTCTTCTTCCTAACAACCTCGATTCACCATAACACATCACCCTCTCCTTCTCTATCTCTTCACCACTCTCTTTCGTCCATAACAAAACTCTGAGAAAACAATAACAGAAAAGGTCTCATCTTCTCTCTCACGCCTTCGACCACCGCCATAACCGCGCTTTCTCTCATCGACTGTCATGGCCCTCTCATCTCAACGAATCTCGCTCTTGCATTCTCATTAAGAATCCGACATTGCCATCACGGTTCAGCAAAGAAGAAGTGGTTTCTGGTCCATTCTTTGAGTCAAGATTATAGTTCTTCTTCTCCTTGGAAAGATTCTACTCCTTTAGCATTTATTTTGCACGTAGGAATTTTGAGCATTGCCGCAACTTCATCGTCTTCGTAGCCATACACTGTGGAGTTTTTTTTCCTTTTTCTGAAGATTATTATCAAGAACGATCTGTAAACAGGTGAGTCTCTCGAACTTTCTTGACATGTTTATAGTTCACCATAACTTGCCTTCTGCATCGCGTCTATAAGCATTGAGCTGTTGGAGTTTGGCTTTAGGTTCGAATTGTCACGAGTACATGAGTTCTAAGTTCTCAAATCTAGTTTTGTGTTGTGATTTTTTGACGATAGCGTGAGGATAAATAAAAATGGACGTCGGATTCGTAATCAGTGTGAAAAATCGAGTCAAACATTATCAAGCATGTCCATTTACGGAGAGAATATATTTTCTGGCCAACATTCACGTCAAAGAAGACTACTGGAAATTAGTTTCGGCGTCCCTGTTTATCGGCGACGGCGAGTTGGCCCTAGGCGTGGCGGCTCATTATTGGCTTATGCGAAAATACAGTTTACATTAGTTTTTTTTAATACCTAGTTTAATTTTTGTCTCCATATTTTTGTATAATTAATTAATGATAGGTGGTAATCGAGGATTGATCGAGACTGAATGTGGCATGCAGTATCTTAAAAGAGTTTAACCAAATGATGAATATATGTGGCCAAGAGAATAAATGTGGCAGCTCATTAAAAAAAATTCTAAAAGTAATTGTTTGGACAATTGGGCTTAACCATAAGTGTCAAACTGGACTCAAGAGAAATTTGGTGCGGACCTAGATCCTTTTACTAGCTTATACCCCCTATGTTTTGGCCCATAGCGCCACCTCTACTGAATTCAGTGCAATTGGAAGATTTTGATTTACACCCCCTACTCCTATGTAACAATATTAATGCATAGTTCAATTTTGTTTCTAATTTGGATTATTTCGACTTGTAAAAATATCAATAAATAATTTTCGGACTTTTTAATGTCTTAAGATATTTTTGACATTTTTTGTGAATTTTTAATAATTATTTTTTATTAGTTTTTATCCGATTTTTGCTAATACGTTTAGAGGTGACTTTTTCTATAACACTTCGAATTTCTTTTTGCATACAATGAACGATACTTATGCTAACATTCAATTAACTTCATGACTAACATGTTGACATGTTTAGGTAGTTTTAACATTCATTTGAAACCCGTAATCGAGTCATATGATTAGTGTACTATGACAACCAATCCTTAGAGCGACGATTGATCGTTTTGACTTAGTTTGGCGCGTAGTTTTGTTTCAATCATGATAGTTCTTGGGCACTTTGTTTAAGATCATTGAATATAGGTTAGCCACTGACTTATAGAGTTCCATACTTAGTTTAACACAATAGTTGATTAATTCTCAATATGTAGCAATGTTTAAAAATGTGCTTCTCCTTTGTCATTTGAATTGATTAATTGTAGCAGTATGATGCCATGTGTTTCTTTGAAACTTTAGGACATCTCTCCCCAACTTAATGGTAGCTAAATGTAAAATTTACCTTTATGTTTTAAGTAGAATTTTAAAGCTAACCTTTAGTGGTATATCTCTTAGGAGCTAATTTGATACTTATAGGCTTCCTTTGCATGATTAGTTTGCAATTCTTCCGCCATCTTAGGGAGATGTTTATGTAAGCTTTAGAATGTGTACTCACTGCCCTTTATTGGAAATTAGGTTTAACATGCTTCCTAGTTTTTGGTTTATTGATGCTTAGGCTTATTTTGACGCTTGTTTATCGTAGACCTTAAGCTTTGTCGATTGAGATATGGATTTGTATATTCCTTATTGTACGATTATCAGGAATCTTGTATGAATTGCATTTCATGTAGGTACTATTTGTAACACGGATTTGTATATCCGATGTTATATTGTGAATTGTTTTTCTGCTCAAATTGTATTTCTTGCAAGTGGTTCCATTTGTGATATGGACTTGTATGTCCCATATTACTTTGATATGTATTTGTAGGAATTGTATTTCATGCAGGTACTATTTGTAACACAAATTTGTATATCCGATGTTACATTGCGAACTATTTTTTGCTCGGATCGTATTTCCTGCAGGTGGTTCTAATTGTAGTGTGGACTTGTATGTTCCATACCCTTCTGATTTTGTATTTGTATGAATTATGTTTCACACGGGTATCTGTCATGTAACAAGCATTGGTATATCTGACGTTACATTGTGAACTGTTTTTTGTGCGAATTGTATTTCTTGCTGGGATTCAGTTTGTGATTGGACTTGTATGTTCCATATCACTTGGATACACATATTTGTATAAATTGTATTCATGCAGGTGTTTGTGGTGATGCAGATTTGTATATTCGGCATTACACTCATTCTGGTTTTCTGCCTGAATTGTATTTCTTGTAGGGATTCAATTTGTGATTGGACTTGTATGTTCTATATCACGTGGTTACACTTCTTTGTATGAATTACATTTCGTGCAAGTGTATTTGTTGATATTTGGACATGTACAACACGCGCTCCGACCATGATTATTGATATGTCGATGCATTTCTGATCATCTTTATTTGTTAATGTCAACAATACTTAAAGTTTTCTAAATTATTTTTAGCTCGCAGTGATCTTCGGATTTACTATCCATTTGGTATTTTCTATACACTTCTATCGCATTTTTTTACCACTTTTCTAGAGAGCATGAAAAATAGGGTTTTACCTCTTTCATTGCCATGAGAAGTAGGAATAGAGATGCATGATGGGGCTTCCGTATTTGGAGCATGTTCAGGAACCTCTCTGGTTTATTTAAAGACCCGTTTAGGGCAATTCTGTGTGCTAAATGTGTTTGGTTTGTTTAAAATCCTCCACCGTGCATAGGGAGGTGATTCTCAGTAAGTGTTCACATTTGTGCTTGCATAGGTCAAGTGGTTAGGCAACCCGACGTGGCACAACTATGCAAAGACCTGTGTTGTTATTTTTCCGTGTCAGCCCGCACTCGCGAATCGTGTTGCTTCCTTTATCGAGTCAATAATAAAAGTTGCAAGAGTTCCCGATTCTGACTCTCCACACTTTCCCAGGGTTCGCATTTATTGTAGAGCTCGCATCATTTACTCTTCACACTTGACAATTCATGTCATGATGTGATACCATTCACGGGAATTGGAATATGTTGGCTCTTGGTTACTTCCGGCCCTCGCCTTGCTGTTGTAGGCTATGGGACTTCCTCTTTTTCCTGCGCTTATGTGACATTTGTTTTTTTTTTGCATTGTATTGTTTTTGTGCTTCTGCCAAAGCACTTGTTTGCTTCATCCCTTCTGCCGTCTTCGACTCTACTTTAGGTAGCGATTCGAGATGGACATAGATTTAGGTTGTAAAACTTTATTTGGACAGTATTCTCTAAATTAAATAATCTATTTTATAAAAATGAGAAAATAATAGTTAATTGGTTTTAAATAGGGAAGTGTTAGTTTTCCGATGTTGTGGTTGTTTATACCTAGTATACTTGGCTTATGGAATTCGTCTGGTGTTGTACATTCGTATTGAGCATATGTTGATACTTGATTATATTGTTGATGGTTATTATGTGTTGGTGTTGTTGATGGCATTACTCGTTGATGAGTAATTGCTTGTATGTTTATGCTATTGGTAATGTTCATGATTGTTGTCGATATCATGTATTGTTGAATGTTGCATGGTGTTGATGTGCATGCATATACATTTGGTGGTAGCTAATTCCCATTGTGTGGAATTATTAAGTTGGCCAATATCCATTGTCGAGTTGGAATGGGCGGTGAGGTCTTATCTATGTCCGAGTTGGAATGGAATAGATGTTAATGTTGTGTCCGAGTTGGAATGGAATATATGTGAATTTAGTTCATTGTCGGTACCACATGCATAGAGTCTTGCATTGCATCTTTTATGGATTATGACATGTTAGGATGGATTTCAGTGTTATAATCTTGTTGTTGTGTATGATGTATGTTATGACTTAAATTGTGATATGAATCTGATTATGCTGAAGAGGGTGGACTGATAACTTATGAATTTATGTTGTTTTGATGAATTTATAATGCATTTTAATTATGATGAAGTCTCACCCTTACTTTGATGATTTCAGATTGAAGTTTAGCGGCTTAGGAGCTGTGAGGATGGATCATTGAGCTGTGCGTTTTAATTATTACGTGTCGGTGTCATGCTCTGATTTGTAACACTGGGGAATGTTTGGTTTAGAGTTATAATTAAACTCTGTTATTTCATTTATATTTGTTTTGGATAATTTGTTGGTTTTGAACTTATCCAGTTTTGAGAATAATTCTGCTGTGTAAAACACGTTTCTTTCATGACTATTTAATTTATGTTCTTTAGTAAAGCATGAAATTTTATTTTAATGAATTGTGATGCCCTTTGGTCCATGTTAAACTTTGAATTTGTTATATAATTACGGAGTATTTTTAGAATGGTGTTACAACAGTGGTAATGATGACATAGATCAATTCCATGAAACAACGTACTATTCAAGATCTAGCTTAGATAACATAACAATGCGAAGTAATTAATGAAGGTAATGATGACATAGATCAATTCCATGAAACAGCGTAATGTTCAAAATCTAGCTTAGATAGCGTGTGATGGTTAATGATAACCACTGGTTACACGCGTTAATCACTACATCTAGCTAAGAGACACGTTTAATTTTCTTTGATTATGGATAATCAAGATATTTCCACCTGGTCAAAGATACTTCAGACCGAAGCATCTTTTGATGACTGAGATCAGAAGGAGAAATAGTAACAAAGTATAAAGAAAAGGTAGCGGTGTTACACTGATAAATCTGATATACTTCCTTCTAATTTTTAGTTTGTTTCCAGAAAACAACTAATCTTGTTCTGACAAACACAAATGATGATAACTCTAAATTTAAGTTCCAAATCTTGGATCATAGATCTTTTTCCCAATTAGTGTGGCAAGCATCCATTGTTCAAGTGCAATGACTAGAGTCCAAAGGCACTATCTAGAACATCTCTCTGTCGTCATCAGAGTCTGACTCTTCATCAAGAAGTAGATCGTCCTCAGATAATGATTCGTTGATGTTAGTTTTTTCCATGAGAGCTACGTTGGCATGTTCTTCATCATAATCTTATTCTTCTGAATCTAAATCATCCCGCGTTGCCATGAGACCTTTCTTAGCTTTGAAAATATTCTTAGGTTTTCTTTCATTTCTGAGCTTTTGACACTCATTCTTGTAATGCCCACGCTCTTTGCATTCGTAGAAGGTGACTTCCTTTCCATAATTTTTCCTTTCGTCAGATGTAGACTAATGTCTACCTTTAAATATTCTTGATCCTAAGAACTTGCTCTGTGTTTCTACAGTTGGTTTATCTTTTTAAAACCGAGAGGCAATTCATCTTTATTTGAGTCTTCTTCGGACTCTTCTAATTCTTCCTCTGCTTGATAAGCCTTTGTATTTTTTGACTTAGACTTAAGAGAAATAGATTTACCTCTTCTTTGAGGTTCATCTTCTTGAATATCTATTTCATGACTTCTTGAAGAATTAATAAGTTCCTCAAGACTAGTTTCGTTGAGATCTTTCTCTAATTTTGAAGCAGTTACCATGGGTCTCTATTTAGCAGGAAGACTTTTGATAATATTTTTGACGTGATCAGTAGTATAGTAACCTTTGTCCAGAACTATGAGTCCTGCAACAAGCATCTGGAACCTTGAAAATAAAGTTTCCACATATTCATCTTCTTCCATTTTGAAGGCTTCGTACTTCTGCATTAGGGCCAGAGCCTTTGTCTCCTTGACTTGAGCATTTCCTTTGTGATTCATCTAAAGAGAACCAACGATGGACTTTGCAGTCTCTCTATATGTGATCTTTTCATACTTTGTATATGAGATAACATTAAGAAGAATGGTTCTTGCTCTATGATGATTCTTGTACATTTTCTTCTGCGCATCTATTAGAGTGCTTCTAGCAACTTTCTTGCCTTCTGAATCTACTAGGTAACTGTAGCCATCAACTACAAGATCCCATAAATCCAAGTCGAATCCCAAAAAGTAGCTTTCTATTCTATCTTTCCAATAGTCAAATTTTTCACCATCAAAGATGGGAGGTTTTGCACTATATGATGTAAGGGCAAGATTCATGTTTTCATGATGTCAAAAATCCTCATATCCTCAATGACATGTGTGTTACATTGGACATACTTGGGACAAACTATTGAGATAGAAACTTGGATGAAAATCAGCATTTGGTAAGAAAATTGAAACTTACGTCGACTCAAAACAAGCTCTGGTCGAATCAAGTTAGTGTGCAACTCACGGGTTATGTTGCTCCGACCCCTTGGTCGACTCAACCTAGGTGTCATGAAATTTGAAAGGTGCGTCGACGCAACCCCCTGGTGCGGTCGAAGCATTCAAGATTTTTGGCCCTTCTCCCAGGCTCGGGTTGTGCTGCGTCGACTGTAACACCCCAATTCTACCCCTCGTAATTAATAATAAAATCAGAGTTTCAAAATTTCGTCTAACAAAATTGAGGCATCACATATTCGCATTTTCATCAATTCGCATTATAATGCACATCATAAACATCAAAAGTCGGATATACCGATTTATACATAATTCACACAGCGGATGTGTTCACAAAATATACATAGCATCGTATTATCATCAATACATAAGGTTATAACATCATAAGATAGTATACATAAACTATCCTATCAAAATAATAACGTCACCCAAATCCTGAGTGTTACTACGATCAGAGCAAAGCGACACAAAATAAAGAGACTCGAGCTAATCCTCATCATCCTCGTGGATCACCTGCATGTTACCAATATAAAGGCAACAGCGAAACAAGTAAAGGGTGAGATACTTCAAAACATATAATTAAAAGCATGATAGAATATATACATAGTTTTGGAATTATAAATGATATAAGTTAAATAAAGTATGTCAACATATATTATAAGCTTACATACTTTAAATTAGCATTTAGTGTATAAATTAACACTTTAACATCGTCACATAATCATTATACTCGCATCAACACAGCGTATCATATATCATCGCAATTCAACATCATTCACCAATTAAAACCCAATGCCAAACAACTCAAACATAAACATAACCGACTCCATGAGACACGACTATGTTATGCATATGGTACTCGTCGCTTTGTCCATAATTAGGAACACTTGGCATAAAGCCCATCTTCGCTTGGCATAAAAGCCCTCGTCGCTTAGCATAAAAGCCCTTGTCGCCAATGCAATGTATGTGACTCAATAATAAAGACAACACATCATCATCGCTCATCAAAATTGACATAAAGTCCATGTTGCCATATTTATTCACATCAAATAAACATATCATCGTATCGCATAATCAACAAGTATTCATTAATGAATACACCGTCGCAGACATTATGTTTAATCACACCACATCGTTATCAATTAATTCACCAAATTCCAAAAACGGAAAAATAGTCAAAACACCAATAATCGTCGCGAAATCCATTCTTAATAACCGGCATTAGTCATAAACATCAACATCGAAATCGGATTGTCCATACGTGTCTTAAATCGACTAAAACGCTATCCGATTCAATTTAACCGTAATTTGGCCTATTTCGGGTCGTTCCGTAAAAACTCGTAATTTCAAAAAACTAACCTCACCACTACGTTCTACACGTCAAACTTAGCTAGCACGTCCATTTTCGTTGAATTCAGAGCAACTTGCTCCGTCATCGAATTTACCAAAATTGGAAAATCGGAACATAATCGGGTTCTAAATTTAATCGGCTAACTTATGTCCTAATTATATTTTATTGATATAAAGTGTTACTAGGTGAAATTGGGAAAATTGAAACAAACAGAAGCTTAACCATAAAATTATGCAGGAAAAACTATTTCTGCAGAAAAACAGAAAACAGAGTTTTCAACACAGAAAAACCACAAGCCAGCAGAATTTTCGTTGCCTTCCCCCTGCCCACAAGGGACGTTCATCCCAACTTGTTTAAGGAGAGGAGGCGGGGGCCTCATAGTGGGGGACGGTCGCCACACACCTTGAGGTGGGCGCCTCCCCCTTCATACTCCCTCCACGCCACTCTTTCATTCCTCTTCCCTGCAACTTATATTTTCTGGTTTTCTTTCTTTTCACAGTTTACAGTTTCTTTCTTTTCCATTTCCATTAAATAACTTCCATATACCACAATTATAGCAATAACACACCCATAATCCCTACTCCTAATCCAACCTTTCTAAACTATTTCAACAATCAACCTATCAAAACCCTATAAATCAACTATCAATTTTTCCTAATCCTAGAATATACCAATCAAAACCCTAACTATATGAGATGGAGAATCAAACCCCTTACCTCAAAAGCTTTGATGGTTCTTGATGATCCTACAAATCCAAACTTGCTCTTCTTCTTGATCTTCTCTTGCTCTTCTACCAAAACCCTCTCTATTTCTTCCAAGTTTCTATTTTTTTGGTGTTTTTGGTGTTATGTTGGAAAGAAAGTGAGGAAAGTGTTTTTATAAGATGGTGGTCTTACTAGCCAAGGGTGAAAAACCCAATTCTATCAAATTGTTCCTCACACCCCTATCCATTCTTAACACACTAATAACATCTAATTATATCATTAACTCAATTAATTAAAATAATTCTGAGGAATTAAATATCGGTCCGAATAATATTTTACCGAACCGAAGGGAATAAAACTCGGACCGAACGAAACGTCGCCAAATATATTTAATAGATATATCAATTAATATAATTATTCTCGTCGCCAAAACAATCGTCAAACGATAATTCAAAAATATTAATATAATATAATATTAAATAAAACGGGCGTTACATCGACCCTCACTTCTGGAGCGGTCGTCTGCTCACTTAATGTTGCAGAATTTTCTTTAATTTTTTCTGTCTTTCAATTCTATTTTACCTAACACATACAAATAGTGGTTTGATTCTTTTTGAGTAGTTAACTATAACATAGTGAAAGATACACATAAATAACACTTTATCTTTATCCTCTCTTCTCAAAATTCAAGTTCTACACACCATGGGTGTTGAATCAAGACTAGAGTTGTGGTGATAACGTTCAAATTGAAGATTCAATTCAGATTTAGGTTGTGATTTGTGGGCTTGTTATTGAATAAAACCATTAGGGTTTTGTCCTCTAAGATTCCAATCGGTGAGGGGGGTTTTATACAAGTCTTTGTTTCAACGGATACAGTTGAGTGAAAGGATCGAGGAATGATGGGTTTGCTCGATCAAGTAACGATAACCGGAGGATCGTGAAGGAAGATTTGGGTTCGATCAATTTCGATCGAAATTAGTTGAGTGAAATATTGGAACAATAAACGGTTCGTGCATTCGAGTAACGTTATTCGGAGGTTTGTTCGAAGGGATCGAGGCTTGATTTGGCTCGAACCAAGGAAAGGTAAGAAGATAGCTTCATCACCAACAGTTGGTTTGTGTATATTGGGAACTATTTCTTCACCTGTGACATTTTGCAATTTAATACAAGATATCTCAATTCTAGATTCTAGAATTGGGGGCAGACGTACCCTACGCAAGGACGACAAGAAGAAATGCCTTAATAAATCTTGTGTTCTTCTTCGATTTTTACCTTCTATACTTGCTTGCTATAATTTGTGTGATTTAGATTTTCAAACTTCATTCTACTGAAATCATGGTGTGTCAAGCTCAATTTATAACATTTGTAACAATCCGTTTGGTTAATACCTAAGAAAACTCACCATCACAATTTGGTAAATTCAAGCCTAGTGCATTCTGCACACAAGTTGTTTGACAAATTGGTTCATACACAAATTATTCATTATGCTTGACTTTATTATTAAACAAACTCATTGGAAGTATTGCATACTCATTCAGTGTGTTTAAGTGATTGACCATTTGAGTATAAACGTATTGATTCACATTTTCTCATATTATCCTGTACAGTTCACATATCCGATCTTTTCAATAGATGATCGTTTAGACGGTTGAAAATTCGGGGAGCTTTCACATTAATTTTGAAGTGCAACAATTTAAATAAATGATTTATTCAACCCCATTTCTAGATTGATCACATCGTCTAACATATGAGTCTCATTCCTTGTTATCAGAAGTGACAAAAACAACATTGTTAGTGGCAGTTGTTGTTTTTCACACACTAGATCGGTCCTGAACACGTGTTTGATAAAAATCCAACCTTTTATCACCTCAGAACTGGAGCTTTGATACCAATTGAAGGTGTGAAAACACAAGAAATGGGGGGTTTGAATTGGGTTTTAAGCTTTAAAAACTTTTCTCGAAACCGATCCCCTTTAAAATTTACTTCACTTTTGATTATAAGGTAGAGAACATTGGAAAGTATAAATGAACATAATATTGTTATACTAGTTCACTTGATAACCTCAAGCTACTTTAGACCACCCTTCTAGGTGATTTTACACACACCAATTGTATGTGACTAACACCTGCACACACCAACTGTATCTGACCAACTATCAATCTTTAACGCTATCTTCTAACCCTCCTATACTTCAGAGGCTTCTGCAAGCATGAGCAAGAAAGAGAGAACATAACTTCTGGTTTATCAAAACTTCAAGTATTCAGAGTCTTCAGAATTGCGTCCTCAAATTCCTTATCACTTGGTATTGAAAACCTTTGTATCGAACCTAAGGTCAAAAGAACTTCAAGCCTTCAGATTCTTTAGAACTGCGTCTTCAGAGTCTTTAGCACTTGGTCTTCAGAATCCTTTGTCTTCTGAAACTTGAGTCTTCAACATCTGGACTTTGTTCACTCAGAACTTTTGTCTTAAGATCTTCAGGCTGGTTTCTTTAGACAACACGTATAAGAGTCACACAAAAATTTAGTGCCTTCTGAAGCTTTTCTCGCTACTGTTCATCAGAAGTTCGGTAGCTTAGAAGCGGAACATCTTCTCTTCTAATGTCTTTTCCATGCCATTCATTAAAGGAAAAACCTGTTTGTTAATTCTCAAACACAACAAACATTAGAGTATCAAAATTGTTCACACAAAGATACTCTTTGTTATCATCAAAACTCAGAGAAACATTTGTAGAACCAAATCTTGTTCTAACAATAAGGTTCATCCCCCCGTCAAGAAATGACTCTCACTCCCTAACTTACAGAATAACTTCATGCATAGAGGTGGAGGCCCATGTTATAGTTTACATATCTTCGTGCGTGCCTCTTCTTTAAGAGGGGTAGACAGAAAAAATTGATCATCGAAATGCTTTACGTTATCAAAGTAAGTCTCGGAGAATTTGGAGTTCTGCCTCAAAGAGAGTAGGCTTGAACCATGTGCGTGATTTTGACTGTTTTGATTCTTGAAGAGATGGACGAACAACATCACGGACGACTTGCCCCTTGTACTCAAACCAATGTTGGAAAACATTGACAAATGCCCAACCCATCAAATGAAATTGTGAATGGGTGATCATGAAATTTTCACAATACTGATCTCAAAGTCATTAAAAGAAGACAAAAACCTATGAGAGAGAATAAGCACTCGTGAAAAAGGATGACACACACATCATATTGGCTGCATATCCTCTTATATCCATATGACGGAAATACTCTGGAGTCATACAAATGACCCACGTCAATCGAAGTATAGTCTAAGCCACCCTCATGGACAAAAGCGTGAACGCTTTATAATATTCCATGATCCACCCAGTTGCCCAAGGTATCTATGCTCGCCTTCCTATTCATAGTTGACGCAATCTTAATAATAATAAGGGATATAGAGAAGAGAAAAATACAAACAAGATTTGATAAGTAAGAAAGTTCAACACAAATACTCCTAGCAAAAAATACCAACAGTAGAAGAAATCTCTCGAAAAAGAAGCAAAGGTATCTTGGGTCCATTATTCAGTAAACTCTAGAGAAAAGGGCAGAAGAAAAATAAAATTGTTAACTTTATCTTAAAGAAATGAGGCAAAGAAACAATTAAAGACAAGTGAAACTAAAAAATAAAGCAGCGAAATATAAGTAAATGGGTGATAAATGGTATCTTTATCAAGAGGTGAGGCAAAGAAATATTTAAAGGCAAGTGAAACTCAAATATGACGGTGAATCGAAAAATGCATATCCTAAATAAAAAGAGAAGGTGGTGAGTCACTAGAGCTCATAGAAGTAGGAAATGGTTTGTGAGAAGAAAGTAAGCCTCAATCATAAGAAGGAATGAAAATCGTTTGAAAAGCCAAAATAATCCATTAATAGTACAACAAGAGAGATTAATCGAAAAGTTCATACTAAAAGAAAATAGAAATATGAAAAACAATAATCAGATCTTGACTTTAAAATACAACGACACTTGAGTGCACTTGAACACCCTAGGGAAAAACGCAACGTCTTAGCCTATGAACCTAGGGTCACATGTGATGAAATCATATGAAACGTCTCAATGATGAGACTAATATTTAATGTGTTTGTTCTCCCGAATCTCTTCCACATAAAGATCCTCGACATAAAGAAATCGACCTAGTTTCTTGAAAGGTTTCTCGTATGTCATGCCAAGACAAGCCTTTGGACAAATGTTTTGCGTTGGCAGAAACCTAATAAGAAATAGGCTTACCATCCATGTAAGTCATCACATGTGCATACTAAGTTATAATTCTGATCATCAGGACCAGACCAATCAAACTGGAGGCCTCGTTTTAATTTAAAAATGGACCCAAATTTATTTAAAAAAACACACTGATAATAATTAAAAATGAAACATTAAAAATATAATTATATATCAATAAAAATAAATTTTAATTATAGTTATTTAACTTTTGATCAATTTTTTTTTTTAATGTGTTGGGTTTTTGTCATAGTTTTTTTTGTTGAATTTTTTATATTTATTAATATTAATGTAAAAAATTTGGACATTTGAAGATTTGAGAGCCCTCTAAAATTTAGAGTCATGTGCTATAGAGCCCAGGACTCTGCCTAATCATAATTCATTTCACCCATTTTTATTTATTCAGGGCGTTTGAGTGCTAATATTGCAGGTCCACCCTCTACAAGCATTACGCTGATTTGTATCATTGCATTAGGGGTGACAATTAATCCATTAAAATAAAATTCATTCAATTCATCTATTAAAATATTCATTCAATTCACCCACCAAATAAAAAATAAGTTAACAGCTTGATTCAATTCATCCACCACATTTTAAGGATCCAGTGAATTACTCTTTAAATCCAATAAATCTATTTATTTTTAAATTAATAAAAATATAATTTCAAAAAAAAAATAAAAAACTGATAAATATTTTTTAAAAAAGGGAATTTTTTTTAACAAACTGGAAAAAAAACAGAAAAAAAAAATTGAATTTTTTTCTTGAAAAATAAAAGAAACTGAGAAAATAATTTTTTTTCCAAAATTAATAAAAATTGGAACATTGTGTATTTTATTAAAAATTGGAAAAAAAATCCAAAAATTAAAAGAATAGTAAAAAAACTGAAAAAATAATTTTTTTCCGAAAAAAAAAATTAAAAATTCCGAAAAAAAAGTTAAAATAAATTTTTTTCTGAATATAAAAAAAATTAAACTTTTTTTCTTGGAAAAAAACAGGGAAAAAAGAAATTCGAAAAGTAAAAAAAACTAAAATTACATATTTTTTTTATAAAACCAAACATAAATTATTTTCTTAAAAAAACTGAAAAAACAAATATTATTTTGGATGGATGGATATCCATCCATTAAAATGTTGTTAATGGATTAATTTTATTTTTAATAGATGAATTGGATTAATATATTTAAGAAAGTTTTAGTGGATTGTAATGGATTATTTTTATCTATCCATTAACCATCCAATCCATATCCATCCATTTTGTCATCCCTACATTGCATCTAGAATCCACCTCGTCAAGTCACCAATAGGGATGAAAATATGATTGACCAGGCTAAGCTTTATAAGACTTGAGTCTGCCCTACAATAAATTTACAACGTTTGAGTCTGGTCTATGGCCTATTATATACTCTTTTATTGGCATGATCGACTATTTTTAAAAGTTTGGTCTGGTCTGAAAGTCTATTTAAAAGTTCATTTCTCATTAAGGTTTTTAATTAATTCATATTACATATGAAACTTTATAGGTCAGCATTTATATGCATATATAGGCCGGCCTATTTAACATTTTTACTAATATACATGTATATATATGTCAGTCTATTTAATTTTTTTTTGATATATATATATATATATATATATATATATATATATATATATATATATATATATATATATATATATATATATATATATATATATATATATATATATATATATATATATATATATATATATATATATATATATATATATATATATATACCACCTATAAAATTTCATAGATTTTTTTAATAGTCTTAGTATGGTTTATTTAGTTAAATGAATTTTTAAAAATATCTAATCTTAAATTTTTTTATTAAAAAAAGGGTTAAATACACTTTACCCCCTGTAATGTTAGCGAGTTTAGGGTTACCCCCCTGGTAAAGTTATTTTTTCAATACCCCCCTTATGTTATGTAGATTCCTTCATAGAACCCCCTAATATCCAGGTGGCATGGAATCTTGGTTTTTTATTTCAGACGTGGCTTTTTAATTTTTTTTATTTTCACATGTGAATCTTCATTAGGTCTCCAGCATGGCATAAACTAGAAATTAGGGTTCCAAATCCATCCCTCTCTCTCTTCGTGAAATCCATCCCTACCCCAAATCCATCCCTCTCTTCATCTTCGTCCGTGTCCCTTCATCCGGGTTATGGTCGAAGGCATCTTCCACGAGTGAAGTTGGAAACGGCTTACCAAGATGTGGATGCAATGAAACCATGAAGTTGTGGGTCTCAAGTCAATTGAAAACCCCGTCAAATTTTGGAAATGCAGAATTATATGGTGAGCAATTTTGAAGCATTTTATTATTTTGAGTTTGATTTCAAATTAATTGTTGGTGGTGTTTGTCTCAAATTGCGAATGGGTGCGGTTTATTTTGTGGGATGATTTGGTCGTGAGTTTGCAATGAAAGAAACCAATCCGTCCGGATGCCGCCAATGTGAAGTCAACAAGGCTTATTTGATTGAATTTTCTAAAGAGATTGTTGAGGAGATAGATTGAGTCGGAAAGCTTAACAAGTTAGAAAATCAAGAAAAGATTGCAATGGAAAAGAGGAAAAATTTATGGTTAATGTTTGTAATTGGTCCATCATGGATGTTGATAGCACTATGGTTAAGTTAGTCTAATGAGTCATCATGTAATTGTTATGTCATTAGTGTTTTTCAAAGAATGTAATGTTGAACTTGTAATGTGTTCATCAATGAAATGTAGTCTGTTCATCAATCTTAATGATGGTACTTTTTACTCCCACATCCGTGTCTTTTGTCTTATTAACTGAAAAGTCATTAAGGAAAAATAATGGTTGAAATCAAGTTTCAAGTTTTTCAGGCCTGCCCATTATATTTCTTCCTCATCGATGTTTCCATGTCTTCAGCTAGAAGTGGCATGATTGCGGTAAGCACTTCATTTCTGATATAGCTTGTCGCATACCGATTCTTAACCATTAGAGTTTTGGCATGATTGCGACACTTTATCTTGATTTCGACGAATCGCTGGCAACCTGTGTTGTAGCCCAAACAATCAAGTCTTGTTTAGATGAGTCGCTTTTCACGAACACAAATAGGATTTGCAACTTTTGACAAAGACTATTAATTTTTACAATATGAAGGTTAGTAGTAGTACTATTAGCTTTTAGTGCACTACCATTGTTAATGTGTCTGCTTCCTTTTATTAGTCCATGACTTGTACTAATCTTTCTATGAATTATGCCTTTGCAATATCCTTGACTCAACCACGATGTTGGTTGTCTCGATCTAGATGACATATTTATTCCACTTCCGATGATCTTCTTGTTAACTTATATGAATCAAGAAGTGTGGTGGAGAGCTTCTTAGATAGCTTGCCAACTATGTTCCAGACAATGTTAATGTGGAATCGACTTTTGGTCCGCTATTAAGGCTTTAATGGTTATGGTAATTTTATTAATCATACTTACTTTCTATTCTCGACTTTTGAGTATGTTTGTTAGTACATTTGACAAATTTTTCTATGCAGAGTCAACTTGGAGGGAAATTGTTGATTTTTCAAAATACACTACCATCTCTTGGTATTGGTCGCTTAAAGTTACGCGGAGATGATTCTCGATTTATGGGATGATAAAGAAAATGGTTTGAGACTATCCAAGAACCGCTTTTAAGCAAATGGTCACGAGTTGTCTATGCCAAATTTCAAAAATATATATGCATTCAGTGATAAGTACACTGACATAGCCTCCTTAGGTACAAAAATTTATACTATTTCTTCTAACTTTCCCACGCCATCCATATTAGTACTGAACCTATTGCAGTGAAAGAAACCAATCCGTCCGGATGCCGCCAATGTGAAGTCAACAAGGCTTATTTGATTGAATTTGCTAAAGAGATTGTTGAGGAGATAGATTGCAGAGTCGGAAAGCTTAACAAGTTAGAAAAACTGAAGAAAAAGATTGCAATGGAAAAGAGGAAAAATTTATGGTTCCACATGTTTGTAATTGGTCTGTCATGGATGTTGATAGCAGCTATGGTTAAGTTAGTCTAATGAGTCTGTCATGTAATTGTTATGTCATTAGTGTTTTTCAGCAATGTAATGTTGAACTTGTAATGTGTTCATCAATGAAATGTAATCTGTTCATCAATCTTAAACTGTCAAGATCATTATTTGATTAAACTTTCAAAGATTCAATCTACCAATAATGATGTAAAAAGTTATATCATAATGAAAGAGCAAAATTGCAAAATCATCAGAAAACTACAGAACAATTTTATAGTCAGTAATTCTAAAGAAAATATGACATAGTAAACATATAAATAAATTGAAATATATTAATGTAGTCTATCTGTTAAACTGATACATTAGTAAACATATAAATATGACATAGCCATTGTGTTTTATAGACAATACACACCAATAATGTTAAACTGATACATTAGAATTGATCATCACAGTAAGTGCATATGTTTGTTACAAAAGGATTACAAAATACATGTCTTCAAAGATCAGTTGGCATTACAAAAGAGTTTTCCAAAAGGATTACAAAATACATAGCAGAAACATAATAATCAGTCCCTCATTTTGAAGTGGGTATGTCTTCATTTTCTGGTAGGGTAATTGGTTTGTCACTAGATATTCCTTCACCTGTTATGGGTCTTTTAAACCAACTCAACTTGATCCTCTCACTTTGCCTTCTTTTGATGATAGGTTTTTTTTCAACCCTTTTTCTGGATTGTTTTGTGATTGAGGCAGCCACACTAGATCCTGTTTGACTCATAATAGTTGGAACAAGCATATCATTGAGGTCGGATCGCTTGAACAGCACATTTGTTGGAACATCATATCGATTGCAATAAGGTATATCGATGCGCTTGGCATATCATTTGCGTTGGCATATCGATTTTAGCAGCCATATCATTGGCACATGTCCTTTTTAGGTTTTCTACAATGTAAGACACAATGTATGGTTGTCATCACAATGCATATCACAATGAAGAATGTAAGATGTAATGTAGAATGTAAGACAAAATGTATATCACAATGAATTACCTTTCTTTTAAGTGCATTGGGATCCCGAGTGGTAGCCTTACAAGTCATAGCATTGTGACCAAAATTATCACATTTGGTGCACTTATATGCAACACCGATCTTCTCTTCCTTGCATCATCCTCTCCACTTTCTCTTATCCTAATCTTCTTAGGTCTACCAGACCATTTTATATGCAGTGGTAGAGGTGGTTCCATCTCAACTTCCGCCACATATCTTGACCATTGATTGGACTTATCGAAAATCCATAACATAGTGCAAACTTTTCTCTTGTGTAACAAGCATCAACAAATTCATCGTGGTTTTGCTTTCTATAACTCGTAGCACTAAAGATGCCTACATGGAATTCTACTAATTCCCAAAATTACAACTACATGACCTTTAGCAATGTCAACAATAAATTCATGTGTGTTGTAACTATGTGTAACCCGAAAGTCTCAAGAATTGACCATGTTGGCAACCAATGACCACTATTGAACACCTCATTATCTAACCTTCTCCTAGGTATTGGCATCACCTTATGTGGCCAATTTTCTAGTTTACTTGCAGGTGGATAACCTATTCATCGATATTTTCTTATCCACTCACACATTGTGAGTATAGGTTTGTCCCTAGCACTAGAATGGTAGCATTAAAAGACTCGAGATATTATTCATCAATGTATCACATTTAGGGTAAAAGAAAAGGCATGCTTACACCGTTTTGGTAGGAAACCATCAACCAAGTCCAAGCATTGGGATCGCATTCTTCAATTCATTCATCTTTTGGACCCATGCTCGATAGTATGTGGCTTTAGCGCCCCATCATTAAATCTCTAATAAGGGCTCCTCCACCAAACCTTTTCTTGAAATTAGCATACAAGTGCCTAAGACATAATCTATGCTCAATAGTATCGATAATTCTTCAAATACACCACAAGTCCTCGATACAAAATAGAAATTTTTTCAACATTTAGAGAATAGAATAATTTGCAATGTAAAGATAGAGTTAAATACATACCTTCGTTGATCGTAGATAAATACATATCTTCTATCCCGACCAATGTCCTCCATTAGTAGTTGTATAAACCATCTCCAACTCTCCTTTGTTTCATTTTCAACCACACCAAATGCCAAAGGGAAGTATTGATCATTAGCATCCCCGCCACAGAATAAGTAATCGCCCACCATACTTGGTCTTTAAGTGACATCCATCAACCACCACAAATGGTCTGCATCCATGAATAAAGCCTTTCTTACACCATCAAAAGAAATAAAATGACCCAAACCTTGGTTGTATGGATGGACTAGGTCTTTCTACATTTATCTTCACAGTGTTGCCATGGTTTACCCTTCTTAGTTCTTCTCATACCTCCATATGAAAGCATACCGATTGTCAAGATCACCTTCAATTATCTTCTTGGCAATTAGCTTAGCCTCCATGCTTTTGCAATAATACCCACAATATGTTTGCCTCATATCTTGGATGATGTCTCTTATCCCGATCAGACGAAGTTTGCATCCTCTTTACCACATGTACACCACTTTGAGCTAGCAGACTTGTTGTTCAAAACCCTAGCACATGTGTGCTTATGTACAAGTGTTTTTATAGCAAAAGTCTCCTTGTGGCCCACCTTAGAGCATAAGACTAAAACCCACATTTATGCTTACACACCACCCTTACCCTATCTCCTCATTTTCACAAAAGAAATTTCCTCCCATTAAGCATCGACCACTCACGGATAATTTAAAGTCATCAAGTGTGTTGAATTCCATACCCCACTTGAATATAAAGTCTTTGTTTAGATGCTCTTTCCTAAACCTAGCATACTTGGGCCTTTCTTCATCACAAGAATCATCCGGGTCGAACTATTCAACTCATCACTATAGTATACATCATCCGAATCCATACTCTTATTGGGCTCCTCCATACGTTATTGGGCTCCTCCATATCGTTATTGGGCTCCTCCATACCGTTAATAGGCTTAGTAACATCTATTCCTTCAAAACCATCAAAGTAAGCGGTAGCTCTTTCATCTTCACCGCCATCTAACCCCTACCTTCTCCTCATCTAACCCATCAATTCCATTATCGGGGTGGTAATCATCATTCACACATTTAGGTTCCTATCGCCAGGTCCATGTTCCCAAGACTATGTTCAACATACAAATCTCCTTTCACATTCATTGCACTAAAGTATAGAGCAAAATCAAAAGATCATCATCTTTCCTAATCGAAAAACCATCTTCAATTTCTAAAACTTTTGTCCATACCCTAACACAATCTTTATACCCTAACCTACTAACAACTTCTCAATGTTATCCATGTTCCAATTTGAAACATGTATCCCATTAACCGTCGATCCGTACCCTCTCAGATATAATTTCTTCTTCAAAACCCAGAAATTCACCCCATGGTGGAGTGTAACACTAAAGTGTTGTGAATCCTCACAATATATTATACCCACATGTCAAAGATTGTTGATTTCAAAATTTTACCCTACGACATTGATGAACTTCAAATTTTTACTAACCTCGGACTTTGACACTTCACCGAGCTCGTCTTCACCGAAATGGATCGCTTCTTCGTATTCGCGAGGTTGTCTTCATCTTCGCCTTCACCGCGGTCGCCTTTCTCGCTTGCTTGCTCCGCATTCTTCTTCTTCGCCTTCCCATGGAAATTTCGCTCGCCTTCCCGCTATGTTCGTAACCCTAATTTTCTAAGGGGGTATTTGAAATTAAAAAGTGTAAAATGACACATAATCACTTTAACAAAATTAAAAATATGCCAGGTGTAGGACCTCTTATTAGATTCCATGCCACCTGGATATTAGGGGGTTCTATGAAGGAATCTACATAACATAAGGGGGGGTTTACAAAAAATATTTTTATAGGGGGGGTAATCCTAAACTCGCTAACATTACAGGGGGAAAAGTGTATTTAACCCTTAAAAAAATCTTGTCTATTTTAATATCAAATATACTAGGTTATAGACTCCTGTAGACCGATCAGACCTATCTCATTCCTACTCACCAACAATTATAGTTCAATTTAATAATTCAGTTTGATGTTATGCCTAAACTATACCATAAAGTGTCTTACTTGAGGGTGATGATTAGTAAGTAACTAAGTAAATCCTTTTTATTGTTGCCTACAGCCACGAAATTAGAAATATTCCTCCATATCATTAATTTCTTCTTTCTTACTTAGCTTGAAAGTTATCTCAACTTCACTCCAAACCCCATTCAATTGATGAAACTGAAAATATAACGCATCAATATCATGGGTGGTGGTTCCATTGTTTCCTCTTCTAATGGTACTGTTCCTTTTCATTCTCTTCCAATAACACTCCTTTCATATTTGTTAAACTTATTGACTTCTTCTGTTTGACCTAATGATCAATCAGGTATACATGAAGATTTTCCCTTTTCCAGGTACTCTCATGATCATCATAGGTTATTTGTTTTTTCTGATTTTCTGATTTCTAATGTTTTTCAGTGATTATAATCTCAGTTTGGAGGATGAAGACAATGGACTGGATTTTCAGCAAGTTGGTTGTGCTGATTTGGTAGTCACTGAGAGGAAGAAGATTGATAGTGATACTTTGGAAAAGGGGAAGAAAAAAATATTGAGGTGTTATTTGATCTCAAATTTTGTTGTTTTTATCTGTTTGGCCATATATGTTTTAATATTAAGCAAAAACTTCCAAGTTTGCTTTTTGCTTTTGTTGTCAATAATATAGGACACCGACACCTTTACATGTACGATGCTATTTGAGTTTCAATTATCAATCTATTATTAGAAGAGTTAAAAATATTTTAAACAATATTAACGTTTTAAATTCTTTACTGATAACTTTGCTTCAATACATGTTTAATCATTTTAGATGTGTGTTGAATACGTCCAAAAGATGTATCAGGACATGTTTAGCCATTTTAGATGTGTGTAAAATATGTCCAAAAATGTATTAGTACATGTTTATCCCTTTTAGATGTTTGAAATATGTCCAAAAAATGTATGAAGGTGTTTGAAGCAAAGAAAATAGAAGGAACGTCTAAATTGTTTGACACATGTATGGGTGTCATTCGGGTGCTGAACACCGATTTTAACAATGTCGAAACAATGGGAAAAAACCATTTTTTTAGGGACATTTATCTGGCTTTTCAGACACTTGTGTAACTTTTCCGACAGTGTCATAAAAGTGTCAAATACCGAGGCGTGTCACACACCGCAACATGCTTACTCCTAGAGGTGTCTTGCTTCATAGTTCACAACTCATTGGAAAAAAAATGAATGTAGGATTCTATTCAAAAGCATCCATTTTTTTGCTTTGTTACATAATAATGAAGGTTTCTGCCACATTCTTTTACTCTTGCATGCTTCATTGGCTGAAAACTTGTAATCCTTCTAGTCAGTAATTGAAATTGTAACAAATTTCAAAAGTCCGTGTGAGAGTTGCAGATCAGAATGAATTTTATCGTGTGAGTGTGGTTTGATTGTCACAGCTATAGGCCTGGAACATGGATTTGGAAGGCGAAGGGGTTAAAGGTGTGTGATTATGATGTACCAGAGACAACATGCCTCATATTAGTTGGTCCAACTCAATCTGGGAAGAGTAGTCTCATAAATAGAATCTCTAAGGTGTTCGATGACGATGAATTCGCACCCGCAAGAGCACAAGTATCATGTATTCATTCCATCAACATATCTTTTAAACATGATCAGAATAAATAACTGTTCATTGACCGAAGAAATTTGCATTGCATTTATCTTTTGATGCCAGATAACTCACTTAGGGATGGAACATACTTCCTCCATGAGTATATGATTCCAAGAAACTCAAATTCTATCTGTCTGTATGATACACCTAGTTTGTCTGATAAGTCTCATGAGAATGATAAAATGCTGAAGAATTGGATGACAAAAGGTGTTCGTGATGGAGAGCTTGTTAACAGGTTTGAATATTTAAGTACTTAACATTTCCGCTATTATACAAATGTTAATATTTACATCGCATTTTACAAATTCTTTATTAGGACTACAGATAATCAGGGACTGAGTGAACGTTTGAAGTGTAAAGATGACAAGAAAGGTTTCATTTCCAGTAAGAGTAGAAAAGTGAATTATGTAATATATGTACTTAACAGTCTTTCGATTCTGAATGCGATGAAGAATCCTGGTGGTGCTTTGGAGGCTCGGTATATTAAAATGGTTGTTTCTACCTTCAATTGCCCATTTCTGTCATTTAAAGGTATTTTCCAGACTAGCTTATGTTCTTTTCTCATTCATCTTGCCTAAGTTCGTAATAGTAGTCAATCTGATAGTTTATTTCTATTGTCTGCAGATGACAAACCTGTGGTTGTTTTTACTCACGGAGATCTCCTATCTATATCTGACCGTGCTCGTGTTCGTGCATATTTGGGGGAGCTATTGGGAATTCCACCAAAAACGCAAATTTTTGACATCCCAGGTAGCCTTTCAACTTTTGTTACCATCCATTTCATTGAATATTCTTTGATGTGGTTAAATTAATATAAATTTCACAATTTCTTAATTATGTTGCAGGCTGTGATGACCCTCCGACAGAATCTTCCATAATTGGAATGTTAAGACATACTCTTGAGCATGCTGATAGAAATTTTCCTCAGAAACTCAATGTTATGAATAAGGTATGAGTGAGTGAAATTGCGTGCGTGATGAATGTTAACAAAACCTCATGGAATTTTCATACTGTTGGTGCTTGCAGGTTTTCAAAATATCTGCATTTCTTTTCATGATTTTGCTAATACTAAGAATAGAATTTGCCATTGACTTGGCACAAAATAAGTCCATGCACCAGTACCATGTCCCTCAGCCGCAAGCTTGTAGTAGTAGTGAACTTCATGAGATGCATCCAAATCTGAAATTTTCTAAAAAGGAACCTGAGATCGAGCGTACGAAAATGGAAGTTCTTGAAAAGGAACCCGAGATCGAGTGGCATAAAATTCGACACATATGGTAACTATGAATATTACTGATATGGCTTGTATTGTATAAAACTCTGGAGTATTTGTGTATCATTGAACTGGAAACACTCAGCATGTGAGATATAGTGTTGTCCTTAGTCTTACGGATTGTGGATTGTTTGTAGTATAGTGGTTTCTATCTTCTCTCCTATATGATATCAAAGCATTTGCATGCGAATTGCAAAATAAAATGTTGAGAACCTTCATACAGAATAATCAAAATTGAGAGTAACATTCAATCTAACTTCAACATCAAGGAAATTGTTAGAGTAAACTTAAACAACAAATGATGACCCCAGTTGGCCAGTATGAAAATATGGATTCCAGAGGAATTCCATCAATTTTTCTTCAACAATTTCTAGCTATAATTCTATGTAAAACTGAAACTAAATTTGAGCAACTTCAAAACTTCAAAATCCAAAATAATTGGAGCTAGTACTAAATTATTCCAAGCGCATTCAAACATGAATCATTGCTCCGAAAGATAACTAGGAGTTGGAATACCCTGCAAGAAGGAAGCCCTTGTCTTAAGGTCTGTCGAGAATCGTCCTAAGACAGCAATAGTGGCGGTACTACTTCCAAACTTTTCAATACCCCTAGAAATCATACATGTGTGGCTTGCTTCTACAACAACTATCACGTCTCCACCGATCAGAGGCGAAATCGTTTCAGCTATCTGTCTGGTAAGCCTCTCCTGAACTTGAAGCTTGAAACCGTAAAAATGTACTATGGATTGTAAAAGAGATTTTCCGATTGGACTGAACCCGTCTGATAGGAGGTAACCTATGTGAACAACGCCGTGAAATGGAAGTAAATGGTGCTCGCATTGTGACCAAAATGATAAGTTCAGCTCAGAGCATATTTTCTTGGTTTCCATGGCAACCTTCTCATTCGCGGTTAAAGAATCTATTCCACCGTTGAGAAAACCATTCAACTTCATGTCGAAGTTGCTGTTCTGAAAGTTCATTAACCACTTCACAAATCTAGTTGGGGTTCCTCTAAGCTCCTTCCTCAGTGGATCTTCTCCCAAAGATTTGATAATTGAAGCTACTGCAGTGACCATTGCAGTGTTGACCGGTCCGATTTCAGAGGAAACTTTGGCTGATTGAGAAGGACACCAGCACGAGCCCGATGATCCCCTAACATGGATTTTTTCCATACTGATGCCTCTAAATTTAAGGAGATTAAAGAAATCAGCCCATTCGTCTGCATTTTTGTTTTCGAAAACTCCAGAACCGGCGGAAACGAGTATCTTAACCAATCCTTGGTGGTTTGAGTCGAGAAAGATTGATTCTATGTCAGGAAAATGGATATGTGTACATTGAAGTATGACAGCAACACCAGCTGGCTTTATTCCATGATGCAAAGCAGAACACACTTCATTTGCAAGACGTTGAGGATCTTGAAGTCGTTTTGCAAATACATCAGCGACACGAGATAGCTTGCTTAAACCAACAACTCTTTCGCCAGAAGGAACATAACCAACATGACATTTAACCTGGAATGGAAGCATGCATGACTCGCAATAGGAAAACGAGTCGAGATCTCGGACAATCACTAGTCCGCCTGCTCCACCAGCATGACCAACTCTGTTGTCAAGACCAGCTTCAGGGAATAAAGCACCTTCAACAATGTCCTTTACCTTTTGCCTATAACCTGGAAGAAGATAAACAGAAGTTTAGAACAAAACTTCATGAATTTCATTAGTCAGGTACGAAGTAAAATATTATCTCGGTGGTATAGTTAAGAAAAAGTTTCAAGCTAAAGAAGACCATTTTCCCATAACTCAACTCTAAGAACCTGATAATCCAGAATTCTCAGAGTTCCCTCTCTACACTTCGTAACCTGAATACTTAGCATTCTCAAGTATAGATATCAAAGTAGTCAATAGCAGCCAATAGCGGGGCAGAGGCCGCTATGAGAAGAGCCTTAACGGTACTACAAAACACCATAGCCGCCATTATAAGGTAAATAGTGGGATAGCGGAGCATTTCCCAGTCCGGAATGGATTCTGGCCCGTTATCATTTGCCGCTATTAGGGTAAATAGCAAGATAGCAGAGCCCAATATCCTTTTCCAATATGAAAAACTGAAAACACCCCTTAAATTTAAAATGTTTTAAGAGTAATTTTGGGTTTTTCAATCAAATTTGAGTCGAGACTCAACCTTAACTTTAACCTTCCTTCATGAAGGTTTCTGCACTTAAGTTTGAATCTTGAGATGTAATGTTTTGATTAACGAGAAGGGTATAAAGATATACATCCTTCAGACACATTTATAAGCAACAAAATATTTTAAATTCATTGAATAAATGATGTATCTAATCATTATTTTATTCCAGAGACATCAATTATTCAATGAATCTAAAAGTTTTTTTTGTTGATTATAAATGTGACCCGAAGTTGTACCCTTTTTGGTTAAGCAAGCAACTAAGCTTTTCTTTTCCTAAACAAGATCTAAACAAACCTATAATTCATGACTGCCTTAGACTTGGCAATGAAGTTGACAGTAACAAACAACAGAAGAAAAGGACAAACATGTACTCGATATAAAAAGTACTAGGGAATTCAGAAAGCCTATACATAAATAACAAATAAATCCTCAACTATAATCAGCTTTTTCTCAAACATTTTCATAGTAACAAACATAGAAAAAGATCCAACAATATATCCACCTAATAAACATCGAAATAACATTAGATCCAATTTTCTCCACAGCATAATCAAACATAGACTTAAGAGCTAAGTTGATAACTATGTTTCAATTCAACAAAATATATGTCTGCAAGAGTAAGAAGGAAAAAAACATGTTTTTTTTACCTCTTGTTCCTTCACGAAGGGCCTTAGCAACACGAAGTGGTGTCTTTCTAATACCTTGTCTGTTAATATCTTCTCCTAGACCCAGCAACAAAACCTTGACAGCATCTTCAATGGCAGAAGCATCTTTTCCCACTTCAGAACAGCAATTATTCATCCCATTTTCAAGCTCAACAATGAAACGGCCATCATCTAAACAGCCCATTGAAATAACACAAATCCCAAAGGAAAAAAATCAAATCTTTAGAATATTATGGGTGAGCACTGAGCAGGGTGACATGCACCCCAAAAGATGAAATTTTGACGACGACCCAAGTTTTAAAAGCATGAATCTGGTCTGAAAATGATAAAGGGTTGTAGAGATCGGTGTTGAAAAATGAAGACGAGGAGGAGGAACAAGGAATGAAGAAACAGAGAAAGAGAGAGGCCAGGAAAAAAGGAATGAAAAGAAAACAGAAAAAGGGGTTGGTGGTATGGGGGTTGGTGTGGTGCGGTAAGTTGGTTGTTGTTGGACCTGATTGGATTTGGATCGTGTGGATCACTGAATCTTACGTTGTTGTCAACTTGTCATTGCAATTGGAAGGAGGAATATTATTATTTAGTAATCCCTAATCTAAAACAATTAATTTGTAAATCAATTCAAATTCAAATACTTTTTTTTTTACTAATTAATTTATTATTTTGAGACTTTTTTATCTAGTATTTTAGTAATATTCATCCAATTTCTAGTATGATTCGTTTAGAGTGCTTCATTTAGGACATGTTTGGTTAGAGAACTTATTTGGAGTTTATAACACAATTGTTTATTAAAATAAATACTTATGAAAAATTGATATACTTATATTTTAACAAAAGATAAAATAAATTTGAATTATTTTTATATATATGTTATAAACTATTTTCATAAATTAATTTTAAGAATTTATAAATATAAATTCAAAATAAAATTATAAAGAATAATATAAATCATTTTAATAAACTCTTCTAGATAATGTCACTTCTCATAAAAACCTATTGGATAGGATACGCTCAAATAAATCAATCTAAATAAACTCTTAATATATTTAGTATTACGATAATGCGCCCTTAGTATATTTAGTATTACGGTAATGCGAGAAATTAAAAAGAGAAATTAAAATTATAAGTTACTCAATTTTTATACTTTATTCGTAAAAATTTATAACTGAAAGGCAATATTTAATACTTATTAAAAATTTAAATATAATATTTAAAGTCATAATTTTTGTGTTTATTAACATTTTTACTTTTATAAAATAAATATTAATTTAATAATATTAGAGAAATTTAACAACAAACATAAAAAATATCATTATAAAGTTTTTATTTGGAATCTTTGTAGCACTCTTTCGATATAATATTTTTTTGACTTTCAAAGTTTCTTCTATTTTCTGTCACGGATGATTCTCTCATCTACTTCTTTAACTTGTTAATGTTAGAAATATTTTTTCCTGCAATAAGCATATCATCAACATATAACAACGGGATAATGAAATCATCATAAAAAAAAATTCTAACAAAGACGTAATGATCTGAAGAATTCTTTTGGTATCCTTTAATCACACATAACAAACTCAAACTTCTTGTACCATTTCTTTGGAGTTTGCTTCAACCCATATGGACTTTTCTCAATCTACAAATATGATCTTCTTTACCTTTAACTTGAAAATCATCAGGTTGTTTCATGTAGATCTCTTCCTCCAAATTACCATGAAGGAAATTTGTTTTCACATCCAGTTGCTCAACCACTAAATCAAGAGTAGCAACTAAACTCAACATGGTTCTGACTTATGACATTTTTACAACATGTGAGAAAACTTCACTAAATCATAAGTATGATTATCATGCAATTATTTCATCTCGTCATGCATTACATCCAACCAGTTTTTATTTTTATCACTTTCTACAACCTCTTGGAAACACTTAAGTTCATCCTCATCAGTTAAGGTCACATATTCATCAGATACCTTGTAGAAGATTTTCTATATTTGATAGATCTCTTAAGTTGAACTTGAGATGATTATGGAGCTTCGCCAAGACTCTCATCTTGTGATATAAATCTCTCTACTTCATCATCATTAGTTGGAATATTTACCTCATCTCTAAGTTATTGATCATCAACACAATCATATGGCTCACCATTTTGATCACCACCACCAATAGCATCTACATTATGACTAGGTAACCGAACTGGATCAACATTAGACAAACTAATATCGTTTTTGGTTGTCGTCTTCTCTTCCTTATCAATGTCTTCAATATTTTGATCTTCCATGAATAGTACATCATGACTTCAGATACGCTTCTTGCCTACAAGATCATACAACCTCTAACCAAACTCATCTTGCATGTAGCCGATGAATATACATTTTTCTGAATTTGCATCCAACTTGGATCTTTCATCCTTTAGAATATGAACAAAATCCTTACAACCAAATACTCTCAGACAATCATACTTGACATTCTTTCCAAACCAAATCTTGTCTGAAACTTCACTATTCAAAGCAACAATAGCAGTGAGATTAAGAACATATACCTGTGTAAAGTGCCTCACCCTAATAATTATTTGAAAACTTATCTTTAGAGAGTATACACCTTACCCTCTCAATTAGTGTTAGATATAACTTCTTTGCTAAACCATTCAATTGAGTAGTTTTATGAGGAGTATTTTCATGTGCAACACCATGCTTCTTGTAATAAGTATGAAATGGTATACAATACTCACCATCATTATCATAATGAACATATTTCAGCTTCTTGCATGTCTGCCTCTCTACCAAAGTATGAAATTCTTTGAACTTCTACAACACTTGGTATTTTGTCTTGAAGGCATAAACACATATTTTCTTGGAACAATCATCAATAAAGGTAACAAAATAAAGTGCACCGCTAAAAGATTTTACCTTTAATGGCCCACAAACATAAAAATGTACTAATTGAAGCAACTTTAACTTCCTTGAGGGAGCATGTCTCTTAAAATATACTCTAGTCTCTTTACCACCCATGCAATGGGAATATTTCTCCAAATGTGCATTATTTAACCCATGAAGAATATCTTTTTTGGCCAAAATATTTAGCCCATTTTCACTGATATGACTAAGTCTTCGGTGCGACAAAGATGCTTCCATATCGATAGCATTCACACTGTCTCTAGCAAGCTTTTGTCCAATACAATTTAGAAATCTCCTCCCCTCTAGCCACAACCAGGTTAACATTTTTGAGTTTGCACTTTCCAGAACTAAAGTGATTGTCATAACCACAATCATTAAGCATATGCACGGATACCAAATTAAAGCAAACATCTGGACATCATGCTTGACACCTCTAAGCAACAATTTCATTCCCATGTTGGTTTGCAAGTAAATATCACCAACACCAATTACCTTAGATACACTATCATTACCCATCTTTAACACTCCAAAGTCAACAAAAGTATAAGATGTGAATAAATCTTTTCTTGGTGTAACATGCAATGTAGCACCACTATCATCTATCCACATGCTTTCATCTTATACAAGATTAATAAACTCATGATCACGTAGAATAACAAGATCATTACAAGTAGCAGTAGTAACACGCTTGTCATCATGATCATCATGATTTCTTTGTTTAAACTTACCTTTCTTGCCTTTGTTATCCATTTTCCACTGATAACAATACTTTTGTACGTGTCATGTTTTGTGACAATAATGACACTTCAAATTCTTGTATCGTGGTCTGTACTTTCTTCTCTTATTTTCTATACCACCCTTCGGTTCCTTTTTCTCACTTCTCCCCCTATTTCAAGTGACAAGTACCTCGAATTGAGATAAAGAACTTTGTGCCTTCCTTCTCATCTCCTCATTAAGAATTACCACCCTTAGCCATTTTCAAAGAAACAACGGCTCTAGGAGCATAACTTGTGATAGAAACCTGAAACGTCTTCCAAGACTCTGGTAAAGATAGCAATAGAAATAGTCCCAAAAATTTCATCATCAAATCTAATACTTATTCTTGACATCTAATCAAAGAGCCCTTGAAATTCACTCAAGTGATCTGAAATAGAAGTCACCTCCTTATACTTCAAACTTATAAAGCTATTCAACAAGAACAACTTATTATTCCCTAATTTAGAGGCATATAAGGACTGTATCTTCTGCCACAAAGTTTTTGCATGTGTCTCATTAGCAATATGATTATAAACATTATCTTCTACATATTGTCGAATAAAACCACATATATGTTGATGTTCAAACTCTCATTCTTCATCAGACATAGAATCCAACTTTACGGAACTAAAACCGATAAATGCAGTTTATTCACAAATAGTAAGTCTTACATTTTTCCCTTCCATAAATGGTAATTATAACCATTCAACAATACCATCTGCATCTTTGTATTTGACTTCATCATTTAAACAAGTAAAATAGCCCTTAACAAAGAGTCTAATGCCACTCTGATGGGAAATTAACAAAATAACATAATAATACACATGGGGTATAGAATTCACCGCACTTATAGGAACCTTAATGATCAATAACAAATATAAGATGACAAACCTAACAAATAAATGCACAATAAAACACCGATATTTTTAACGTGGAAAATTCTTCAATATGAGAGTAAAAACCATGAGTTGTCCAGACCAAAGAAATAGCTCCATTAAAATTAATTAAGGGTACAATAGAGTCTTAAAGTGATTTACTAAATTGTATAACAACCGCAAATCAGAAAGTAAACTATCTTACAAATAAGAATCAAAAGTTGAAAAAATTACTCAAATCAGCAGCTTCACAGTGAAGCAATTATCTCTTATCCCATATTTCATTTTGAAGATCTCAAAAGTCAAAAGTTAGATATATGTGCTATGAACATGCCCATCAAATTTCAGCTTGATCTGATGGCTAACGATTCGGGGATCGTCAAATTAATGAGACTTGTGTAGAAAAAACGACAATGAGTTTCTCTCCTTTTTTCTCTCTTTTGAATCCTTATTTTCTCTCTCTTTCTCTTAACCCTAAATTGACACTCTCCGCATAGGAAGAGATCCCAAGTCTAACATTTTTCTTCCCCTTTGCCCTAACTCTCATTTCTCATTTTTCTTCAAACTTTCACGATCTATCCGTTTGTATTCCCCCACTTCTCTTCTCTATTATTTTATTTTATTACATTATCATTATAACTTAATCCAACTAATTAAATTATTATTATTATAATTATAATAATTCTATCATTTAATTAAATTAATATCCATCTAATATTAAATAATCATTAACTAATATAACTCAATTAGTCATACTTTCCACACCATCAATTTTTATACTTTTGCTCAGACACTCCAATACCTTAATTCTACTCTTAAGGCTACTATCTCACACCAAAACACCAAACAGTACCACATAATCACCAAATACCACATAATTAAATTACAGAAAATAAATAAAATAAATTAAGACAATACACTGAAAGCCTTTACTACCTGTGATTCGAAGTATGTTCCTTCACGAGTAGACACATATGGAAGCACTACATCAATATTATCTCTAACTTGAGTTTTATCATCTCTTATATATACAGAGAAGAAAATAATTGTACGAATTTCACTGATATAGATCCCGCATCTAACTCTTTACTTTTTTATGTGTTGCTAGTTTATAATAAAAAACATTTTGTAAAGAATATGCTATATATGTTTGTCTTTATATATATATATATATATATATATATATATATATATATATATATATATATATATATATATATATATATATATATATATATATATATATATATATATATATATATATATATATATATATATGTGAATTTTGATCTACTTCCTTCACTTTTGTGCTTTGCAATATCTTTTAATTCATAAAAACATTATGAGTGTATTGAACGATCCTCGTATTAATGTAGTGGTCCTTCACAACCTCTCATGCCCGGATCCGACTTAGGTGACTTTAGCCCGGGAAAGTCACCATGCCTTTCATCCATCCTGTACCATTAGATTAATCAAATGTTCCATATTAAGCCACGTGACATTAAACCAATTAACAAAACCAATGTTTCTGCAACAATTAAAAAATGTATTTTGCAAAGAAAATTGTTTGCCTTCACCAGCTACTTTTTCCTCTCGTCTTCCCCACTTCTAGTCGTTGTTGCCGTCTTGTCTTGTGCCACCGTCTTTGTCGTCTTGTCTTGCTGCCACCATCGTGTCCGTGATCTTTATCTCGTCTTGCCACCACCACTTCTTTCTGCTTTATTTCGTCCACCGCCCCAAAAAACAAACTGCCTTTTCTCGCCGACATCACCATCGCGTCTTCCTGCCAACATCGGATCGCCATAAAGAAACATAACCACACTTATGAACAATGAAGATGAAAGAAAAAAATGCAGAATCACAAAATCTGGTGGAGGAGTGACGATTGTCCTAGTGGTGATAGAAAGACATATTAGTGGTGGGTCAAGGGAATGGTGGTCTTCCATTAATGAAAAACGAGTTTTTTAATTTGTTTTATTATTAATTGATTTAATGAAAAAGAAAATATTTTTGAGTTAACATAAAACGTTTGATTAATTTAATGGTACATAATAGGTGAAAGGCATGGTGACTTTTCCGGGCTAAAGTCACCTAAGCCTGATCCCTCATGCCCAACACATTACCAACTTGAAGTTTTAAAATCATATATACCTTTGAAATTTAAAATTATATAAATATTATCAGTTATTAAAAGAAAATAAAGATGAACACAACTCTTAAAATAACCAAATACTCCTTTCATCAATCACATTCCATTAATATATTTTTAATTTTTTTTAGCCTAATGACATTTTAGACTCTTTATTTTTGTGAATTTCTTAATTCATTCCTGTTTACTGTGGAAAATGATAAACAACCGTTGGTCCTCCAAAAGTCCTAAAATTAGGGGTTACTCGCAAGATCGACCAATTGATCTTAAGACATGTGCTAAGGTTTTTTGAGATTGTACTAGTTCTGTCGAAATCCTTATATAAGAAACGGTTTTCTAAGACTAAGGGAACAAATACAATGGCTTTCCACACTATAGTTAGACTCAATTCGACTGACTGGTGACTCGTGACTGATAGAAGGAGTCTAAACGAATGAATAATTAACAATCTGATTCCTCATAATATGATTTGTACCAACTACGGTGACTCATGACTGACAGAAGTCTGTGAGCCCCAGACTTGTTCTAAATGAAATAAGCTTTGACTGACTCTTTTGTTAACTCGAAGTTTGTTACGAAAAGAGAATCAACATAAACGATAACGCAAAGATATTATTGAAAAGTAAATAGAATGCAAGTAAATGACTAAAAAGAAATGACTGAAAACTAAAGGTTTTGCATTGAAATAAAAGTGGTGATTCGCGTACATCAAGCACTCTTGAACTCTTTGCTTCCTGACGCTCAGAATGAATAGAGTTTTTGTAAGTGATTTTATTATACAAGTGAACACACATAAATTACATTGAAACTACTTATTTATAGTATTTACAAGATAACTTCCCTAAAGCAATCGACGGATGAAGTTTGAACTTTAAGGTAATCGCTTCATCAGATGTTGCCACCTGTTTGGCGCTTAAACGTGTTATAAATTATTGAGTACGTGCTTGAGGATTTTTAATTTTTAATTTCTCGCTTCTAACTAAACTCAACCAATTTTTACTTGCTTCGAACATGTGTTTCCTCTTTGACACAAAGAAACAACAAAATTCTTCTAAGTCCATATTCCTTATGGTCGACAAGACCAAATTCGACCATCTCCACACTCTGGTCGATTCGACCAAATTTCTTCATATTTTGACATATTCTTCTCATAGTCAACTCAGTTGTAACCTGGTATTTTTTCGACCATTGTTTTCTTTACTACACCAAAGCCAAACTTTCAAACACTCCCTTCTTAATTCCTAAAGGGTCTTTATCTCAGGAAATCACCCTTAAATTATAAGAACATTTGCATTCAATACCCGTGCTTGTTTACCTTGAGATTTTTAAAGGTAAGAAAATGCCCCCCAGAGATTCCATTTTCGACATATATGAGATAATGGCATCTTTGAAGCGTCGGTTTCAGTTTTCGACTGAATCACTTCCACTGCCTCCAAAAGTGGATGTTACTATTCCGCTTTTTCCGTGACGTCATGTAATTATGGAAACGTATCACACTTTAAGTTTAGAGACATGTGATCATTAATTTCCCGCCATCATTACACTTTTAGTGGAAGACATAGCCCACCAACTCCGCTTTAATCTCACTACACGTATCCTTTGACTTGACATGATTTCTGACCTAGGAAATCACAAAGATTTTCTTCTTATTTTCTTCTTTCCTCCACGAGTCTATAAAAACTCCACTTTCTGATTTTCTACTTTTTCCTTCGCTTTCTTCAACCTTTTTTCAGATAACAAACCCAGAAATTCAAGTTCATCATCCCTGTTAATTTTCTTCAAATTTCTTCGCAGCTTCTTCAATGGCAAATACTGAAGACATCACCACTTCTCCAGCTATGGAACGATGGCAAACCCTATGTGCTCGAACCTCTGTTCGCTGAGGAGAAAACCAAAATATGGAAATCTCAGGTACTAATTCCTTTCACTTTTGAAGGAAAATCCCTATCTTTTCTGGGTCATCTCCCTGCCGACACACCCTCTAAAATCTACGTAGATGATAAATGGGATTTTTTCCACCAGCATTGCAATTAAACCCATAGTTTCTTCTCCAAAACCTATCTCTTTGCAATACATTTATAGGAATTTTAGAACCGCCCCTCCTCTAAATTTCCTTAAATTTGGTGCTTGGATGACACGCCTAGAAGCCAGCAAAAGAGATCACTGAACTCTCTCGCTGTGGCCAGCCCTATTCTAGCAACATACTATTGGCTGCTTTGTATTTTTGGGAGGATTCAACAAATAATTTCCACACTAAGTGTGGTATGATTACTCCCACCTTGCTTGATGTTACGTCCATTACAGGATTGAAACCCAATGGCAAAGTTTTCAACCACACTGATGTCGACCCTCTGCCCATCAGATTCGACGTTGGCGAAAGTAAAATCCCAACGTACAATAATTTCATTAACCACCATAAACAAGAATTTGGCCCCATCATTGATGAAGAACATGTAGAGTTTTTTACTCTCTGGCTCTCACGTTTCATTTTTTGCTCTAGGTCGATGCAGGTGGCCAAGTAGTTTTCTTACCTTGCTACTCAGTTGCACAACAGTGAGAATATTGCTTTAAGCCAGCTGATTTTTGCCTCCTTATATACCTCCCTAACCGAAGTCTCCAACCAAATCAATATTTCCGATCCTACAAATCCAAAAAGAAAAGATGTTTTGGTGCACGGTCTCTTTTGGCTTCTACAGTTGTGGCTGAATGCCACCTTTGCTGAAGATATTAGACCTTTCAAAAGTAGGAAAATAACCTGCCTCCAAAACCAAATGCATATCGTTTGGCAGCGTCTTCTTCCACTAACCCCAATCGAAAAAATCTCTCATAACCCTGAGATCTTCAAACTACTATTCAACGTTATGTTGACGAGGGTCGACTTTACACCTTCCATGGCTCCATTTACTGATGGAAAAAGTGGCCCATAGTGGCTTACCAAATTATTCCCCCCAGTGGAAGAAGAAGACAAAAAAAATCTTTGATTTGCTGGAGATGCTGTTTGACTCCCCAATTCTTATCTTTTGTGGTTGCCGGCCTAAATCTAGGTCTAGTCGCTTATTAGCCTAACTTGGTGGCCCGTCAATTTGGGTTTTGTCAAATTGTTCCCAAATCTCTGTTCAATTCTCACGAATTATTGGCTGACATCGTCTCCGACCAACCATGGGAATCTGTAAAAGAAGATGTCGACACCCTCTGGGCAGAAAGGCCTATACTTACTTTTACAACTTTTTCAACCATCCTTCTATTGCACCAAAAAATTTGAAACTTGGTGGAAGTCATATTATATTACTTTTTTTTTGGTGACTCCGATAAAAAGATAGCTGAAATGACTGCAGCTTTTGATGTTTTTCAGGGTAAGACGACCACATGTAAGGCTACTAATATCAAACAAATTCAAGCTTTCCAGAAGTATTTTAGGGTGGTATATCTACCAACTAACCTTCATCGGACCATCTTTGACGCGGCCCGAGAGTTAAGGGAGAAGGTAACCAACAGGATTCCATAGCTCAAGATTCCTGGTTATGCGAAAGACAAATATCTTTACGCACTTCATTTTGGAAACATTAAATTTCCTCCCTTACCGACTAGGACTAGCCCGTTGGCCTTGGCTTTTCGCCCACCTATCCCAGATTGGTGGTATAGCTCTTGGTCGAATGTGGAGAATGCTTATAAGAAAAAGGTCGACAGAGTGGTACCAATGAAGCACTGGTTGCATGATTACCCAATTTTTTTGCATATTGACCCTCAATATGTAAAAGAACTTGTTGTTGTGCCAAATGGTAACAGCTTCTAGAAAGTTTGCATTCTTTATTATCTCGACTTTTCCATTTATCTGACTTCACCATTTTACTTTTTTAGCTATCCCTCTTCAGGTAGCACCACCAAAAGCTCTTGTTATCAAATATGCTCCTTCGACAACAAAGGTTCGATTCTACTCCTTCACCAATTATCTTTTATAACTTGGCATTTCTAACAACAATATTTTTTGCAGATCGTACCTGATCATACCCCTTCTGATGATGAATTGATTTTTCCTTTGCTTAAGAAAACTAGTTCCCCTATAGGTGTATTTACACATTTCTAATCATCTCGACTTTATGAAAAATGTACTAATTTTCTTTTTAACTGCCAGAGTCCGAAATGCTCAGCGGATTTGGTTGCTCCCTCCAATATATCCAAAAGGTCCAAGAAGGACAAATGATTAGTGCATTTTCATGCACATTCTTCCATGTTTGTATCTAAGCATTTCCTTGTTTTCCTTTGATTATTTTTATATTTTATATTGTTTTTCTATTTTATTCTATTTTTGCACTTATTTCATTTTCGTATTTATTTTTCAGCTTTAACAGCTTTCACGAATAAATTCATAGCTGAGCTACGAGGGTCGGTTTAGGCGTTCTATCGTTGGAAAGCTAAGAGAGAGCTACGACTTTCATTCATAAGTCGAAACAAATTCGGATTATGTGAGCGGAAAATCCATCAAGTTCTTTGCATTAGTTATACTTTAGTTTTGGGTCTTTTGTTTTGGGCCTGGGTTATGTATCCGACCCAGTGGGTTGTTTCTTTTTAGTTTTATAGCTAGCCGCTACAGTAATTTCGGATACCATTGACTGTTCACAAAAAAAGAGAAAGCTTTGTACGAATCAATGGAGAACTAAAACCTTTCTGACGGATTTACTGTACTCAGGTTCCAATTTTGAGATTGTTATAGCATTTGCAATTTAATTTCGATTCCTTTCAACTATGCTATGAGATTTTTGTTTGCTTAATTCGATTTTCATATAACATTGTTGATTTAATTTGATTGATATATGTTCCTAAATTTTAATCACGATTGACTTTGCTTAATTGTTAATTTGCGTCACTTTTAACCGTATGCTTAATCCGACCATAAGAACATGTATCTCATAGTGTCAATCGCGCTTGTTAAATGATGCTGTAATCAAATAGGATAGAAACTTCGCTTAGGAGATTGTAATGTTAGCAGTCGATGATAGGTACGAACCGAGGCAGTGAACCCATTTGTTATAATCACTCATTTCAAAACAACTTATTTTATAATCACTTTTCATAATCAACTTATTTGCCTAAAATAGAACCAAACCCCCCTTTATTTCGATTTACTTTTAGTTGATAACAAGAATCCTTGTGAGAACGATATCCGAGTTGCATTTGTCGCTATATTACGGTTTTGAGAAATTACTCGTTTTTGATCCGCGTGCGACAGCGGATCAACAAACAACACGTCTTTGAGAAAATTGAGGTACTGTTTCGACTCAAGTTCTTATCCCACTTGCGTAATTACTTCGACTTATCTCCTTTTTGATATCCAGCGATCACCTGATGTTCAATCTTCTCAACACTCCCATAAATCCAAAAGCCACAAGAGGAAGAAAACTTCCTCTTCTGAAGACAAAGTGGGGACAAAGAAGTAAAATAAATTACATCGATGATCATCCCCTTGTCACAAAAAGGAGAGGTAAAGTGATCTTGGCTAAAAATATTGAAGCTATCCTAAATTTAGGCACTGATATTATAATGATAAATACAACCATCGTCACTACAACCCAAGCCCCCAGAACTATCGAAGCTAAAAATATAGTGAGGGATACTGTTGTTGCTTCTGTCGAAAAGGGTGAGCCTGTAATCTTAGTCTAGTACCATAGGTATTTACTAATTTTTTTCACTTATTTTTTTCTCTATTTTCCAAATTCATATGGCTAACATCTGTCTTATTTTCTCTAGGTTGAAGTTTCTGGTCCACAGCAAAGCGTGGTAGAATATACTCCATTGTCGGAGGTTGCTTCACCTCATCATCAACATACTCTCGACTTAGCCGCTGGTGAGTTCATTGACCTGACTATTTCGTCTATTCTTAGTGACTATGATTCAGTCACTAGTCTTTCCAAACACAAAGGTTATAGTTCGACTAGCTCTTACTCTAGTCTTTTAGATTCTCTACAGGATTCAGAGGCAGATAAACATGCCACCACTTCCAACAAAACTGCCGCACCTTCTCAAAATCCTCCTACATCTGAAGGAAATCCTCAAATTTATACTGAAGAAAAGAAGGTTGAATTACCTTCACCTTCGGAACAAAAGAAAACTGATTCGCCTAGGCCTTCAGAGGAAAAACAATTCAACTCCCCAACGCCTTCATCAAAATTAGGGCTGAATGTTGATTTTCTGGAAGCACTAGCAAGGCTGCGTAGCTTTGTGAGTTCTTGCACTTTTTCCTCCGATTCTAACCAATCTCAAGCGTATAATGATAATTTAGGACCCGAGGCAACAAATTTCAAAAAATTGACCGACAAAATTCGAACCTATGCTCTGAGCCTTGAGTTGCTTATAATGCTTCATGATGATCCAACTGTTGGCGCAGAAATTTTGGACGCACTCACCCAGATGAAAAATCTTGATATTTATGACTCGGCTAAGCTCATGATGGCAGCGTTCGAAAAATTCTTTGCTCTTATGCTGGAAAATGTTGAACTCATGAAAGAGAACGGGCAATTGGTCAAGGCGAAGCAGGCCTTTATGAAGGAAAATGTGGGAGTGGTGGTACAAGCTTATAAAGAGATCAACGGGATAATAGCAATGATTGAGCAGAAACTACAAGAGCTGAGTCCTAAGAAGAAAAGAGCTGTTGAAATAAGCAGTCGAGTTGCTGATCTGAACAAAGAAATGTCCTCATTAAATGAGGAACTGGAAACCTTTTCTACACAAGAGGAGAAGATTAACGAAGTTATAACTCCTGCTCAGACGGAAGTTAATATGATAACCATGGATGTTGCAGCTGCAAGAAGTGTAATCTCGATTGTTGAGACAGAGATTATAACTCTTAAAGCTAAAGTTGAAAAACTTTGAAAATCACGCTCTGCGTCTCCAAGGAGAAATTATATCTTTCCAGAACAAATTCAAGCATTTCTAATTTTTTGCAGTCATTATCCTGTAATCTCTTTAATTCCTTTTGTAATATTCAAACAATGTCTTTTTAGCCACTTTTAATACAATGCCTTTTCTTTTTTGCTTTACATAATATATTATGCATGCTTAATTTGTTGGTTTCGACATAACTATCTCCAGCTTATTATTTCGACATCTATTTATTCTATCGAAATTTTAATTTCTTGAAGAATATGCTTATACGTTTTCAAGTACTTTCCATTTACCCTTAGAATTCGTCGATCTGAGGCTAATTATTCAAGCTCATAAGCATTGTTGGAAAACACTTATATCACCTTAAAAGGTCCTTCCCATTTTGGAGACCATTTTCCTAAGATTCTATCATATCTATCCATATGCAATATTACTTTCCAAACTAAATCATCGACAACGAATACCTTATCCTTTACTTTCTTGTTATAAGCTCTGGCAACTCTTTCTTTATGTCTTCTCAATGAATCAAGAGCTAACATTCTCTCTTCATCTACGTCGACCAGCTTATCTTCCATCACATTCCAGTAATCGTCGGATGATATTTCATGTTGTCTTTGGATTCTTACTGATTGCATATGAATCTCCACAGGCAACACAACATCATGTCCATATACAAGTCGAAATGGAGTAGTTCATGTTGCTTCCTTATGAGAAGTTTTATATGCCCATAAGGCTTGATCTAGTGCTTTATGCGAATTCCTTGGCTTCTTTCCTACATGCTTCTTGATTAGGATAATAATTACCTTGTTAGCAGCCTCAACTTGGCCATTTTCCTGAGCATTATAGGGAGTCGATGTCAACAATTTTACTCTAACTTCTTGCGTAAATTCCTGCAATTTTCGCCCGGTAAACACTGATCCTTGATCGGTTGTAATTGTTTTGGAATTCCAAACTGACATATGATGTGATTATGTATAAAATCAATAACAGCTTCTTGGTCGACATTCGTCAAAGCCATAACTTCAACCCATTTTGTAAAATAATCAATGCCGACTAAAATATGCCTTTGTTGTTTTGAAGAAGCTGGTTTTATTTCTCCAATCACATCTAAGGCCCATCCTCTAATTGGCCAGGGTTTTTACAATTGCATATAATTCACTTGCAGGAACATGTTGTATGCCCCCATGCATTTGGCATTCTTGGCAACCTTTAGCAAACTCAATGCAATTTTTCAACATTGAGGGCCAATACACGCCTGAACGCATCAACAACCATGTCATCTTGTGTCCAGCTTGATGCGTACCACATGCTCCACTATGCACATTCGACACTGCTATGTATGCCTGTTCACAGTGATTTCTGGTGAAACAACCGCTAGTCCTCCAAACTATCAAATAAGCGTTATGATTGTTATTCAATCCCTTTGGTAACTTGCAGGATCGACTAGATTGATCCTATGGGGTATTGGTCGTTTGTATAAACTTAAAATAAGGATTCATGTTCAAGGCTCGTTTTTGAATGTTTTATATATGTTCAAGTGTGTTTCGATTATGATGTTCAAGGACTTAATAACATGATCAAGTAAAGTAGTATAAAACTAATTTGAACAAGTAAAAGCATAAAGATTTCGAGTTGCAAAAAATGTATAAATGCAGGAATGCTTAAATGACTTTTAAATGTAAAGGACTTTCAAAGTAAAAGCATGAAATGTAAAAGACAGGAATGTAAAGTCAAGTATGTAAAAGCTTTCTGGAAAATAAGAGCGTTAATGTAACAGTTTCAGAAAAGTAAAGGATTTCGAAATGGAAGAAAAGCGTTTAAATGCAAGGAAAGTTAAATGACTTTGAATGTAAAGAATTTAAAAGACATTGATGCAAGATAAAGATAAACTGGAAAGATAAAGATGCATTATTGAATAATAAAAGTTACAATCATACGTACATCATTCGAGCATTCGTTTCCCTAGCCATGTGGTATTTTGAATATTCTTGAATTTTAGTACAATAGATATGACACACGAAATCCTAACACTAAGACCTCTATTTATACTATTTCGACCATAGCGTCGACTTATGAGATCTTGCCACGTTTGGACATGCGGAACACTATGCTTCTCTAGCTTCCGTCTTGAACCGTTTCGGTAGCGCATATTCGAACTTCCATTTATCCCGCTCACGTTTGAATTTCAAATATCGAGCTGTCTTTCGTTTGAACTCGCTTCTTCACACCACGCTACTACCACTTCGAAGCTCCTTTTATATGTATCACCATAATTGCTATTCGAAGCTCCAAGTTTCAGTATGTCTATTCGGAGAACCAATTCTTTCATTCTGAATCATGACATTCCCTTTGTTCTAATGAATACCGATATTGTTTCGTTTCGAGCTTAATGATTCCTATTCGAATCATAGATATCAAAATCTTGACCAACAAAATGCCCCTTTAAAATATGTATTTGAATCTCTTTACGAAATACTTATTTTAAATATATCCTAAGATTTTGATGTGACTTTGAGAAATCATGACACTGTATGATTTCTATTACGTCGATCCACGACGGCTCTTGGGTTTCGAACGCTTCAAAGCATTTACCACGGTATGGTGCGGTTATTAAAGACAATGATTACCTTTAATCATGCTTATTACCAATGCCTACTTTACCCACCTCACCTCGTATCCAACCCGTCTTCCACGTATCTTGGCCTTAGTTGATGAGTGCTTCAACTTCCTTACTATAAAACCAAGCAGACTTAGTCTTTCTACTCTTTCCACACTCTGAATCTTCTTTTCTTCTCTTCTCGTCAAAACCCTAAATTCTTAACAACCTCCAACAATGTCTTCAACAACATCTCGGATGAAAAAGATTTCTAAGAAGAAGAACAAGAATCTTTGGAGCGATCACGGAAAGCGAGTTGGTATTCACCAAGGCCAATCCGTTACTTATACCTCAAGGCATCTCAAAGAACAAGAACTCATGTATTCTTCTCGGTATTAATCGACCAATGCCTGGAAAGAGGTTTGCCCTAATGGGCCCTCTCACGATTTTGAGATTACGAAGGATACTAGGACAATATTCCTGTTTGCTATGATTTTAAACCTCATTCAACAAAATGGAAACCCCTAGGTTAGAAAGCGATAATGTGAATGAACCCTACATTTGAACAACGTAGAAACCCTGTAGTTCCCCAAAGGATCCTTTTATTTTGGACTATGTTAAAAGTAACTTTAAACCATTTAGATCTTGACCTACTGGCGATGTAGCGTACAAAAGCGGTTTGCTAAAGTGGAGGTTAAGAAATCCCATCGATGGGAGGAACTAGGTATTTACAATCTCCTCAAATTATCTAAACCGGGCTTCTGACCACCTTTTGCTATTTGCATCCACTGTACTTTTGGGATAGTACTTATAATACCTTTCACCTTCACGGAGGATGATCACACCTACATTCTTTGATATAACTGCTATCACTATCACCAGTAGGGGAGACATATATTCCTGATTCTGAGGAACATTCAAGCATTATTGACTTCGACGTCAAGTTGGGTAGCTTCTCCAAGTTTATTAGTCATTATCACACTGAAGGTGATAGTGTCTCTGATGTCGAACATATTGCCTTTCTCACCCTCTGGTTATCAAGATATGTTTTGCGGTCACTTGGTGTGACGGGTTTATTCCTCTAGCAAGGATTTACGAAAATAGGAGGATTAATTTAAGTGAGCTCTTACTAGTTGACCTTTATGAAAGTTTGAGGTTAGTTGTTTGAGCTTAAAATCTCACACTCTAAGAATATCTTGCTAGCTGGTCCTTTACGGTTGCTCGATTATGGCTTAATGCCATGTTTGAATCTTCACTCTCTGCGGATACTATTGTTGAGCAAGATCCGAAATAGCGGATCGAAATGTTGAAGGCACAAGGCTAAGGAGGCCCGACTCAGTGATGATAAGGTGATTTCGATTCTATTCTCACAATACATTATGCTCTTTTCAAGAAGCATAAGTTCGAAGAGACTATAAGCCTTTTGCTTTGAGGACACATGGACCATCATGGTTCACCATGTCCCTTCGAGGCTGCTAAGACTAAAGAAGTCCAAGATATCGGAAAGCCTTCTTGCTCCCAAGACTAATCTCTTCTAGAATCACTCCAACCAAGAATCAGATTCTTCTGTTTGCCTATCAACCCAACTTCGTTTCAAGACAATTTGGTTTATGTCAACTAATTCCTGAACCCCTCTTTCAGACTCGAGAACTCTATTACCTCGGTCGAACCTTCAGGCTAGAGAAGCCAAGCTGCGGCGGAGCAATATCAAGATTTTGCTCAATTTGAACTAATTTCTTTTGAACCATCTTATTTTTCATCCAAAGGTTTTGGATTGGTGGACTAAATTCTACCAATCTTGTATGTTTGATACTCTCACCATCAAAATAAAGCTGCTTTGCGTTCGATGTGCGGTACACAAAAGAAAGGTATGCTCACTCATGCTCATTAAAGCTTTTTGAAACAACTTATGATCCACACTTCCATTATATCGGCGTCCCAAACCTTGAAGGAAAAATTTAAAGAAAAAGTCTCTAAGTTCGAGACTTCCTTGAGGTTGTCACACGAGGATAGGTATAGGTTGGCTTTCGAAATGCATCCACCTAAGTTTCCCAACTACCTACCTCGAGCGGCTCGCTTGGTTTCCCCATACCCTTGGTGGTTAACTTGCAAAGAGATGTTCAAGTACAAATCTCAAAAGAAACCAAAGCCATCGAGGCTGTGACTTGGGCTCAAACTGGCTCCATAATTTCCAGGGCATCTTCGCTATGACCTTTACGCCATGTCGATTCTTTCGAATGAAGGCGGTCGCGAATGCTTGGGAAGTCCCAAATAATTCTCACTTTCTTTATTTTAACATTTACCTTACTTGTTTCGATTTTCGACCGTTAGAATCAAGATCGTTGCATCGAAGACCAAGGAGGAAGCGACTCTCAACAAACCATCGAAACCAATGATGATGTGCCCAAAGCAACTCCTACGATTACTCTGCAACATCAACAACAACAAACACTATTGCTCGACTCAACCATTTCTCCAACTCCAACAAGCTGCTCCGACTCGGCAATTGCTCCGACCCCAAAAGTAAGCGGTTTATTACGGTATTTGAATAGGCTTAAATTTATGATTGAAGTCTAACTTATGTTTGTACCATTTCGGACTAGTAAACTCCACCTTACTCCAAAGAAAGCCCGGTACTAGTGGGAAGACTCTCAAAGTGAGGAAAGTTCACCGGCGAAGAAGAAGCGAAGAAAGACATTTCAAAGGATACTAACGTCTACGGACTCGATTCGAGGATGTTGCTCCCTCACAAAAATCCAAAAATCCACCTTCGACCTCCAGCGTAATGTTGGAACATATAAACGATAATATATCGAGATAATCCACGGTGAATTCACTTGAATTTTTGAAAATGATTATTACCTACCTTAGTTATAAGTTTCTAATCTTTCTTTATTTGTGTAGGATGATTCAACTCCGGTCCAACTACTTGACTCCTCCCCACAACAGTGCTCCGATCCATTCTTCTCCTCATGGAGATTCAAGCAATCGGTGCAAAATAAGGGATCCTCAATATGGCGGTTCAAGCGGGGCTTGAGCAGCGGATGACCAAGGCACCTCCTCTTAAGGAAACAAATGAACCAACACAAGGCTGCATGAGGTTCCTCGAAACTTCTCACAAAATCCCTCTCGAAGTCCCTCGAGAGTACAAAGGCAACTCAAGTGAAGAGGCGAAGCCAATGCCTCTCAAGGCGAAGATTCTAGCGAGGAAGGTTCGAGGGCGAAAGGAGAAGATGCTCAAGATGGTTTGAGTGAAGGAGCAGTCGATAATCGATAATGAAAGCGATGACATCAGTAGTTGATCTAGTTGGTGATGAAGAAGATGATGAGGAAGAAAAGAATGAAGCGATGGTGCTCCTACCAATGAGCCAATGGAAGTTGAAATGGATGTGACTCCATTGCGCATGGAACTCCACGAGTCCTCTCGACATCGAACGGTGAAGAAGAATTAGCCCTTTTGAAGCAGGCCGACCCTATTGGGTACATGAAGGCTAAAGCGGCTCAAAGAGACACTCCATTCCCAATGGTGTTGGTTGAATTACGGTTCAACGCCGATGATAGGGTTGTACTTCTTCATAAGATTAGGAAGACTATTCTTGGCGTGGATCTCTTGAAGTCTTAAAGAAAGATAGTACAACACCTTTATTATGAAGGACTTCTCAACCAAGTCAACCTTGCCAATTCTCGGAGGTTAGCACCATTCTTTTGAACTTCAATCTTTAATTGACAATGTATTGGGTGTTTCCTCCAAGATGAATCTACTACCAATAAGGTTCAAGAAGCGAGCTGCAATGGGCTGCTTATGAGCAACTTGAAGTCTTAAAGAAAGATAGTACAACTGCTTTATTATGAAGGACTTCTCACCAAGTCAACCTTGATTCTCGGAGGTTAGCACCATTCTTTTCGAACTTCATCTTTAATTGACAATGTATTGGTGTTTCCTCAAGATGAATCTACTACCAATAAGGTTCAAGAAGCGAGCTGCAATGGGCGCTTCTTATGAGCACGCTTGAAGCTTTCTAAAGAAGTGAAGAGCACGCACATATCCGACAAGCTAAAGCCGATTATGACCTTGAGCTCAATCCATCCTTCTCGGAGAAGCAGTTCTAGAACTTCAAAGTAAAATCAAGGAGGCCCAACAACAACGGATAGCATATGAGACCAACACTTTTGGTAATCGATTGAAGAGCTCTTGAATAAAGGACTTGCGAGGAGGCGGTGAGCAAGTCAAGGAAGTGCCATCCTAGAAGGAGCCAAGCGCTTCAATCAACAAAAGCTTGAGTCTTTTAGGAGTATCTTGATCGATTAAGGAACAACACTTATTTCTAAAGATTATCATTTATCATGCTTGTAATATTAATTTGTTGTAGTTTGTATTGCTCGAACAATGCCATTTGGCAACTTTTAATTTACCATTTTGGCATATCTTCCTTTGGTTTGATTATGTTATTGTTATTGAATCTCCTGAAGTGTGGTTTATATTTCGTTAAATATTTCCCATTAACCCTTAAGATTCGTTTGTGATCATTTACTTCTTGATCTCATACGCATTGTTAGAATGTTTTACAATTCGAAAGGTCCTTCCAATGAGGTGACCATTTACCTAAGGCTTTATTCTTCTTGTCCATGGGCAATATTACTTTCCACACTAAGTCATTAGTACTAAATGTTTTACCTTTCACCCTTTTGTTATATGCCACAGCCACTCTTTCCTTTTGCCTCATCGAGTTTCCAATGCGTGCAATCTAACTTCATCTAACTCAACTAATTCATTCATCATCATTTCCCAATATAATGAAGATGGGATTTCGTTTGTCTTTGAATTGAATTATTGTAGATGAATTTCTCTTGGTAAGGCGCATCATGACCAAATGTTAATTGAAAAGGTGTAGTGTTAGTAGCTTTTTTAGGGGATGTTCTACAGGCCCATAGTATTTGATCTAAAGTCTTATGCCAATTTCTTGGTTTTACCAACATGTTTTTAATCAAACCTATTATTACTTTGTTGGCTTGACGACCATTTGCTTGAGCATAATATGGTGTTGATGTTAGCAACTTAAACCCCATTTCTTGGGCAAATTCTTGCATCTTTCTACCAGTAAACACAGAACCTTGGTCTGTGGTTATGCTCTCTGGCAATCCAAACCTATAGATAATTTGTTTCTGTATGAATTCGATGATAGCCTCTTGATCTGCAGCTACTAATGGTATTGCTTCGATCCACTTGGTGAAATAGTCTATCCCTACCAAAATATATTTTTGACGTTTGGACGAAGCAGGATTGATTTCTCCTATTAAATCTAAGGCCCATCCTCTAAAGGGCCATGGTTTGATGATCGAATGCAACTCACTTGCTGGAGCATGTTGAATCCCTGCATCTTTCTGGCATTCTTCACATCCTTTGGCAAAATCTATACAATCTTTGAGCATACTGGGCCAGTACATACCATATCGAAATAGCAACCACTTCATTTTATGGCCTGCTTGATGTGCCCCACATGCCCCATTGTGGACTTCTGATAATGCTAGATATGCCTCACTTTCTCCCAAACATTTGAGTAATATGCCTTCTTGGGTCTTCTTGAACAGTTTATTTCCCATAAGGACATATGATAATGCTCTATATTTTATTTTTCTGTCCACATTCGATGTTGGATTTTCTAAATACCTTATTAATGGATTTCGCCAATCTGTATCTGCTAAAGTGTTTATGGCTAATACTTCGAACCTATCTTTATCACCATAACTTAATTTAATATTTTCTAGATCTGATGGTGTAAGTCTAGTTGCCATGACTCTTCCTCTTATTTCGATCAAATCCTCAAAGTTTTTGGCAGAAACTTTATACCCTGAAGCTAATTGTGCTAGGTCATTTGCTTCTTGATTTTCTATTCTTGGTATGTGCTGAATATCCATGTATTCGAATTTTTTGAGTAGCCTATTAACTATGACAAAGTATGTCATCAGATTTTCCTTTATGCATTTATATTCCTTCTTTATCTGCTTGACCACTAACTCTGAATCACCTTTGATTTCGACTCTAGTTGCCCCCGATTCCAACAAAGCTTCAAGTCCAACAATGAGCGCTTCGTATTCAGCTTCGTTGTTCGAGCAACGAGGACCATCTAACTTATACTTGAATTTTGTTGGAATTCCTTCAGGAGAAATTATGATAACTCCAACACCAATGCTCGCTCTGTGGGTCGAACCGTCAAAGTATAGCTTCCAAGGTTGCATTTCGACATAACCCATGACAGGCTTTTCGACCAATGAATGGTCCACAATGAAATCAGAAATTACTTAACCTTTCACAACTCTTAAAGGCGTGAAAGTCAAAGAATATTCTGTCAAGGCTAAAGCCCATTTACCAATTCTGCTATGCATTATTGGTTTTGAAAGCATGTGTTTGATAACATCGAAATGAGATGAAACATAAACATCAACAGGTTTTATATAATACTTGAGTTTCATACAAGAAAAGTATAAACAAAGACACAACTTTTCTATATTACTATATCTAGTTTTTGCATCATTCAACACCCTACTTAAATAATATATGGCTCTTTCGATGCCATTATTATCTTCTTGTACTAACATACTCCCTATAGTAAGTTCAGAAGCAGATATGTACAATCTCATGGGTTTTCCCCATGAAGGTGGAGACAAGATAGGAGGCTGAGAGAGATATCTTTTAATCTTGTCGAAGGCCTCCTGATGTGCTTCGTTCCACTCGAAGGCTTGGCCTTGCTTTAAACGAAGTAGTGGAGAGAAAGCTTGAGTCTTTCCACTTAGATTCGAAATGAATCTTCTAAGAAAGTTAATCTTCCCCAGCAAAGATTGCAGCTCCCTTTTCGATGTGGGTGCTTTAGTCTCCATGATGGCTTTGGTCTTATTCTAGTTGATTTCGATTCCTTTTTTATGAACCACAAAGCCTAGGAAATCTCCTGCCTGCACAAAAAATGCACATTTAAGGGGATTCATTTTTAAGCCATGTTTTCTCATTCTTTCGAATGATTGGCTCAAATGATGCAGATGGGTTTCTGCAGATATAGATTTGATGACTATATCATCAATATACACCTGCATAAATGTCTCAATAAAATCATGAAAGATGGAGTTCATTGCTCTTTGGTAAGTTGCTGACATTTTTTAAACCAAAGGCATCACTACCCATTCATAGGTGCCTAGGGCTCTGGGCAGCGAAATCTTGTCTTAGCAACATCTTCTTGACAATAAAGATCGGTTATAACGGTATCCATCTAGCATACTTAGGTATTCCTGCAGTGAGTCTATTAACATTTACGCCACGGCATAGAGTATTGATCTTTGGGGGTTGCAGTATTTAAATCCCTAAAGTCTATGCATATTCTCAGTGAACCATTTTTCTTAATAACAGGTACTATATTTGCTAACCATTCGACATACCTTGTAGTTCTGATGAATTTGCAGCGCAACCTTCGACCTCGGCTTTGATCTTTGTAGTCTTCTTTCCTTCGGGAGTTTGCTTGATGGGCTTCTTGCCATCCTTAATTGGAAGTCATGCTCCACTAACTCTCTTTTCAAACCAGGCATTTCGTCATAGTCCCAAGCAAAGCAATCTTTGTTCCTTTTGAGGACTTCGATCACCTCCTGCTTGAAACTTGAGCTGAGTTTTGCACTTATGTAGGTTATTCTTTTTGTGTTGTCATCCCCCAAATTCACCTCTTCGAGTGGATCCTGTGCTAGCATTTTGGCAGCTGAGTTTGTAGGATCCTTCTCGAAGCCCAAGGGTTCTGTATCATAAATGGCATCAAGCCTTTGATCTATTTCGTTTTCTTCATAGGGTGAATTCTTCGAACCATTCCCTTTCATTTCATTCGTTTCAACTATACTATCTATTTCAACCTCTGAAGCTGCTTTCCATTCATTCTCAGCCATATAGGCCGAAATCCTTTCAAAGAAAGAGGACTCAGTCATGAGCAGGATCGTCGAACTCCCAGCCTGGTGGCCATCTTTGCGAAGTGGCTTCGACTCCTTCATCACCCTTAATTATTTTTCTATCCCAATACATGTCATCATGGCGAAGGGTCATATAGTAATGCGCATCTCTTGTTTCATTCATTTCGTCACTTGGTGTGCAAGGAGCTATTCTTGCCAGATACTTGTCATAATTCCTTTTGTTAACCAGATTGACTGTTGTCATGAAGTTACTCTGGTCCGCTTCGATATTTTCCACTATACCATCTTCTCTCCACAGCACTAACCTCTGGTGCATTGACGAAGGAACTTCCCCCATGCCATGAATCCACTCTCTTCCTAGCAGCAAGTTATAATTGGCCTTCGCTTCGATCACCATGAACATGATGGGTCTGCAGCTCGATCCAACAGTTAACTCCACTTGCACCACTCCCAATGTTTGTCCTACTTTCCCTTCATAGTTGGACAGGACCATGTTATGTGGTTTGACATCACGCTCCTGAATTCCTAACCTTTTCAGCATGAATTGAGGCATTAAATTAACTGCAGCGCCTCCATCCACCAAGACCTTGTTCACACCATGGGCTCATGCCTTTGCTCGAATGAACAATGGCTTCAAGTGCTTCTTCATTGCTGGATCTGGGTGTTCGAAGAATGCGTTTTGCTCTTCGACCGCGCCGTTATCCATTACATAGTAGCAAACTGGTATGTGTTTCATCAAATCAATGGTATCTTCTTCCTCCTGTTCTTCGATTTCGGTCTCTTGGCCAAAGTCAGATGGTAGTACAGATACCACGTTGCAGTTTAAATTGAGTGAGGACTCCCCCTCTGATTCGAAGTTATCTGTAAGCATATCCTCGTCTTCTTCTGGACTTGGAGTGTATTCTTTTGATTCATCTGGTTTTGTTTTAGAGAAAAGCCTCCTACTAACTGGAGGTTTGTTTTCAGGTTGCTTGCTTGTTGTTGGTTTGTTGGTACTTGACATTTCTTTGTTGCTGGTCGAAGCTGCTCCTTTGTCTGCCAAAGTTTCCCTCTCAGCCTTTCGAATTCGTTGCTGCCTTCGCCATTGGGATCGTGACATGGGGTTCCTACCTTTGTAATTCTCTAGTCTCAGTTCCTCCCTTCTTGTAGTGTTGAATTGTCTCTTATACACCATAGCGTGACGTGCATTTCGCTCGTTGCCTCTCCATTTATCCTTCCCCTTATTGACTTGCCGCCATTTATCTGTTGGTATTTCAGCAGGGATTTTGAAAGTTACCCTTCGAGCACCTCTTGGATAAGGGCTATCAGGCTTTCGTTGAGTATAATCACCCTTGAAGTGTTGACTCATCTGACCAACCTCCTTGTGACTCCAACATGGGGCGAAGGGAATGGTTTCGAACGCTTCAGCCATGTTCAGGTCATATGTTGCTGAACACCTTGGGCAAATCAAACACTTGGTTGCCCCTTTGTGACAGCGAACTAAGAATTCCAACAAACTCTCCCCAGCTCTAGGGTAGCATCTGAATAATTGGTTGTCTTGGCGCCAATTTACTCCGGTTTGAGCCCTTTGTTTTCTTTCGAACTCTGCAGCAATCCTCTCATTGCATATGATGCTGCATCTTGGACAAAGCATCATTTCAGCATTTCCCTTGTGGCACAGCATGAGATATTGTTTGAGGCTGGTATCTGCAGCATAACCCTCCTCCATTTTGTATTTTTCATTTTCAAGGTATCTTTCCATTTCCTGCATCTCAGAACAGGGTCTCTCCATGTCCACCATGTTGACATCTACATCTTCCCCTTTCTCAACATCATCTCCCCATCCTGATGGTTTGACGTCTTCGATTTGAATCTTTGAACTCTCTGGGGAAGAGTATTTAACCTGATAATCAAATTTTCCACTAGGTTCCCCTAAGGTGTCCCAGACTTTCTTCTCAGGAATGCCACCATCTCTAACTTCCCCTATTGTATCATCATCTCCCCATCCTGTGGGCTTGACGTCTTCGATTCGGATTTTCGAACTGTCTGGAGCAGAATATTTTACCAGATAGTCGAACTTCCCACTGGGTTCACCTAAGGTATCCCAGATCTCTTTTTTAGGGGAGGCTTGCTTTGTAATCTGAACCTTCTCCAGTTTGAGCCTCAGGCCTTCAGTAGCCTGTGTCAATTCTTGCTTCTGGTTTTCCTGGCCCTCAGTAGCCTGGATTTCTTTCGGAACAACAGCTGGCGTTGCTTCGATCGAAGTCTCTAGTTGTTTGTGGATGTCTTCAGTGACTCCATTGTTGACTTCGAACAACACCCAATTTTCATTCTCAGTGCTTTCCTCTTTCAATGTAGTGGCCCCTTGGTCTGCTTCCACCATATTAATTTCTCCAATGCTCGAAGGCTCGGAGTAGTTGGTGTCTGCAATATCCAGAGGGTCTTCATCCACTTTCATTTTTGGTTTATCAGCAAACTTTATTCTGCCATCCTTAATTGTGTTTTGAATCAAGTCCCTGAAAAGAAAACACTGTGAGGTTTTGTGGCCTAGGAAACTATGATATTTACAAAATCCTCTTTTCTTTCTTTGATCTAAAGGAGGTATTTTGACGTTTGGTGGCACTATTAACTGGCCATCTTTGACAAGTAAATCGAAGATCTCATCACACTTTGTTACATCGAAGGTATACACCTTCTTTGGAAACCTGTCATTTTTCTCATTTTCAACAATTTCTTTCCCTTTCGTGGGGACTAAAAGTTTACAAGAGTAAGGTGGAGTCTGTTTTAATTCAGCGAGATCTATTTCGACCTCTTCGAGTTCAGGATAGTCTTCAACTTCCTCAAGTTTCGACATAGGAAATTCTTTCCTTCTTATTACTTTTAAAAGTCCTGGCCTTTTCGGCCTTTAGCCTTTCGACTTGTCGAACCCTATCTACTAACTGAGCCATGTCCCTCAAGTATTGCGTGTCTAATTTCTTTCGAATAGAATAGTCCAGGCCACCAGCAACCATTTCAACTAACTCATGTTCAGGTACTACTGTGAAACATCTAGATTTCAAGAGTCTGAACCTATTTAAGTACTCATCTATAGGTTCAGTAAACTTCCTCTTAACACTTGCTAATTCCTTTAGACTTATCCTGGATTGTCCCATATAGAATTGTTCATGGAACAATCTCTCCAAGAGGGTCCAGGTATCTATGGATCCAGGGGGCAAAGTTGTGAACCACGTGAAAGCATTTTTGGTGAGGGAACTTGGGAAATATTTAATCCTAAGGTTCTCATTATCCGCTATATCCCCTGCTTCAGTCAGATACCTGGCTATGTGTTCGACTGTTGACTCATTGGTATCTCCAGCGAACTTTGTGAACTTAGGGATCTTGTATCCCCTTGGTAAATCAGTATGCATTACATACTCTGCTATAGGGGAGGCATAATTTGCCCTTCTGATCCCTGTATTAATACCGTTTTGGGCCATAATTCTTTCTATCACGGTGGTTAGGTTGTTTTCTGCCAAGATATTGTCATTTCGTACTCTATGGACAACTGCATCAGCATCTTGGTTTCGACCTACCATGACAACTCCTCTAGGTTGTTCTTCTCGAAACGCTGGGACTCCTAGTCTTTCGACCCTTGCCCCTGGTTCCATAATTCCCCTTTGTGGTTCCTCTCGAATCATTGGGGAATCTAGTCTTTCGACCCTTGCTAGTGGTTCTATCAATCCCCTCTGTGGTTCTTCTCGAATCAGGGCATCTACCCTTGTGCTCTTGCCCCAAGTTAACTCCCTCTCTGGCTGGCCTATAGGGTGGGTCATCCGCCACTTGTTCGATGATAGGTATGTTCGCTCGAACCAATGCACGGTTACATCTCGCCTCTGCGGACAAAGAAATCATTATTCGACTCATATTATCTGCATTCTCTCTGTTTGTCACAGTCACAATTTGAACTATTGGGGCGAAGATTTCTTGCATGGTTTGTGCTAATACTCCTATCATATTATGGTTACTATCATCCATTAACTGCCTGAAAGCTATTTGATTTTCTGAGGTTAAGATAGGCAGCGTACTATAACCGACTGACCCTTGGTTATTTGTCATAAATTGATTAGCCCCAGATCCTGACCCTAAGTGTGGTGACGCGTTCGACGTTGAAGTCTGCAAACCTGCCATAAAAGATGTTGGCATTCCATACTGGAAATTTCTGGGCCTATTACTATCAAAACTGAATGGTCTAGTTGGTGGTGGGGTAGCGAAATGGGTTTGTGCCCCTGATGGTGGGACAAATCCTCCAGGATATCCAGTGGTTCCTGTATTGGCTAGGATCGAATTGTTTGTTGACATGCCACTTGTTCCGTTCGTGGCCATATTACTAGTAGAAGATGCAACAGACTGTGCATTCGAAGGGATCACACTGGATGTCCCCGTCGAAGTAGATGCATTAGTGCCTGTTCCATGTGGGGCGTTTTGTTCCCCTGTGGATTGTTTGGATCTGACATCCTATTATTTCGATTTCTTCTGGGTAAGGGTTGGTTACTATTAGTTATTTTACCACTCCTAAGGTTCATATACCAATGAACTTTATTTACTCAAAAAGACCTTTTTATAATAATTATGTCTTATAATCTTTATTTTTAAATTTGTGACAACCAATGATGGTCCCACTGGGCGTGCCAATTTGTTCACAGTGATTTCTGGTGAAACAACCGCTAGTCCTCCAAACTATCAAATAAGCGTTATGATTGTTATTCAATCCCTTTGGTAACTTGCAGGATCGACTAGATTGATCCTATGGGGTATTGGTCGTTTGTATAAACTTAAAATAAGGATTCATGTTCAAGGCTCGTTTTTGAATGTTTTATATATGTTCAAGTGTGTTTCGATTATGATGTTCAAGGACTTAATAACATGATCAAGTAAAGTAGTATAAAACTAATTTGAACAAGTAAAAGCATAAAGATTTCGAGTTGCAGAAAATGTATAAATGCAGGAATGCTTAAATGACTTTTAAATGTAAAGGACTTTCAAAGTAAAAGCATGAAATGTAAAAGACAGGAATGTAAAGGCAAGTATGTAAAAGCTTTCTGGAAAATAAGAGCGTTAATGTAACAGTTTCAGAAAAGTAAAGGATTTCGAAATGGAAGAAAAACGTTTAAATGCAAGGAAAGTTAAATGACTTTGAATGTAAAGAATTTAAAAGACATTGATGCAAGATAAAGATAAACTGGAAAGATAAAGATGCATTATTGAATAATAAAAGTTCTGGTGCAATCATACGTACATCATTCGAGCATTCGTTTCCCTAGCCATGTGGTATTTTGAATGTTACTGAATTTTAGTACAATAGATATGACACACAAAATCCTAACACTAAGACCTCTATTTATACTATTTCGACCATAACGGTCTGACTTATGAGATCTTGCCACGTTTCAGACATGCAGAACACTATGCTTCTCTAACTTCCACGTCTTCGAACCGTTTCCAGCGCGCATATTCGAACTTCCATTTATCCCCGCTCACGTTTGAATTTCAAATATCTGAACTGTCTTTCGTTTCGAACTCGCTTCTTAAACACCACGCTACTACCACTTCGAAGCTCCTTTTATATGTATCACCATAATTGCTATTCGAAGCTCCATGTTTCAGTATGTCTATTCGAAGAACCAATTCTTTCATTCTGAATCATGACATTCCCTTTGTTCCAATGAATACTGATATTGTTTCGTTTCGAGCTTAATGATTCCTATTCGAATCATAGATATCAAAATCTTCAGCCAACAATGCCTCACTTTCTCCAAGGCATTTAAGCAATATTCCTTGAGCATTTTTCTTAAATAATTCGTTTTATATCAAAACATAATTGAGGGCACGATATTTTCATGCACATTATTCCATGTTTGTATCTAATAATTTCCTTGTTTTCCTTTGATTATTTTTATATTTTATATTGTTTTTCTATTTTATTCTATTTTTGCACTTATTTCATTTTCGTATTTAATTTTCAGCATTTGCAGCTTTCGCGGAAACATTTATAACTTGAGCTACAGGAATCGGATTGAGGCGTTTGACCATGCGTTGGAAAGATAAGAGAAAGATCTACAACTCTCTAGTTGTGGCCAGAAGCTGATTCGAACTGTAGCAAGGTTGAAAAAGTCGTTGAAGTTGCAGCATTTTTTATATTTAAGTTTTGGGTCATTTGTTTTGGGCACGGGTTGTGTTTTGACCGGTTGGGTTATGACCGAATCCTTGTCCTTGCTATACCTAGCAGCCGCTACGATAATTAGGGAGGACCTTTCATTATTCATAAAAATATTATTTTGCTTTTGCGATTATGATGAGGAACTAAACATCTAGAGTCGATCTGTATTCGAGGTTCCAACACTTGAGATTATTATAATGTTAATTTCGGTTTAATTCCTTTCAATAATATTTTGTGTTATTGTATGCTTAATTCAATTGCATGAAATATATTGATTCAATTTAGTTGATTGTATGATCTAACTTAGACTCATCGCGTTTGCTTAATTCGTTGTTGTGTCGATCAATCATGTTTGCTTAATCCATGAAAATTTATCCGTTTGCTTAATTCGGACAATAGGATCGTACATCTCACAAACTTCACCGCTTGTCACTGGGTTTGTATCCAAATAGGAATAGATAATCCGCTTGGTATTAAAATTATAATAATCGATGATAGTAGGAACCGAATCGGTAGATTGACTTATTTTATAATCACTTATTTTAACCGCTTATTTTGTTTTTCTTAATCGATCATCAAACCAACCCCTAATTCGATTTACCTTGGTTAGTAATAATCAAGAATCCTTGTGAGACGATTCGAGTCATTGTCGCTATACTCGTTTTCAAAAATTACTCGTTTTGATTCGTGCGACAATGATCAAATTGGCGCCGTTCGGGATTCTTGTTGTTATTAACTAATTTTAGAGTCTTAGGATTAGTGTTCTCATTTAGGCCCTAGTTTCCTCACGGTTTTGGCCAATTCGCGTTTAGAGTCGGAAAAACAGTTTTTAGAAAATTTGTGTTCGATTGTATAATATTTTTGCCTCTTGAAGCGAAAAATCGTTCGATCAATTCTCCTTACTCTTCTAGAGTAAGGAATTCGACGTCAAATTTCCAAATTCATCGTTTTCTATTTTAATTAATTTATTCTGTTTTCATAGAGTCGAAAAAATTGAAAAAATCTCAAAATTATTATTTTACGTTATTAGATTAAATTTGGTGTTTTGTATTTTTATGAATTTATTTTAATCGTTTTCTTCTTTCTATTTGATTACGCATGTTTGGGACATAGTTTGTATTTATGTGTTTGTTGATAAGATGGTGAACAAAGAACTTTGAGGCAATTGGTTTCTCCTTATATGAACTATAATGGTTTATGTATTGACTATCCTGGTGTGATGCACCTTTTGAATTGAAATCTAGTTTAATACATTTCTTTGCCTAGATTTAATGGTTTTGCGGTGAGGATGCACATACGCATCTAAAAGAATTCAGTTGTGAGCTATGTACCTCCCAAGCCTTCACTAGAGGACATTGTTAAACAAATGGCTGCAAATAATCTCAATATCAACAACAAATAGATTATACTTTAGACTCTGCAAACACGGATGGGACAACTTGCCACTTTGGTAAATGTCATGCAACAAGCTCAAGGATCAAACCAACAACCCTTGGAAGAGTTACATTTTTCAAATAGAGTCTAATTCGAAATTGTTGATGATACTTGTAGTGATTTATTTGCATGATTTTCCATCATTATGCGGTTTTGACGATGTTTATTCTTGTGATGTTTGTCTTGACACTAAAATTTGCTCTGTTTGTCTTTGAAATTGAGGTGCCTTGCAAGTTGATATTCTTCTGCGGATGAGGTTGCAAATGAAGTTGTTCATGTAGATGAAACTCTCGACACCCACTGCCGGAACAAACCATCCATCGAACAACCACCTTCCCAAGAGTGAAACAAATTCACGAAAATCTTAAATATGCTTATTTAGAGATGAATGAAAAGCTACGGTTATAATTTCTTCTAACCTTAATTTTTATCAAGAAAATAAGATTTTGCGGTTTTGAAGAAGCATAAGAAGGAGATTGGGTGGACTTTGGCCGACATTCCCAATATTAGCCCATCCATGATTTTGCACATGTTCTCGATTGAAGGGAAGATGAAACAAAAGTAGTGAGGAAGCCCTTCAATCTTTTGATCACCGATGTTGTTGAAAAGAAGATCACGTGCCCATTCGACACTTTTACTTATCGAAGATTCTTCTTTGATCACGGAATAAAAGCGAAGGTGATAAAATTCTCAAGTTCAATGGACATTACCCAAAACTACTCCATGAGAGCCCACTTTGGAAGAAGAGAATGTAGAAGATCTCTCTTTGAGAAAGGATGCTTATGTGATTACTTATCCTCCTTGACTACTCGGGTGTGTTCTTTCCTTTCTCTCTCACTCCTATTTAGTAGTTATGTCTTTTCATTGAGGACAATGCTTGTTTTAAGTGTGGGAGAGAATCCTTTGTTTTATTTGCTTTTATTTCTGTTTTCTTGTTTTGTTTTGTTTTAGTTATAAAATAAATTGCATCTGGTTTGAAAGTTAAGGGGTTAGAGATTAATCGAGGTTAGTTGTGGAGACTTGGGAAAAGTTCATAAGATCGGTATCGTCTTAACATGTAAGTCTCCGCATATGGAAATTGATTTGAATTCTTATTATGTTTTAGCCTTGAATTCTCATTCTCGTGACTTTTGAGTAGTTTATTTGATGACACCATCTCACACACACTTTACGCAAGGAAGGCGATGAATATAAGTGAGTGTTTGGAGAAAAAAATTTAAAGAGGAAGAAAAGGAATCGCCTTCTAAGTTTGGTGACCCTCACCGGTCACTTAACCAATGATCGTAGAGCCTACAAAAGAGAGTTGATAATAAGACTCGTTGTTAGTTGGTTCAGCGGTTTCTGGTGCTGAACTTGGTAGGGAGGATTACGGTCTGATCCCCCGCAACTACAACTGAGTAAGCAAAGGGTTATGCCATGTAAGTACCAGAACCCCATGCAAAAGGATCGAGTCACTAACCGGCTTTGCTATGAGTGTGTGGAGATAACGGGCTTAATGTGATTGCGCTGAGCGAAAAAGAGTAAAAGGAGGATGAGTAAGTTAGGCTTTAGCATAATAATTTGATTTGAATTGGGTTCTATATTCGGGAGATAATATTAGTGTTTCTATGATATCCTTAGTGTGTAAGATTAGTACCTATTGATGCAATCTTAGCAGAAGAGGAGTTTGTAGCCTAGAACGAGTAACTGATGATGCTTTTGTGTTTCTTTTTACTTTACTTTGCTCGGAGTGTAAAAGTTCAAGTGTGGGGGAATTTGATCAGTGCATTTTCATGCACATTATTCCATGTTTGTATCTAATAATTTCCTTGTTTTCCTTTGATTATTTTTATATTTTATATTGTTTTTCTATTTTATTCTATTTTTGCACTTATTTCATTTTCGTATTTAATTTTCAGCATTTGCAGCTTTCGCGGAAACATTTATAACTTGAGCTACAGGAATCGGATTGAGGCGTTTGACCATGCGTTGGAAAGATAAGAGAAAGATCTACAACTCTCTAGTTGTGGCCAGAAGCTGATTCGAACTGTAGCAAGGTTGAAAAAGTCGTTGAAGTTGCAGCATTTTTTATATTTAAGTTTTGGGTCATTTGTTTTGGGCCTGGGTTGTGTTTTTGACCCAGTTGGGTTATGACCCGAATCCTTGTCCTTGCTATACCTAGCAGCCGCTACAGTAATTAGGGAGGACCTTTCATTATTCATAAAAAATATTATTTTGCTTTTGACGATTATGATGAGGAACTAAACATCTAGAGTCGATCTGCTGTATTCAGGTTCCAACACTTGAGATTATTATAATGTTAATTTCAGTTTAATTCCTTTCAATAATATTTTGTGTTATTGTATGCTTAATTCAATTGCATGAAATATATTGATTCAATTTGGTTGATTGTATGATCCTAACTTAGACTCATCGCGTTTGCTTAATTCGTTGTTGTGTCTGATCAATCATGTTTGCTTAATCCATGAAAATTTATCCGTTTGTTAATTCGGACAATAGGATCGTACATCTCACAAACTTCACCGCTTGTCACTGGGTTTGTATCCAAATAGGAATAGATAATCCGCTTGGTATTAAAATTATAATAATCGATGATAGTAGGCCGAATCGGTAGATTGACTTATTTTATAATCACTTATTTTAACCGCTTATTTTACTTTTTCTTAATCGATCATCAAACCAACCCCTAATTGATTTACCTTCGGTTAGTAATAATCAAGAATCCTTGTGAGACGATTCGAGTCATTGTCGCTATACTACGTTTTCAAAAATTACTCGTTTTGATTCGCGCGCGACAGCGGATCACCAAGGCATTTAAGCAATATTCCTTGAGCATTTTTCTTAAATAATTCGTTTTATATCAAAACATAATTGAGGGCACGATATTTGATCTTACATTCTGTCAAACCCGTAGGTGACCGTAAATAGTCGACTAATGGCTTTCGCCAATCATCCTCTTGCCATTGTCAATTGATAAAATTTAAAAAATTTCAACATCTACAGCCCCTAACTTTATAATTGACAAATCTGAAGGAGATAACAAAGTTGCTCGAACTTTCTTTCTTACCTGAATAAGTTCTTCATTTTGATCTTTTTTGTATCCTAAAGCCTCTTGCGCTAAGTTATTAGCTTCTTGATTTTCTCGTTGAGGTATATGTTGGATATTTACTTGTTCGAACTGTTTGAGTAACCTAATGGTGATCACAATGTACATGATTAAATTCTCTTTGACACATCTATATTCCCTTGATACTTGTTTAATCACCAATTCAGAATCACCCATAATTTAGACATTCCTTGCCCCTAATTCTAGCAGTAGTTCAAGTTCTGTGATTAAAGACTCATATTTTGCTTCATTATTAGTGTATATATCGTCGATTGCATACTTGAACTCTGCTGGAATTCCATTAGGAGAAATTATAATCCCTCTTATTCTAGCTCCATGTTTATGGCTATAAACGTCGAAGTATAACTTCCATGGTACTAAGTCAACATAATTTTGGGGCATACCGACCATTGAATGGTAGACAAGGAAGTCTGCCACTACTTGCCCTTTCATTGATTTCAAGGGCACATACGTCAAAGAGTATTCTGTCAATGCTAAAGCTCATTTACTAATTCGACTATGTAAAATTGGTTTGGACAATATGTGCTTAATAATATCGAAATGAGAAGACACATACACATCAACAGGATTTTTATATTGCTTCAGTTTAATACAAGAGAAATACAAACATAGGCATAGTTTTTCTATATCACTATACCTTGTTCCAGCATCATTTAACATTCGACTAAGGTAATACACGGGTCTTTCAACACCTTTTTCATCTTCCTGAACTAACATACTTCCTATAGTCGAATCTGAAGCTGCAATATACAATCTCATAGGCCTATTTCTAATAGGAGGTGCCAATGTTGGAGGCTTCACTAAATATTATTTAATTTTATCGAAATCCTCTTGATGCTCCTTTTTCCAGATGAAGTCCTCGTTCTTCAGTCGAAGCAGTGGTGGAAATATTTTGGTTGTTTCACTTAAGTTGGATATGAACCTCCTTAGGAAATTTATTTTGCCCAACAAAGACTGAAGTCCTTTTTGGTCGACAGAGGCTTGGCGTCCATTATGGCTTTGGTTTTTCTTTGATTCACTTCTATACCATTTTTATGCACCACAAAACCAAGAAAGTCACCTACTTGCACACAAAAAGCACATTTTAATGGATTCATCTTTAATCCATATTTTTTCATCCTCTCAAATGATTTTCGAAGATGTTGTAGATGAGTCGACTCATTATTTGACTTTATTACAATATCATCAATATAAACTTGCATAAAATCTTCAATAAAGTCATGAAACATAGAATTTATTACCCTTTGATATGTCGCTCCGACATTTTTCAAGCCGAATGGCATGACAACCCACTCATAGGTTCCAAACGCTCCTGGGCAAGGAAATGCCGTCTTCGGCACATCTTCATCTACAATAAAAATTTGGTTATAGCTAGAATAACCATCAAGCATACTTAAATATTCAAAACCAGCGACAGAGTCGACTAACATTTCTGCCACGGGCATAGCATATTTATCTTTAGGAGTGGCAGCATTTAAATCTCTAAAATCAATGCACACTCTTAATTTACCATTTTTCTTAATCATTGGCACTATATTTGCCAACCAATCGACATACCTTGCAGTTCTTATAAATATGCATTTGAGGAGACTTTCTATCTCCTTCTTGATTTTCAACATTACTGCCGGAGCAAAACGCCTAGGCGTCTGCTTTACTGGCTTCTTTCCAACTTTTATTGGAAATTTTAATTTGACCAAATCCCTTCTTAAACCTGGAATTTCATTATAGTCCTAAGCAAAGCAATCTTGAAATTCTTTTAATAAAGATATTATCTCAGATTTGAGCTTTTGGTCGATATTGGCGCTGAAGTAGGTTGGTCTTTTATCTCCATCTTCGCCAAGATTTATCTCTTCTAAAGGGTCTTGTGGCCTGGCAGCAATTCTTCCTTGTTCAAGGGATCAACACGAGCACCCGTGTGAATCAACACGGCCCGTGTTGATTGACCTGCGTGAAAACTTCATTTTTTTTGAGTTTTGGACCTTTTCTTTGTCATTTCCATTTATAACTTCCATTCCTACTACTAGCAAAGAAACACCCAATGATCTATACTCCTAACTCAACCTTCCTATGTTATTTCAACAATCAACCAACAAAAACCCTATAAATCAACTATCAATTTTTCCCCAAATCCTAAATATAACTATCAAACCCTAACCATATGTGATAGAGAAATCAAACCCCTTACCTAGCAAGCTTTGAGTGTTCTTGATGATTCCTCCAACCAAGCCTTGCTCTTCTTCTTGCTCTCTTCTTCTTCCTCTACCAAAGCCCTAACTTTTCTCCAACTTTCTATACTTATGTTTTTGGTGTTGTGTTTGGAAAATGAAGGGAAATGCTTTTTATATGAATGTTGACATACTAACTAGGGGTGAGAAACCCAACTCTAGCAAATTGCTTCCCCCACCCTTCTCTATTCCTAACACACTAATTATATCATTAACTCAATCTATTAGTATAATTCTGGGGGATTAAATATCAGTCCGAATAGTATTTTACCGAACCGAACCGAACGTTGCCAAAGATATTAATAGATATCTCAATTAATATAATAATTCTCGTCGCCAAAACAAATGTCAAACGGTAAATCAAAAATATTAATATAATATAATATTAAATAAAACGGGCGTTACAGGTTTCTCTAATATGTATTTTATCGGATCCGTCTTGGAGATCAACAAGGTAGTGTGAGTCAATATATACTGTCTTAGTCGGCGAGCAGCCCAAGCGAAAGCGCTGCAAGGTTTCTCGAGCTGTGAGTATCTTGTTTCACAGTCGGTAAACTTTTTGCTAAGGTAGTATATTGCATACTCTTTTCGACCAGACTCGTCATGTTGCCCCAACACACACCCCATTGAATTCTCTAATACTGTCAAGTACATGATAAGAGGTCTTCCTTTGGATGGTGGCATCAAGATAGGAGGATTTTGTAGATACTCCTTGATTTTGTCAAAAGCGATCTGGAAATCGTCGTTCCATTCCACTACTTGATCTTTCTTCAGTAACTTGAAGATTGGCTCATAAGTAGCAGTTAGATGCGCAATGAATCTGGCAATGTAGTTCAATCGTCCCAAGAAACCTCTAACTTCTTTCTCAGTACGGGGCACTGGCATTTCTTGGATAGCTTTAACCTTGGAAGGGTCGACTTCAATACCTTTACTACTGACAACAAATCCCAGGAGTTTACCAGATCTGACTCCGAAAGTGCACTTATTGGGATTGAGTCTTAGTCTGTACTTCTTTAGTCTATCAAACAGTTTCCGCAAATGATCGAGATGCTCCTCTTCAGTCTATGATCGAGATATCATGTCGTCGACGTAGACCTCTATCTCGTGATGAATCATGTCATGAAATAAATCCACCATGGCACGTTGATATGTGGCGCCAACATTCTTCAGTCCGAACGGCATGACCTTGTAGCAGAATGTGCCCCACTGTGTAACGAAAGTAGTCTTCTCCATGTCTTCAGGAGCCATTTTGATCTGATTGTAACCGGAGAAACCTTCCATGAAGGAGAAAACCTTATGTTGAGCGGTGTTGTCGACTAGAACATCAATATGAGGAAGTGGAAAATCGTCTTTCGGACTCGCTCTGTTCAAATCTTTGTAATCCACACACATCCGTACTTTTCCATCTTTCTTAGGTACGGGTACCACATTTGCAACCCACTATGGATAAGAGGTGACGGCTAGGAAAGCGACATTAAACTGCTTCATAACTTCGGCTTTGATCTTCTCAGACATCTCAGAACGCATACGACGAACTTTCTGCTTCATTAGGAGAAAACCTTCTTTTGTCGGTAGTCGGTGTACCACAATGTCAATGTCTAGACTTGGCATGTCTTCGTATGACCAAGCAAAAACCTCGATATAGTCTTGTAGCATCTGAACCAATCTTTCTTTTATACTGTTCTCAAGACCTGCTCCTATCTTGATTTCTTTTCTGTCTCCGTCAATACCTAGATTCACAACCTCGACTGGCTCTTCGTGTGGCTGTATATGTCATACCCCAAAATTTGCCCTCTTACTTCTCAAAACATTTCATACATCTATACTCAAGGATTCCTCAAGGGTTGATCAGACAAACCCTCTCCTAGACAATCAACCCAAACTAGGGTTTGGCAATTCTCAGATCAAGATGGACTTCCAACATCTCCAATGGTCACCATGCCTCCTCATATGCTTCAAATATTCTCCATGTCAAGTTTCAAGCCTCACAAGTCAAATTTCCTCAGACAATTGCTCAGATGGTTGAAAATCAGTTGTGTTGGACAAAAAGTCAACTGTGGTCAACATACAGTCAAACTTCCTGATTTTTGGTCAACATCCTTATTTTGAAGTCAAATTCATCATTTTATCAAGGGTTGATCATGATTCATCAAGAAAACTCAAGATTTGCTCAAAAGTCAAACTTTCCAAATTAGGGTTTTTCAATGAAAAGTCAACTGAATTGACTGAGCATAACTTCTTCATACTTTCTCAAAAAATTTTCCACCACCTCTCATTTTTAAGAGAATTCAATTCTCTACAACTTCATGTCTCACAAGAATGTTCAAAAAATGCTTCATTTTGAAGATATGGATCAAAACATTACAGGTCCTTTTCAAAGTCAACAAAAAGTCAAATTTTTGTATTGAAGATTTATTGAGCATGGAAACTCCAATTGAGATGAAACCAAAGAGTTTGTTTAGAGGACACCTAGAGATTTCTAAAAAGTCCAAGAACACTAAAAAATGTGGAAAATTGAGCAAAATACACCTTGTACAAGTTGGGCATTTTTGGACAATTGCACAAAGAGAGATATTTGTCAAAATCCAATTTTCTCCAAATGGGCCTATAATTTTATGATCCAAACTTGTTCATAATATTATTTGTGACCTACTGATGCCTTGCCACGACCACCTTTCATTTTTTGATTTATTTTTGAATTTAAAAGCATTAAATTCAAATTTAAATTAAATAAAATATGAAAACAAGGTATATTTTCAAATGGATTGGATTTTTATCAAACTTGAGGTCCAAGATAGCCCACAAGACTTGCCAAATTCGTGCTAGCTCTCATATGGAAGAGAAAAATCAAATTTTCAAAAGATTTGATTTTATTTGAAAGGAAATTATTTTGCATTGAATGGCATATCTTTTTTCCTTCCTTTTTCTCTAATATTACACTATAAATACCCAACACATTGCACAAGACCAAGTGCAGAAACCCTAGCCCATACAAGCAATCCTTATTTTCAAAATTTTCACAAAAGTTGGCAAATTCGATTTCAAATTCCCAGCAAGTTTCAGCCCAAACCAACCATTCCATCGTGTTCCTAAGGATCCCAGGGTTCAATCCATACCCTTGCTCGAAGCCGAGACTGCCCAGAACTCGATATACATCTCTCACCGATTTTCTATTTTTCTCAATTTCGATTTCCATAATCCATGCATCTTTAACTGTTCTTGCTTGTTTATTTGAGTTCAGGGTACCTATTAGAGTGTGTTTGACGTATAACATGCAAGATTTAACGCCGGAATAAGAACTTGCCATTGTTAGGGCAGTTTTTGTTGTCTTCTTCGAAACTCAGTCTACAGGCCGATTCAATACAAATGGACATCACCATTGGATTCGCAAGGGTCGAATTAGGGGGATAGGGTTCTTCTTGTGCTTTGATTTTGGCTATTTTGCAGGTTTTCAAAAAACAACTCGCCGGAGAAGATGATCGGCGTTAGGGTTCCGATGGCTGACTCCGGCGCTGACTCTTTGACTGCATGTGTGGCACGTTCGTGGCATTTGATTCGTCCATCCATTACAACTGGGCCCCGCGTACTGACTGTTGTGCGTTGAAACTCAGAAATCCATGACACGTATTCGCTTATAATGCAAAGTTTCTATTTTCAAAACACCAAAAGCGCGTTGGCTCAGTGGTAAAGGCAAGCAGACTTGAGTTTTCATCCAGAGGTCTCCAGTTCGAATCCTGGCAAGACCATTCTTTTTTTACTCTTTGAAAAACTAACTTATTTTCTTATTTTCTTCAATATTTTTCATTTAATTTAATTTATCTTCAATATTTCTTATCATGCATCTAAAAAACTCCAAAAATATTTCTTTTTTGCATAATTATCAGAAAAATACTTATTTAATTTTTAGCATTAAAATTATTATTTTTGCATGCATATTTTATTTAATTATTAATTAATCGTTTAAATGACTTTTAATTGTTTTTAAATTACCAAAATGATCCAGAAAATTACCAAAAATTTATCTTATCATATTAATGTCATCACTAATCAAAAAACTTTTTCCTCATTCAAAAATCATGTTTTTACTAACATTTTTTCCTCTTATGCAATTTTCTCATATTTCCGATTATGTATCTGTTCACAGGTTGTAAAGTTTCGGACGATTTTTCTTGTTTTTCTTTTTCAATTATGTAATTGCCTATGGGATGTAATAGTTTAATTAGGACTTTTATTTTCCACACTCTTATTATGTAACTGCCCCAAAGCCATGTAATAGCGTAGGACTTTATCTTTCCGCATTTTACATTTCCGCAATTTACTTTCTGCACCCTATAAACTGCTAGTAATTAGGGGTGTATGGCAAGATAAAATTGGACATAGATCACTCATAATTTCAAGATAACATATAACTGAATTTGACACACTCTTTTCACACATGCACCCCTTAGGGTAATTCTCTCTCGTTGCCTTTACGAATACAAATGATCATGTCCCTCGAACGTAGAGGTATCCTAGTACTGTTGCCTTCAAGACAAATCATCATAGTCCCTTCGATACAAAGATCATAGACCCACGATGTCGCCTACGAATACATGATCTTGACCCTTGATTGTCGCCTACGGAAAATGATGATAGTCCCTTCGAATGTGCTAGGATACTTCCTACAAGTTGCCTTCTATGACCATCCGATGTCCCTTCGAATGTCCCGCTTACATCCAACGAATAGGGTTACCTACCAACTAATGGTACGGATAGCAATATTCTAAAGGAACGTAAAACAACACGAAAACGACCATTCTGAGTAGGTAATAAGACTTTTAGTTGCTTGCTCTATCAAAATACTTTTTACACCTCACACTTTTGTCAAAGTTCAAACTCTTTTCAAAACAAAACATTTCCAAACACTTTGTATACATTCCTACATGAATCATTACAAAGTCAAAGCGAAATGCCTTTTCAAAAACATTTTTTCAAATACACAGAAAGCACCTTTTTGAAAATGATCTAAGAGCAACTAAGAGCCCGTAGATAACTACGGATGAAAAGGGGTGCTAGTACCTTCCCTTTTCATAACCTTCTCCCTTACTCAGAATCTAACGAAGGTCTTTTCCTATTCTTTTCACCTTCCCTTAATTGGATAAAAGAAAAGTCGGTGGCGACTCTTGCTATCCGCACATTTGCGATACAAAAATCTCAAAGTCAGTTCACCGTATTACAATATAACCTGTTCTTCTTGTTATAGCAATCTAACAAGTTCTTCTGACACTTCACAATCTTCCTCACCTTCGTCTTCGGCTTGGTAGATCGGATTATCGAAGTCATATTTGGCAATAGCAAAGCTGTTATCAACGAGATTCAGAGTGAATTTGCAGTGTATCACGTGGGTGTGTGTAAGAACACATAGCTTTTGAAGGGGTAGTAAAGTAAAAGAAAAGAAAGAAACAGTATTTTAAATGCAAAAGTCCAATGATTTTATTGAATGAAAATATGCAAATGACAAATAATAACCCTCACAAACGAGTTGCGATGCCCCGGGAAAGGCATTAGGCTTTAAAGTTTATGTTTGAACATAAATAAAGAACGAAAAGCATAACAGAAAACAAAAGCAATTACTCCTGTCTAAAGGAGATTGGTATGACGTCTTCGATCTTCTAATTTCTCGGTCCGTTGTCTGGAGTTGGGAAGATCAAACCGTTGATGTCGAAGTCGCTGTCGTTGTCTTCTATAGCATGGACCCCATCCTTGCTGATGCGGAAGGGAAGTTTGCCGGCACGTTCGCGACGTATCATCTTCTGACCTTTGGTGGCGAAGCCTAAACCAGTCTTGTTAGATTTGAAAGGAAGATCAGGGAGCTGACCCCAAACAGTACGACCTCCTTCTTCAACTGCAGCTTGAGCATCCTTCAGTGAGGCCATTCTTGGTGGAATTTTAGCAACTTCAGGAGTGACAGGGGAGTCAACAGGCATGACTCTTGGAACTGTTTCGAAGGCTTGACAGGGAGTTTCGAAGAATTCACCTTCCATTTCGAGATATTAGAATGATTGCAGATGGCTTACCATGTATTCCTCCTTATCGCATACTGTAACAATCTTCCCTTTCGGGGTACTTGACACGATGCAAGGTAGAGTATGCTGCCCATGTATCCAAGGGCATCCAAGTAGGCAAGAGTAAGCTGGACGGATGTCCATGACAAAGAAAGTGGAGTCGAAAGTTTAGGAACCGACTTTAACTGGCAGAATGAGCTCTCCAAGTACTGTTCGTTTAGAACCATCAAAAGCTCTTACAATTATGTCGTTGGGCTTCAAGACCAATCCTTCAACATCAAGTCGGTCGAAAGCACTCTTCGGTAGGATATTCAGAGCAGAACCGGTATCTACCAAAACATTAGACAATGTAATGTGTAACACCCCAATTCTACCCCTCGTAATTAATAATAAAATCAGAGTTTCAAAATTTCATCTAACAAAATTGAGGCATCACATATTTGCATTTTCATCAATTTGCATAATAATGCACATCATAAACATCAAAAGTCGGTATACCGATTCATACATAATTCATCATATACACATATGACTATTCACAACACAGCGGATGTGTTCACAAAATATACATAACATCATGTTATCATCAATACATAAGTTATAATATCATAAGATAGTATACATAAACTATCCTATCAAAATAATAACGTCGTCCAAATCCCGAGTGTTACTACGACCAGAGCAGAGCGACAAAAAATAGAGAGACTCGAGCTAATCCTCATCATCCTCGGGGATCACCTGCACGTTACCAATATATAGGCAACGACGAAACAAGTAAAGGGTGAGATACTCCAAAACATATAATTAAAAGCATGATAGAATATATAAATAGTTTTGGAATTATAAATGATATTAGTTAAATAGAGTATGTCAACATATATTAAAAGCTTACATACTTTAAATTAGCATTTAGTGTATAAATTAACACTTTAACTTCGCCACATAATCATTATAATCACATCAACACAAAGCATTATATACCATCGCAATTCAACATCATTCATCAATTAAAAACCCAACGCCAAACAACTCAAACATAAACATAACCGACTCCATGAGACACGACTATGTTATGCATGTGGTACTCGTCGCTTTGTCCAATATTAGGAACACTTGGCATAAAGCCTATCATCGCTTGGCATAAAAGCCCTCGTCACCAATGCAATGTATATGACTCAATAACAAAGACAACACAATAATACATCATCATCGCTCATCAAAATTGACATAAAGTCCACGTCGCCATATTTATTCACATCAAATAAACATATCATCACATCGCATAACAACAAGTATTCATTAATAAATACACCGTCGCAAACATCATTATCAATTAATTCACCAAATTCCAAAAAACAGAAAAAATAGTCAAACACCAATAATCGTCGCGAAATCCATTCTTAATAATCGGCATTAATCATAATCATAATCATCTACATCGAAATCGGATCGTCCATACGTGTCTTAAATCGACTAAACCGCTATCTGATTCAATTTAACCGTAATTCGGCCTATTTCAGGTCGTTTCGTAAAAACTCGTAATTTCGAAAAAACTAACCTCACCACTACGTTCTACACGTCGAACTTAGCTAGCTTGTCAATTTTCGTTGAATTCGGAGCAACTTGCTCCGTCGTCGAATTTACTTAATTCGAAAAATCGGAACATAATCGGGTTCTAAATTTAATCGGCTAACTCATGTCCTAATTATATTTTATTGATATTAAGTTTTACTAGGTGAATTTAGGATAATTGAAACAAACAGAAGCTTTCCTTAAAATTATGCAGGAAAACCATGTTTCAGAAAACAGAAAATGTTGCAAACAGAAAACACATTATAGAAAAATTTCGTGCCTTCCCCCTGCCCACAAGGGACGTTTTCCCCATCTTGATTAAGGAAAGGAGGCGGGGGCCTCATAGTAGGGGACGGTCGCCCCACACCTTGAGGTGGGCGCCTCCCCCTTCATACTCCCTCCACGCCACCCTTTCCTTCCTCTTCCCTGCAACTTACAGTTTCTTGTTTTTTCTGGTTTTTCTTGTTTTACTGTTATAGTTTTTCTTTTCCATTTTCATTCTATAACTTCATATACTACAATACTAATAACAACACACCCATAATCCTACTCCTAATCCAACTTTTCTAAACTATTTCAACAATCAACCAACCAAACCCTATAAACCAACTATCAATTTTCCCCCAATCCAAACTATAACTATCAAACCCTAACTATATGAGATGGAAATCAAACCCCTTACCTTGAAAGCTTTGATGGTTCTTGATGATCCTACAAACCCAACCTTTCTCTCCTCTTTCTCTTCTTCTTCTTCTTCTTCTTCTACCAAAACCCTAACTCTTTCTTCCAAGTTTCTATTTTTGGTGTTATGTTTGGAAAACATGAAGAAAGTGTTTTTATAGGATGGTTGTCTTACTAGCCAAGGGTGAAAAACCCAATTCTATCAAATTGCTCCCCACACCCTTATCTATTCTTAAAACACTAATAACATCTAATTATATCATTAATTCAATTAATTAAAATGATTCCGGGGAATTAAATATCAGTCCGAATATATATTTACCAAACCGAACGGAATAAAAAATGGACCGAACGAAACGTCGCCAAATATATTTAATAGATATATCAATTAATATAAAATGGGCGTTACATAATTCCCTTGCATTCAATGGAGACGTGCAAGGCTTTGTTGTGTGTTCTTCCGGCAGGAGTCAAATCAGCATCAGAGAAACCTAAACCATTGTTGACAGTCAGGTTTGCAATACAACCTTCAAATTGATCAGCAGTAGTGTCTTGCGGTATGTGAGCATTCTTCAGAAACTTCACTAGGGCCATAACATGAGCCTCAGAGCATAATAGCAGAGCCAACATGGATATCTTGGACGGAGTTTGTCCCAACTGTTCCACAATATTGTAGTCGCTCTTCTTGATTATCTTCAGAATTTCCTCCATTTCTTGCTTGGAGATGTCTTCAACAACTTTCTTTGGTATTTCTGTAGGAGCAGAATTAGTTACTGGTTCTTTCCCTCTAACTTCGGGAACTGGTTGGACAGCTGGAATGCGAGATGGAGTCGCAGTGTCTTTTGGAGGAGATCTTTGGAGAAAATACTCTTCCGGTTCTGGTTACCTTACTTGATCCAGTGATGTTGTCGATGTCAGGAATGGTAGCTTCTACTATAATGCCTTCAATGGTCAACGATTCTTGCTTGAGGCCATGATAGTAAACTTCGGCTCCATAATTCCATGGTATAGCTTTGTTAGAGGAATATGGAATTGGTCTGGGAGAAGTAATGATGAAAGGTGCCACTCTAGGTGTAGGATCAGCAGAGGAGATCCTTATTGTGTTTACATCAGCATAGTATTCTGGGAAATCATCTCCCCATCCGGTTGCTTTGACATCTTCAATAGGAATCTTGTAGCTTTCAGGAACGGTATACTTCACCATGAAATCAATCTTTTCACTTGGCTACCCCAAGGTATCCCAAACTTCTGGTACGGCTTCGTCTTCGATCTTCAGATTCTTAGAAATTTCCTCTCATAACTTCTCCACAGGTGAAGGTTTTAGAAATAACACTTCTCGGTTATCCATCATGCATTGAATACGCCTTCTCAACCAAGCACATCCGTCAGGTGCAGATGGGCACCAACGACAATTCTCCGGGCATCCTGGAAAGACATCGGCTTGCAACAAATTCTTCTTAACAGTCATCAGAGGAATAGTCAAGTTGTTTACATCATAAACATAAGAATTTTTGTCAATAGCATTGGAACCTTTGTCGTGGTTAGGCATTGGTGCGTTGATCACATTCGGAGTTTCAGCAGGAGGATCAAACTCAATTTCTTTGGCTTCAATCATGTCTTGAATCTTGTTCTTCAAAGCCCAACAGTTGTCGGTGTCGTGCCCTGGGCTGTTGGAGTGGTATGCACACTTGGCATTAGGATTGTATTTCGGAGAGGAAGTGTTGATGTGTTGAGGGGGATCCCTCAAGGTAATCAGCTTTGCTTTTAACATGTGTTGCAATGCTTGTGACAACGGCATGTTGATCTTCGTAAATTGTCTTCGTGGCGTGTTCTGGTTACGCGCGTTGTCTCACTGAGGTGGCGCTGGTGTAGGATTGGAGATCACAACTGCCCCTACAGATTGAGTGCGATCAGTTTTGACACGGCCCTTCTGACCATACACAGCATTGGCTTCTTTCTTACCAAGAGATCTCTTCGCGGCATTTGAGGATGACTCTACCTGAATCTTTCCACTCTTGATTCCAGCTTCGATACGTTCTCTTGTCAATATCATCTCGGTGAATCCGACTGAAGAGTTTCTAATCAGATGATTGAATAACGGTGCTGTCAATGTTCCCATAAACATATCAACCAAATCCCTATTGGACAAGGGTGGTTGAACTATGCCTGCTAGATCTCTCCATTTCTGAGCATACTCTTTGAATTTCTCATCACGACCCATATTCATACTCTATAATTGCATGCGAGTGTGTGCTAGTTCAGCATTGTACTGGTACTGCTTGTAGAAAGCATCTGCTAAGTCATTCCAGGTATGGATGTGGGCACTCTTTAGCTGATAATACCACTCCAACTGAGCTCCGGATAAACTCTCTTAGAAGTAATGGATCCATAGCTTCCTGTCATCAGTGTGAGGATGGATCTTCTGAACATAGGACTTCAAATGCTGCTTCGGACAAGAGATGTCATCATACTTGGCAAAAGTAGGAACCTTGAACTTGTGGGGAATCACCACACCAGGAACTAGACTCAGATCATCAAAATTTAGTCCGGACATCTTCAGATTTTTCACAACATTCAGACGGTCTTCAAGTTGTTTGTATTTGTCATCCTCAAGATAATACTGCTCATTCAGGTAGTCTTCTTCTCTGTTTTCAGACCCATGTTGGCTTCATTCACTGTTCTTGACACTTCCATCAGTTTCACCACTCTTGTCTGAGAGTTCTAACTGGCTGACCACCTTAGGTCCACCCTTATGACATCTTCCCATGTTGAGGACACTGATTGCCTTCCTCCTTCAGGTGATGAGCTTCTTCAAGTCTTTCTGGCCTTGGACCAAACTGGTGAACATTTCCTAGAACTGAACATTCTGAGCCTGGAGATCTTTGACAGTCTGTTCAAGAGCCATTTCTGCTAAAATAAATAGCGAGAAAATAAGAAAATCGATCTTCAATGTACCTGTTATGAAATGTCATGCCATGATATGCGATATTTATGCAATACAATGCAATGTTTTCAAGGACCTTAGGAATTTTAAATTTGTTAAACAAGCACGAACAAACTTTTTATTAGTTTCTCTTTTTTCTCTTTCTTTTAAGTATACAAGATAGTTTGGAAAATGAGAGAGCAAATTCCTAAAGCTCTAAGTCTCCCATGGGCACTTCCTCTTGGTGTTGAGGTAGGCGTTGATGTTTCGCTCCTCGTGAAGTAGCTTGGTCAACTCTAGTACCTTCTTCTCGCTTGCATAGCATTGAGCTTCAAATGTGTCCCTTTCTTCTTTAAGTTGAATCCAGGATCTCTTCAAGTCTTCAAAATTGGTAGGCATGTCTGGATGGAGAACGGTATAGGGTTTGTCACCTATAACAACAAGTTCCATGGCATCATGAGGTTTTGAGCTCGAGCTCGCACCCATCTGAGGTAAGGTTCCCAAGGAATGGAGTTTTTATGTCCCAAATTCTTTGTATTAGTCTTCTTTACCATGCCCTAAGCGTGCACAAATCTTCTTTACCATACCAGTCTTCTTGAAGAAGCATATCATGTGGACCGTCTCTTCGAGCATAACCAAACTGACGTAGAGCTAGAGAAGGATTGTAAGTGATACCTCCCCTTATGCCAAGGAGTGGTACGTTAGGGAATTCTCCACAACGCTCAATGAAGGTGAAGTCTTTTTGAGAGAAAAGGCACCAACAGATATATGAATGAGAGAGTGACATTAGTCTTTGAGGCCACCTGGAAAGTAACGATATGCAACACATGAGAGTTCCTTGTCGTTTGATGGTACGAGTGTGCAGAGAATGCAGGATGTCTCCAAGTAAGGTAGGTACAGGATTGCGAGTGAGGAATATCTTGATGGCGTTCACGTCTATGAACTGATCTGGATTAGGACATGGCACCAAACCATAGATTAGCAAGGCCAAAATGTCTTCGAATGCATGGAAACTCATAGCTTTGAGGAATTATCGAGCCTTCTTTATCAGAAATTTGGCGAGTAAACCCTTAACTCCGCTTCTTGTTTCCCAATTGGCTTCAATGTCTGACCGTTTTAGATGTAATGCTGATGCGATGTCTTCGTACTTCAGAGCTTTTTCTGAACCGGTGAATGGTATCTGATCAAGAATAGGTATCCCAAGTAGCTTAAAGAACTCTTCCAAGGTAGGAACCAACTGATAATCTGTAAATGTAAAGCAATGGTGTTTCGAATCGAAGAACTGGAATAAGACGTGCATCATATCTTCTTCAAAACCAGAGATAACCAAGTCGATCATATAACCATGTCTTTTGATGAACTGAGCCTAATCAGGAATTTCTGAAACCATTTCTTTGAGTTGAGAAGGTATACCCATGAAGTTGATTCGGATAGTCTTTCTGGAAGCTATAATCCTACAAAACAGAGCAAAGATAAATTCCTAGGTCCTTGAAATAGTTAGAAATGATATGGTGATGCAATGTTATGATGTCATGATGTCATGTTTAAGCAGATAGAAAGCACAAGTAAATCACACAATAGCCCTAGGCTTTATTTCAATACGACTACCAAGTGGTCAACCGAAACATCCCGAAAGTCGGATCTTAATGAGCGTAGCATCGAGTATCAACCAACCTTAGTCTACACCAAAGCCGACCATGTCACTACCTTATAATGGCCAAGATGGGTCAATTAGGGTTCTAGAAGTTGTGTTAGTGTTGATGACACCACGCAGATGCCAAATACTTTCCTTAGCTAGACATGAGGAGCATTGGGACATCCAAAGTGTCGCACTAACGTAGCCATCATGTTGACCATTTCGGTATACGCCTAACGGTCACGACGATTTATTGCTACTTACCTAAGGAAACTTGGATCTGGGTGTAGGATCCCCCACAAGTATAATACCCAACCAACCCTTAAAATAAAGCATACAAATCAAAAAGAAAGCGGTAAAGATGATCTAAGAATCCCTAAGGTATTCTCTCTTTAGGGTGTCCCCAGCAGAGTCGCTAGTTCTGTAATACAGTGGGAGAACTGACTTTGGGTTGTTTTGCGTTTGATCGTAAATGTTGCGGATAGCAAGAGTCGCCACCGACTTTTCTTTTATCCATTTAAGGGAAGGTGAAAAGAACAGGAAAAGACCTTCGTTAGATTCTGAGTAAGGGAGAAGGTTATGAAAAGGGAAGGTATTAGCACCCTTTCCATCCGTAGTTATCTACGGGCTCTTAGTTGCTTTAGCTCACTTTAAAATTTGCTTTCTGTGTGTGTTTGAAAATGTTTTGAAAAGGCATTTCTGTTTGACTTCGTAATGATTCACGCAGGAATGTATACGAAGTGTTCGGAAATGTTTCGTTTTGGAAAAGTGTTTTAACTTTGTAAAAGTGTGAGGTGTGAAAAAGATGTTTTGATGGAGCAAGCAACTAAAAGTCTATTACCTACTCAGAACGGTTGTTTCCGTGTTACTTTACTTTCCTTTAGAATAGCGCTATCCATACCATTAGTTGGTAGGTAACCTTATTCGTTGGATGTAAAGGGACATTCGAAGGGACATTCGTATGGTCATAGAAGGCAACTTGTAGGAGTATCCTAGCACATTCGTAGGGACGATCATCACTTTTCGTAGACAACAATCGAGGGACTATGATCTTTGTATCGAAGGGACTATGATGATATGTTTGTAGGCAACGGTGCTAGGATACCTCTATGTTCGAGGGACTTGACCATTTATTCGAAAGGCAACGAGAGAGAATACTTTAGGGGGTGCATGTGTTAAGAGAGTGTGTTGAATTTGGATAATTTATCTTAAAATTAGAAATGATCTATGTTCGTTTTTATCTTGCCATACACGCCTAATTACTAGCAGTTTATATAAGTATGGAAAGTAAATTGCGGAAAGTAAAGTGCGGAAAGTAAATCCTACGTTATTACATGGCTTTGGGGCAGTTACATAATATAGGAGTGCGGAAAGTAAATCCTAATTAAGCTATTACATCCCATGAGCAGTTACATAATATTTAAAAAAAATGCGAGAAAATTAAACTAAAACTATTACAACCTGGAAGCAGATGCATAATAATCAGAAAAAATAATCAAATTGCAAATAATAGAAAATATGTTAGTGAAAAAAAGATTTTTGAGTTAGGAAAAAGATTTTAGGGTTAGTAAACCTACTTAGATGAGAAAATATTTTTGGGAATTTTCTAGATTGATTTTAGTAAGGAAAAACAATTAAAAGTCAATTTTTTGATTAATTAGAAATTAATTAAAATCTGCATGCAAAATATAATTTTCTTTATGCTAAAAATTAAATAAACATTTTTTCTGACCTAATGCAAAAAGAAAATATTTTTTGTGATTTTTTAATGGGTTAGAAAAATATTTGAAAAGAAATTAAATTAAACGAAAAAAATTTGGAAAAAATATGGAAAAAATAAGGAAAAAGGGTTAGAGTGCTTCTGGATGAAGTTGTCCCAGAAGCTGGAATTTCTGGGGGATTTCTGGCTGGAGGTACCCAAAGTTGGAACTTCTGGGATTTTTGCGCTGGAGGTGCCCAGAAATTGGACTTTCTGGGGGCTTTTCTGGCCTGAAGACGCCCAAAAGTAAGCACTTCTGGGGCTTTCTACCGAAGATGCGCCCATAAGGTGGAGCTTATGGGGTGTAGCGTATGGTAATGAGGGCCAGAAGCTGGAGCTTTTGGGCATGCTTCCTCTGAAGGAGTTCAGAAGCTGGAGCTTCTGGACGTTGATTCTTCTAGAAACCTGAAATATCAAAATATTAAGTAAAAAGACAGGGTTCGAACCCATGTCCTCTTGAACAAACAGGCGTTGTCTTGCCATCTGAGCTGAATGGACTATCTGTAAATAACATGAAACAAAAAGAATACAAATGGAATGGATTTCTAGGAACCATTGAGCCAGAAAACGCACGCAAGAGTCATCTCCATTTAAATATTTGAACCTATAGCCACGGTTTCTGCTTTCCGTGGCTAAATCCCTGCAAATTAAAACACTACGAAACATGCAATATAAATGGAATATGAGACCATGGATCAACTGGAAACAAGGTTCTGAACACAATGGTGCCCTTGGTTCTGAACACAATGGTGCCCTTGGTTCCTTCCAATTTATCCTAAATAAGAAAACCCTAATTCAAGGTTTTAAAACCTAGCCATGGTGAATCCTTCGTTTGGTATCTAAGCTTCAATTAAACTATGCAGACACGATCGAAACTTCATCACAAACACAAAAGCATGGTTAAATTCCAATGATTATGCGTAAAAATTAGAAAACAATTTTGAGTTAGAAACCAACAAACCGTGATCATGTTCTGGTGATTCTGAGTGTTTTGCTTGCTTGTGAATATCTGGATCGACTCAGGGGACTTCCAGCAATCGATTACAAGGCTTGGAATGGATTGAATTAGAGCAAAACCACAGCTGCTAGTAGCTTGCAAGGCACGGTTTTTTTGAAAATTGCTAGGGTTCTTTTAGGTCAGAAATTCGTCCTCTATGCATGTAGTATCATTGTCTATTTATATTGTAAGGAATTAGGTCAAGAATGGTAAGAAAAAATCAAGCCAATCAATGAGAAATTATTTGATTTGGAATCAAACCAAATATTTCCTTTTTGAGCCAATTTCAATCAAATCAAATTACCAATCATGATTATTTCGAAATAATCAGATTAAATGGCTAGCTTGGACCTCAAGGATGAGAGAAAATCCATCTTGCTATTAATTTTTTATTTTCTATCTTTTATTTTAATTAAATTGGTTTTAAATGATTAAAAATCCAAAATATATAAAAAAAATAAAAGACAAATTCGTGGCCTTGGGCTTGGAGGTTCCAATTCAGCTAAGGAACATGTTTGAATCAAGAAAATTTAGGCCCATTTGGAAAACTTTTGATTTTCTCAAGTATTTCTCTTTGTGCACCTCCTCAAAAATGCTCAACTTGGACAAGGTGTATCTTGCTCAATTTTTAACATTTTTGGGTGTTCTTGGACTTTTTAGAAAGCTCAATATATATTCTAAACAACCCATTTGGTTTCATATTAATTGAAGTTTCCATGCTCATGAAAACTTCTTTGCAAAAAGATGACTTTTTGTTGACTTTTAAAATGACCTGTAATGTTTTGACCCATAACTTCCAAATGAAGCATTTTCTGCCCAAGCTTGTGAGACATGAAGTTATAGAGAATTGAATTCTCTTCAAAATGAGCTGTGGTTGAAAAATTTCTAATAAAGTATGTGAAAATTATGCTTGGTCAAAGTTTTGTTGACTTTTGTCTAAGAAAGCCTAATTTAGCAACTTTGACTTTTGATTAATTCTTGACTTTTCTTGATGAATCATGGTCAACCCTTGATCAAATGATGAATATTACTTCAAAATATTGATGTTGACCAAAAATTGTGAAGTTTGACTGTATGTTGACCACAGTTGACTTTTTGTCCAATACAGTTGATTTTCAACCATTTGAGCAATTGATTGAGCAAACTTGACTTGTAAGGCTTGAAATTTGACATGGTGATTCTTTGAATCATATGATGAGGTATGATGACTACTTTAAATATTGTATATCCATCTTGACTTGAGAATGGAAATTCCCTAGTTTGGGTTAATTGCTTAGGAGAAGGTTTGTCTGGTCAACCCTTGTGAAATCCTTGAGTATCGACATGTGAAATGTCTTGAGAAGTGGGAGGGCAAATTTTGGGGTATAACAACATGATTATCACATATAACCAAATGGTTGTATTTCACGGAGAACAAAGCCACTCAACTCAATTGGCAAGCGCGCATTGGTAAAATCCAAGGCTCTGGGGTTCGATCCCCAGCGCCACCCCTTTCTTTTCGTCACTTTTCTAACATCTTTTTGATTTACGCAGGTAACATATACAACCTCTAGAAGTTCTGGAAAACTGATGACACAGAAGTTCTGGAAGGAACTACCATACACGTTTCCAAAAGTTCTGGAAGGAACTACCATACAGGTTTCCTGAAGTTCTAGAAGGGACGATTTCCAGAAGTTCTAGAAGGAACGAATTCCAAAAGTTTTGGAAGATACATGTTTCAGAAGTTCTGGAAGGAACTACTATACAGGTTTTCAGAATTTCTGGAATGAACGATTCACAGAAGTTTTGGAAGGAACGGTTTCCAGAAGTTCTGGCAAGGTAAGCTAACATAGGTTCCTAGAAGTTCTGGCAAGGAACGATGACCTAATTTCCAGAAGTTCTAGAAAGAGTGAGCCAGAAGTTCTAGGACGAACAAAGTAAGAAGTTCTTACAAAAAACACAAAAATCATTATTTTTCTCTTTTCCTGTTAATTTTCTTAACTAATTTATTTTCTTTTCAATTATCTTTTAAAACTATTTTTCTAAAACTCTAAAAAATGTTTAATTTTAGATTTAGGTTTCAAAAACCTTTATTTAATTTTTGACACAAAAATATTTTCTTTTTCTTCATGTTTAAATCATTTTTCTAATTAAATACTAATTAATTAGAATTAGGTTTTATTTCATTAAAATTAACCACAACAACTCCAAAAAATAATTTCTTTTCTAGTAATTACGATTACTAACCTAAAACCTTTTTTATACTAATCTGGAAAACATTTTCACTAACATTTTCTTATTATTCTGATTATCTATTTACTATTCCGCGCTTAAATTCTAGAAAAGATATATAGGTCGCAAAGTTTTATTTTTTGTAATAGCGTAGGATTTACTTTCCGCACCTTTACATTTCCGCACTTTACTTTATGCACTCTTATTATGTATCTGCCGCAAAGCCATGTAATAGCATAGGATTTAATTTTCGCACTTTACTTTCTGCACTTTATTTTCTGTACATATTTAACTGCTAGTAACTAGGCGTGTATGGCAAGATTAAAAACAACATAGATCACTTCTAAATACAAGATAACATATATGAATGTAACACACTCTTCACACTTGCACACCCCTTAGGGTATCCTCTCTTGTTGCCTTTCGAAACACGGTTATGTCCCTCGAACGTAGGGATATCTTAGCTAGGACGCTTACGAATAACATCATCATAGTCCCTTCGATAAAAAGATCATAGTCCCTCAATGACCCTCGATGTTTCCTACAAATACATGATCTCGTCCCTCGATGGTTTCCTATGAAAAGTGATGATCGTCCCTACGAATACGCTAAGGTATCCCTACATGTTGCCTTCTATAACCATACAATGACCCTTCGAATGTCCCTTTACATCCAACAGATAGAGTTACCTACCAACTAATGGTATGGATAGAGCTACCCTAAAGGAAAGCAAAATAACATGGAAACGACCATTCTAAGTAGGTAATAAGACTCTTTTGCTTGCTTCAATCAATTCAAAAACACTTTTTACACCTCACACTATTTTCAAATACTTTTTCAAACACTTTGTATACATTCCAGCGCGAATCATTACAAAGTTAAACACTTTTCCAAAACAAAACGTTTCCAAACATTTCGTATACATTCTAGCGAAAATCATTACGAAGACAAAGAGAAATGCCTTTTGAAAACTTCTTTTCAAAAACACACACACAGAAAGAAATTTATAAAGCAATTAAGAGCCCGTAGATAACTACGGATGGAAAGGGTGCTAATACCTTCCCTTTTCATAAATGCCTCCCTTACTCAAAATCTAACGAATGTCTTTTCCTGTTCTTTTCGCCTTCCCATAATTGGATAAAAGAAAAGTCAGTGGAGACTCTTGCTATCCGCAACATTTGCGATAAAACGCAAAAACAAACAAGTCAGTTCTCTCACTGAATCATAGAACTGGAGACTCTGTTGGGGAAAATCCTAAAGAGAGGCTACCTTAGGGCTTTAGATCACTTTATTACATTCATTATTTAACTTATCTGCTTTACTTTTAAGTGTTGCTTGGGTATTATACTTGTGGGGGATCCTACACCCGGATCCAAGTTTCCTTAGGTAAGTAGCAATAAATCGTCGCGACAGTTAGGCGTATATCGAAACGGTCAAAATGATGGCTACGTTAGTGTGACACTTTGGATGTCCCAATGCTCCTCATGTTCAGTTGAGGAAAGTATTTGGCGTCTGCGTGGTGTCATAATCACTAACTCAACTTTTAGAACCCTAATTGACCCATCTTGGCCATTAGAAGGTAGTGAGATGGCCCGCTTCGGTGCAGACTGAGGTTGGTTGATACTCAATGCTACGCTCATTAAGATTCATCTTTCGGGATGTTTCGGTCGACCACTTGGTAGTCGTATTGAAATAAAGCCTACGAGAAAGATCAATGATATGAGATTCCTAGAACCTGATTACTATTATAGGACAGGTTGAACCCACTTAAACTCTGGTAAGGTAGACACCTATACCTCATGCAAGCCTTAAACCTAGGGATATTGTGTGAATTTCTTGTGCTTTCTACTTGTTTTAAACATGACATCATGACATCATAAATCATAACATCATAACATCATATCATTTCTAACTATTTCAAGGACCTAGGGATTTATCTTTGCTCTATTTTGTAGGAGTTATGGCTTCCAGGAAGCCTATCTGAATCAACTTCACGGGTATACCGTCTCAACTCAAATAATTAGTTTCAGAAGTTCCCGATCATGGTCAGTTTATCAAAAGGTATGGTTATTAACTTGACTTGGTTATCTCCGATTTTGAAGAAGATATGATGCACGTCGTATTCCAATTCTTCGATATGAAACATCACTGCTTTACATTCCCAGATTATTAGTTGGTGCCTACGTTGGAAGAGTTCTTTAAGATACTTGGGATACCTATCCTTACTTAGATATCATTCATCGGTTTAGAAAAAGCTCAAAAATACGAAGACATCGCATCAGAGTTACATCTAAAGCGATCAGACATTGAAGCTAATTGGGAAACAAAAAGCAAAGTTAAGGGTTTGCTTGCTAAGTTTCTGATAAAGAAAGCTCAAGAATTCCTAAAGGTCGTGAGTTTCCAAGCATTCGAAGAGATTTTTACCTTGCTAATCTATGGCTTGGTGCTATTTTCTAATCCCGACCAGTTCGTAGACATAAACACCATCAAGATATTGCTCACTCGTAATCCTGTGCCTACCTTACTGGGGACATTCTATAGTATCTCCATACTCGTACTACCAAAGGACAAGGAACTCTTATGTGTTGCATACCGTTACTTTCCAGGTGGTTTATTTTGCACCTTCCTCCATCAGTAATGAAGAACGAGCAAAGATTGAAGTGGTATCAAAGGTTGATGTCACTCTCTCATTCAAATATTTGTTGGTGTTTGTTTTCTCAAAAGTACTTCACTTTTATTGAGCGTTGTGGGGAATTCCCTAATGTACCACTCTTTGGCATAAGGGGAGGTATCACTTACAACCCTTCTCTAGCTTTACATCAGTTTGGTTATGCTTGAAGAGATGGTCCTCATGATATGTTTCTCCAAGACATTGTGTTTGACTATGAAAACGATCTCCATAGCTACCATCGTTTACAAATGTTCTACCAGTAGTAATGGAACCTGTTGCTGAAGTTGACAAACCATATACCATTCTCCATCCAGACATGCCTACTAATTTTGAAGACCTGAAGAGATCCTGGATTCAACTTAAATAAGAAAGGGATACCTTCGAAGCGCAACGCCATGCTGTAATACGGTGAACTGACTTTGAGAATTTGTTTTGCTTTTTATCGCAAATGTTGCGGATAGCAAGAGTCACCACCGACTTTTCTTTTATCCAATTAAGGGAAGGTGAAAAGAACAGGAAAATACCTTCGTTAGATTCTGAGTTAGGGAGAAGGTTATGAAAAGGGAAGGTATTAGCACCCCTTTTCATCCGTAGTTATCTACGGGCTCTTAGTTGCTCTTAGATCATTTTCAAAAAAGGTGCTTTCTGTGTGTTTGACAAAAAATGTTTTGAAAAGGGCATTTCGCTTTGACTTTGTAATGATTCATGTAGGAATGTATACAAAGTGTTCGGAAATGTTTCGTTTTTTTTAAAAGAGTTTGAACTTTGACAAAAAGTGTGAGGTGTGAAAAGTATTTGATTGAGCAAGCAACTAAAAGTCTTATTACCTACTCAGAATGGTCGTTTTCGTGTTGTTTTACATTCCTTTAGAATAGTGCTATCCATACCATTAGTTGGTAGGTAACCCTATTCGTTGGATGTAAGAGGGACATTCGAAGGGACATCGGGTGGTCATAGAAGGCAACTTGTAGGAAGTATCCTAGCACATTCGAAGGGACGATCATCACTTTTCGTAGGCAACAATCGAGGGACGAGATCATGTTTTCGTAGGCGACATCGTGGTTCTATGATCTTTGTATCGAAGGGACTATGATGATATATTTTGTAGGCAACGGTGCCAGGATACCTCTATATTCGAGGGACTTGACCATTTTAATCGAAAGGCAACGAGAGAGAACTACCCTAAGGGGTGCATGTGTGAAAAGAGTGTGTTGAATTTAGATACGTTATCTTGCAATTAGAAGTGATCTATGTCCGTTTTTATATTGCCATACACGCCTAGTTACTAGCAGTTTATAGGGTGCGGAAAATAAATTGCGGAAAGTAAAGTGCAGAAAAATAAAGTCCTACGCTATTACATGGCTTTGAGGCAGTTACATAATAGGAGTGCGGAAAGTAAAAGTCCTAATTAAACTATTACATCCCATAGGCAGTTATATAATATTGAAAAGAAAAGCAAGAAAAATTGTCTGAAACGTTATAACCTGTAAGCAGATACATAATCGGAAAATACGAGAAAATTGCATAAAAGGAAAAATGTTAGTAAAAATATGATTTTTAAATGAGGAAAAATATTTCAAGTTAGTAATGACAATTAGATGATAAGATAATTTTTTGGTAATTTTCTGAATCGGTTTTGATAATTAAAAGCAATTAAAAGTCAATATAATGGTTAATTAATAATTAATTAAAATATGCATGCAAAAATATTAATTTTAATGTCAAAAATTAAATAAGTACTTTTCTGATTAAAGTGCAAAAGGAAAATATTTTTGGTGATTTTTAAATGCATGAAAAAAATGTTTGAAGATTAATTAAATTAAGATGAAAATATTAAGAAAAATAAGAAATAGAAAAAGTTAGTTTTTGCAAAGTGGTAAAAAGAAGTGTCACATCCAGGGATCGAACTCACGCCCTTTGAAGAAATCCAACAACACGTTGCCAACTGAGCTAGGCTGCTTTGGTGTTTGGAAATTGCAATCAGTGGTTTAAAAGGGAAAACGTGTCATGAATTATAATTCAAACACAGTCAAAACGCGTGGACCCCAGTTGGAACGGATGGACGAATCAAAACGCGTCATTGCGCCACGCCAGCCTTCGCCGGTCTTAGACGAATCAACGGCGCCGGAGCCCTAGCTCCGGTCGTCTTCTCCGATCAAACAAAAACTCAAACCTGTAAAATAAGCCAAATAAAGAACAAAGGAGGACCCTACCCCCCTAAATCGAGGGCTGCGAACACGATGGTGGTGTTCATTTGCCATGAAAACACCTGTATCGACCGATTCGAAGAAAACAGTTCAGAAAACCCTAACTATGGCAATTCTAGTTTTGGACGTTCAAGCTCATGAACGATGGCCCAAATCCTGTCTATGATGTCTCAAGAACACAATGGGATGCTTGAGAGTGGCTGGAAGTGGCTGAAAACTCAAACTCGAATTTGCCAACTTTAAGAAAAAATTTGGAATTTTAGGGTTGCTTCAAGAGGCTAGGGTTTCGTCCTTGGTCTTTGTGAATGTGTTGTGTATTTATAGAGTGAAAGACTGAAGCAAAAAGAATGAAAAAAGATACACTCTTCAATGCAAAAATATTTTCTCTTTTAATTCAAATCAAATCTTTTCAAAATTTGATTTTTCCTTTCTTGCATGAGCTAGCACGAATTTGGCAAGTTGTATGGGCTTCCTTGGTCCTCAAGCTTGATAAAAAACCAATCCAACTTAAATTATACCTTGTTTTCATATTTTATTTAATTTAAATTTGAATTAAATGCTTTTAAATTCAAAAATAAATCAAAAAAATAGAAGGTGGTCGTGGAAAGGCATCAAGAGGTCACAAATAATATTATCATCAAGTTTGGATCATAAAATTATAGGCCCATTTGGAAAAAATTGGATTTTGTCAAATATCTCTCTTTGTGCAATTCTTCAAAAATGCCCAACTTGTGCAAGGTGTATTTTGCTCAATTTTCAACATTTTTGAGTGTTCTGTGACTTTTTAGAAATATTTAGATGTCCTCTAAACAACCTCTTTGGTTTCATCTCAATTGGAGTTTCCATTCTCAATAACACTTCATTACAAAAAGTTGACTTTTTGTTGACTTTGAAAAGGACCTGTAATGTTTTGATCCATATCTTCAAAATGAAGCATTTTTTGACCTTTCTTGTGAGACATGAAGTTGTAGAGAATTGAATTCCCTTCAAAATGAGAGGTTGTGGAAAAATTTCTGATAGAGTATGAGAAAGTTATGCTCAGTCAAAGTTCAGTTGACTTTTCTCTAGAAAACCCTAATTTGGAAATTTGACTTTTGATCAAATCTTGAGTTTTCTTGATGAATCATGATCAAACCTTGATCAAATGATGAATATAACTTCAAAATATGGATGTTGACCAAAAATTATGAAGTTTGACTGTATGTTGACCACAGTTGACTTTTTGTCTGATACAACTGATTTTCAACCATCTGAGCAATTGTCTGAGGAAACTTGACTTGTAAGGCTTGAAACTTGACATGGAGATTCTTTGAAGTATATGAGGAGGCATGATGACCATTGGAGATGTTGTAAATCCATTTTAATCTGAGAATTGCCAAACCCTAGTTTTGGTTGATTGTCTAGGAGAGGGTTTGTCTGACCAACCTTTGAGGAATCCTTGAGTATGGGTGTATGGGAAATGTCTTGAGAAGTAGGAGGGAAAATTTTGGGGTATGACAGCTGCCCCTGTTCAATCTTCTTGTACTGGAAGGGTTAGATTGGCATGCGTGCCTTTCGTGACCTGGAGGTAGAAGATGATTGAACACTCGAGTAGACCTGAAAATTTGTACTCGTTGTTGATTGGTGATGCGGGAATGGGCTTACAGATGCCATTTGGAGAAGTTGGAGACTTCACTGGGGGATGAGTCGTACGCTAGACTCAAGAATTTCGTCTGAATAGGAGAAACGTCGAAGATGGGCTTAAGATGCCATCTGGAAAGACTGATGCTGGGGAACGAGCCGTACGCTAGGCTTTGCAGATGTTCCTGAAAGTAGAAAGGAGCACGGAGATGGGATTAAGATGCTATCCGAAGGGAGTCGTACGTTAGATTTTGTGCTCGTCTTTGAATGAAGTTATTGAGTTGTACGCTAGACTCTGTAGTTGCTGTTGATAATAAGAGAGTGTTAGAATAAATCTTCGTCTTGATTATTCTGAGGGGATAATAGTCGGCAGAATGTGGATAGCTTCCCTGTTGTGCTTCGGGTGTTGATCCAATGCCTGTTGTCGGAGGATAACCTAGGTGATCGTTCAGATAGTTTTCCCGTCTTGTTTCGGGTATTAATCCTGGATCTGTTGTCGGAGGACAACTTCGGGCGGTCGTTTAGATAGTTTTCCCGTCTTGCTTCGGGTATTAATCTTGGACCTGTTTGTTTCATAAGTGATTTTCACCTGTTTTGGGGAAACAACAAAAGAAACGCTGATAGAATATGGTTAGTCTTAAATTTATGATGCATGACGTAATGTGTATGAATGATATATGCACAAGTTATGAATTTTATGAATAATGTATGAATGATAGATGTTGTGGTATTTCAAAACATATCCATCTTGAAGAAGATGTGGACGTTCTGCTTGGGGATTTCCGACTTCTGTTTGGGGACGAAACGGATGGAAACCCTTCTTTTGAAAGAGAAGAAAGATATCCTTGATTCCTCCAATGTACTATCTGACCAAGTTTCGAGCCTAGATACTATGTTGCTGAAGATGGTAGAGACCGAGAGGTACACTGCTGAGGATCTTGGGTGTAGACCCTGCTGGGGAAAACTTAAGAGGCGCCCTACTGGGGATCTTGCGCATAGATCCTGCTGGAGAGTATTTGATCGTCGCTGGGAGACAGGGCTAGAAGGATCTGGAGCCCGTTGAAACCTCTGGCTGGGGAATAAAAGATGTAGATTTCCTCCGATGCACTATCTGACCAAGTTTCGAGTTTGGATATTGCTGCTGCCGGGGAGGTGACGATTGCTGAGAGATATTCTGCTGGGGATAAATACCTCTGCTGGTGATGAACTGCTACTGCTCGGAGACTGATGTAACATGGTTCAGCTGGTTGGGATCATTGCTCGGGGACTAACGTGATGAAGCCTGGAATGTCTGGACTAGTGGAGGAAAATGTGTACTCCACTGGGGAAGATTTGTAGTGAGCGACACCTCTGTGGGGATTGTACTCTGCAAGGGAACGTATTGGTGACTTTCGTCGTCATCTCAATTCCTAGAGCTTGTAGTAATTATCCTTGTTCGTTCACTTTTCGCATGTTTGTAAATAGATTTTTATTGTCAGATGCATATAATCATTCAAAGCAAACGTTGGACTTTATGCAAACAACAATAGTGAAAATTGTAAAAGAAAGAACTTGTATTAATTTGAAAGGTGGCGTATGGCCAAGTAGTTTGTACACAAGAAAAGTAAAAAGCTATGCGGAAACAATCTCGTTAAGTTTCAACTATGCTAGTACTCATATATTTCGACTATCTCATCTCCTTGCTGTCAGTAGAAAGTGAGTGGATTGATTTTCGCCATTTGAATCTTGAATGCCGATAGTAGTAGTCTGTAGGTAGGTGATATGGACGAGACATAGTGTACGCTTAAATCCCTAACTTTTGCCTAGACCGCCCTTTCGGGTTTTCAGTCTACCGGGATACCTTTTTTTTGCCCAAGCCGCCTTTGCAGGTTTTCGACTTGCCGGGTGTACATGTTTTGTATATATCATTAACTTTTGCCCGAACCCTTTTGGTTCGCCAGGATGCCCTTATTTTTGCCTAGATCAGTCGACCTAGCGGGTCTCGTTTATGCGTAGTATTTTTTGACTATGTCTGCGTTCACAGGGTGTGGGAAGTCTTCACCATCCATGGTGCTAAGTATCATAGCTCCGCCGGAAAATACTGTCTTGACTACAAATGGTCCCTCGTAGAGGTGGGGGTCCATTTGCCCCTGGGATCACCTTGTGGAAGAATGATGCGCTTGACTACTAGGTCACCGACCTGGTAAACTCGGTGCTTGACCTTCTTGTTAAATGCTCTAATCATTCACTTCTGATATATTTGTCCATGGCAGATGGATGCGAGCCGCTTCTTGTCGATCAATTTGATCTGGTCGAGGCAAGTCTGGATCCATTCGTCTTCGCCTAACTCTGCGTCCTGGAGGACTCTGGTTGAGGGTATCTGAACCTCGATTGGTAGGACTGCTTCCATACCGTATACAAGAGAGAAGGGGGTTGCCCCTGTTGATGTTCGTACTGTAGTTCGATAACCATGAAGAGCAAATGGAAACATCTCATGCCAATCCTTGTAAGTCATCGTCATCTTCTGTATGATTTTCTTGATATTCTTGTTGGCGGCTTCCACTGCGCCATTCATCTTAGGCCGATATGGAGAAGAATTGTGGTGCTTGATCTTGAACTGCGTGCAGAGTTCGGTGATCATCTTGTTGTTGAGGTGAGAACTATTATCTGTGATAATCCTTTCGGGAGTGCCATACCGACAGATAAGATTATGCTTGATGAATCGAGCCACAATATTCTTGGTAACAGATGCAAACAAGGCTGCTTCTACCCACTTGGCGAAATAGTCAATTGCCACAAGGATGAAACGATGTCCATTGGAAGCAGTGGGCTTGATTTCTCCGCTCATGTCAATGCCCCACATTGCGAAGGGCCAAGGAGCGGTTAAAACATTCAGTGGTACTGAAGGTACGTCCACTTTGTCTGCATATATCTGGCATTTGTGGCAAGAACGAGCATAGCGGTGACAATCAGCGTCCATGGTGGACCAATAGTAACCTGTTCTCAAAATCTTCTTAGGCATCGTATGTCCATTGGAATGGGTACCAAATGCGCCTTCGTGTAACTCTTCCATCATACGTTATGCCGTCTTCTGGTCTACACAGCGGAGTAAGCACGAGTCATGATTGCGCTTGTATAAGATGTCGTTGTTGAGAAAGAACTTGGATGCAAATCTTCTCAAGAACTTCTTATCATTGACAGATGCCCCTGCGGGATATTCTTGAGTCTCAAGATACCTCTTCACTTCGTAGAACCAAGGTTTCTCTTCTGTATCAAGTTCACAACAATATGCTGGTTCGTCAAACTTCTCGATGATGATTTGGGGAGCCTCGTTGTCCCATCTGACCTTGAACATAGATGACATAGTTGCCAATGCGTCTGCCAACTAATTCTCTTCTCGTGGAATGTGATTGAAAGTGATCTCTTCGAAGTAGGGGATCAAACCCAGAACATGCTCTCGATATGGAATGAGATTCGGATGCTTCGTATCCTACTCGCCTTTAATCTGACTGATCACTAAAGTTGAGTCTCCATACACTTGCAAGAACTTGATTCTTAAGTCAATAGCAGCTTTAATACCCATGATGCACACTTCGTATTCGGCCATGTTGTTAGTGCAACTGAAACATAATCTGGCAGTGAAAGGCGTATGTCCGCAGGTATGAGATGTAATGATGGCGCCAATGCCATTGCCAAGTGCGTTTGAGGCTCCATCAAAGACCATGGTCCATCGGGATCCTTGTTCAGGTCCTTCGTCTGGTCCCGATTCTTCGTAATCAGGAACTAACAAAACATCTTCGTCTGGAAATTCGAACTGCATAGACTGATAGTCATCTACGGCTTGATGAGCCAAATGATCGGCTATTAAACTTCCCTTGATCGCTTTCTGAGAAGTATACTGGATGTCATATTCGGTCAAGATCATTTTCCATCTTGCTATTCTTCCAGAGAGAGCTGGTTTCTCAAATATGTATTTTATCGGATCCATCTTGGAGATCAATAAGGTAGTGTGAGTCAACATATATTGTCTTAGTCGGCGAGGAGCCCAAGCGCAAGTTTTCTCGGAGTATCTTGTTTCACAATGGTAAACTTTTGCTAAGGTAGTATATTGCATACTCTTTTCGACCAGACTCGTCATGTTGCCCCAACACACACCCCATTGAGTTCTCTAACACTGTCAAGTACATGATAAGAGGTCTTCCTTCGGCAGGCGACATCAGGATAAGAGGATTCTGTAGGTACTCCTTGATTTTGTCGAAGGCGATCTGACAATCGTCGTTTCATTCCACTACTTGATCTTTCTTCAATAACTTGAAGATTGGCTCACATGTAGCAGTTAGATGTGCAATGAATCTGGCAATGTAGTCCAATCGGCCTAAGAAACCTCTGACTTCCTTCTCGGTGCGGGGAGCTGGCATTTCTTGAACAACTTTAACCTTGGCGGGGTCAACTTCAATACCTTTACAACTGACACCAAACCCTAGGAGTTTACCAGATCTGACTCCAAAGGTGCAGTTGTTGGGATTAAGTCTTAGTCAGTACTTCTTCAATCTATCAAACAGTTTCCGCAGATGATCAAGATGTTCTTCTTCTATCTGTGATCGAGCTATCATGTGAAGCAACTCGATTTTCAAAAATCATTTAAATGAATTTTCAAAACAATGAAATCGCCACCTAATTTTATTTGTTCTAGAAAGAACGGGAAAATATAGATAAAACCCACAAAAATCGGATAAGGCGGTCTACAAGACCAAAAAGCATGGATTCGGGAGTCGGTTACGCAAGAGGAAGGTATTAGCACCTCTTACGTCTACGTACTCGATGGGACCCATTTAGTTCGAAATGTGTTTGTGTGTGTGTAATCGCTAATTTCTAAATTATAAATAAGAAAGATGAAAAATGGATTTGTTTATTATTATTTTGAGTTTGACACGGTTTCGAAACCGCGTGCCTACGTATTCCCTCGTGCAATGGGAAAGTCAAAACTCCGTAGTTCTGGTGGAAAATGTTTGAATTGGTTGTATTGATTTTAATTGAAAATGTTTTTAATTTTTGATAATCGCATATGAGCGAAAAAGATTTGAATGAGTTGAATTGATTTTAATGGTAGATGACAAGTACCAAAACGTCGGGATATCCTCTAACGATTCGATACTCGAGATCGGTGATTGAGGTCAACCGATCTTCTCTCATCCAAAATCTTTATTATGAAAGGAGTGAGGTGAAACAAAGTTCACTTTTTATTAAGTGTTATGGAATAAAGTATTTAAGTCATTGGGGGTTACCCTCTAATGGCCCAAATACTTTACATTTTAATTAAATCGTCGGGCGAACCTCTAACAATTTAATTAAATACCATAACACTATGTTTTTTTTATTTTTTGTAGAAAAATTGATTTTGAAATAGCAAGTTCAATTAATTATTTTTTGACTTGAAAGTGTGTTGAAAATTGCGGCGTTGGACGTAGAGAAATGATATTTCGGGTTATGATTAACCAAGTATATGGACTTGATTAACCTCGTGAGGATAGGTGCTCCTATCCCCAACCATGAGACCCTGGTGCATGGTGATTGGTATATGGACCAATTCTTTTTTCGGGTTATGATTAATCAAGGCAACGAGGGCCTTAATTAATCTCGTGAAGATGGCCATGCCCATCCCCAACCATGAGACCCTTAGAGAATTTGGTGTGGGTAACCAAAAATAAGAGAGCGGAGGCGTTGTTGTTTTTTATATTAATTTGAGAGTGGAGTGTACAATCGTGTAATAAACATGCAAACGGATAATGATAAAGCGGATAATAAAAGAAAATAAATTAACACACAATACAAACCGGAATTTAAATAATTATTAGTATAGATTTTTTTTACTTGATAAAAAATCAACTAGCAATTTAATTGATAATTTAGCAAATAAAAACTATCTTATACTAATTATTATTTAATAAATCATTATAAAAAAAACTTGCATAACATTGAATTTAAAGAGAGGTTTAGAAATGGGCCTGACTGGAGCTTTAATCTGGAGGGTGTGAACAGCAAATCTGAGCCCAAGCCCAAAACCAAGCTGCTGGATCTTGTGTAGAAGCTCCCATGAGGCATACTGTGGTCCACCATTCTGGAGCGTCGGATCTGGACCTTGGCAGATCTGATGGCTTATGGCAGGAGGGTGCAGATTTGATACCATAGACATGTACACACCAGATTTCGAACAGACCACACAGGTGGTGACAAGTGTCACCACCTAGACTAACCAACATGGCTAAACATGCTAATATCTTCTTAAACTCATTTTTTATATATTATAAATTATATAAGACAAAATAATACTAACTCTAATTAAATAAATAATAATACTAGTAAAATAAAAAATAAAAAATAAAAAATAATAAAAAATTAATTTATTGTTATTATATTATTATATATTATACCTTTAAACTAAAACTAAATTAAATTAGCTTTATTACTAATCTAAACCTTTTTTATTATAAGTTACATAATATATATATATAAAACTAATTCCTAATTAAACTAACCTGAAACTAACTTACGTTGTTTTTTTAATAAAAAAAAGATTATCATAACACAAGAACAAAACAAAAGTCAGTTTTGTAAAAACTCTTATCTTCACCTACTCACACGATTCCTCACCGGTTGCTTCTCCCAACCCTCTCTCACGATCTCGCTCTCTTCACATGCAAACCTCTCATCGCCTCACTGCTCTCACCGTTTCTCTCTCGATCTCGTCATTCCAATCTCACGGATGGTCATCACCGTCTCTCGCCGCCGTTTTCGCTCCGCTCGCGATCTCTCATCTCTCTCACTCGGACTCACCGTTGTTTTCTCGCGATTTGTTACTCTCTTCTACCGGTTACACTATTGTTGTTATTTGATTTCTGGAAAAACCGTTTTTTATTTGTGTTTTCTGTTTACAGATTAGGAATGGAAAGGGGGTGAAAGAATGAAACCCTAGGTTTCTAAACGGTGATGATGGCATTAACGATGCAGAAACATAAAACTGAGATGAGGAAGGGAGAAGGATGGCGACACAGTGTTCGCAACCTCCTCCCTTCTCTTCAAATCGGGTACTACCTTTCGAATCTCTTCTTTCTGGCTATTTTCGACTTCTTTTTTTCTGAAGGGGGAAATGATGAGAAATGATGGTTGTGTATATTTGTTTCTGATTGTTCTGGGTTTCTGTTTGAGTGTTGTTGGTATGATGAATGTTGTTAGTTATGTTTCTGGGTTCATGATGAACATGGTTATATTTCTGGGTTCTGATGAATATTGCTCTGTTGCTTGGTTCTGCTTTTTGTTTCGGCTAGGGTTTTCAGTGAACAGTTATGTTGCCTCGGTTCTAGTGCTTTTACTGCTTTTATAGTGTCCTGCAATTAGGGCTCCCTGATGTCAGACTTTGGGATAAGGGTTGTTGGACAAAAAATCAAAACATTGGGCTTTGGTATTATGTTCTTTTGATCTGTTGGTTGGAAAACAATATGCCAGCCTTGTGTTTTCTGCGTACTGGACTTAACAGCATGACTTGATGGGCTGAAACACTTTTTGAAACTTTGTTGGGCTGCTGTGTTTTCTGATTATGGACAGCATTGTACTTGTTGCAGCTGCTTTTAGTGGTGATGATGTTTCTGAACCACACCCCCCTTTTGTGAACCAACATGAGTTGTGATTTGCAGAAGGGTGGTTTCTTGAACATGAATGAGAAACACTTTTAACATAAACTGATCCCAATTATAGACTCCTAATGATGAGATAACAAGTGTTTTGGAAACTGTTTCATGTTAATGCTGTCCAATTATGCTAACTATGTTCTTTTGTTTTGTTTCATGAATGCGAGCGATGGTGCAAACTTGGAGGAATGATGAAGGAAATTTTGGAGCAAGAAGACTTGGAGGGAACTTGAAGAAATGAAGATGAATACCTCATTAGCAAATTTAGGGCCTTATGAATTTATGTATTTGGAACTTATATCTTGTAATCCAACAAACTTCTCTTGTAACTTGAATTTGAGAATTAACCATGAATGGATATTACACATGAAAATTGTAATAATGTTTGAACCTTTAAGCATAGAAGTTGTAATAATCTTGAATGATTTGAATGAAATCGGAAGCGATTGAAAGAATAAGGTTGGAAATATGAATTAATCATGAATGGAAATTTCCAACTTTACTTCAACTTACTCTTTTTCTCATAAACACACCACTTCTTGCACAAGTTAAAACTTGATGTATCAAGTAAACAACAAATGAATCCAAATTTGAATCACTCTTAAATTCATACTTTAATCTCCAAATTAGAATCAAAAATATCAAATGAATGAAGGAAGCAAGAATGTCCTTGAATTGATAGAAATAATATTTGACATGCTCTTGATCAATAATAAACCCAGTGGTGATCATGCTCAAAACCTTAATCCAAATGATGAGGAGAAGTTTGCAAGAACTTGATTAAAAAAACCCTTATCTCATAGCTCATTACAACCTAATCTCAAATTCTTATCAACTTGTTACTCAAGCAACAGGAACATAACCAAATAAAAGATAACCACCCAATTTGACAACCATAATGAATCTATACATCATAACTTGCGCTATGGCCTCAACAATCCATGAAATACCAATACCTTAAATCCTCCGAAGATGAAATAAGCCTTAAAATATGGAGATAAAAGTGACCATAAGAATTTTGAGTCCAATGAATTTCTACTGATAATTGAAAGTGTACTAAGATAAAACCCATGATAATGCTTCAGATATTATGTCAAGAAAGACGTCACACATTTAATAATCGACAACCTTAGTACAGGATTCAATAGATGGGTGATAGATTCCACCTGAAATTAATGGGATTATCACTGCATTTGCAGATCGAAACATATTTGGTAGTAGAAAAAGATTTGAAACCAAACGAATTTCATAAAGAAACTTCTAATTTTTCAATGAATGCCTTGAATCTCGTGGGCGATGAACACGACTGGAAAAGATCTAAACATGCGGCAACTTGACATTTGTAAATCTTGTAAACAAGTCCTCTGGATGAATATTTCACATACATCAACTATCGCCAAGAACGAACAAAGTTGACGAGCAAACCAAATGCACTAGAACTTGAATTGTTGATCAGTAAACGGATAACCATAATCCACCCTTTTACATCCTGAACAATGAACTCGAAACAACAGCAAAACCCAAATTCGCGATGAATTGATCTCTTGAGTCAGGAGGTAATGCTATTCAATATAACAAAACTTCCGTAGCTCCATCAAGAAATGAGACCACTCATTTCAAGAACCAAACATCAAGCCCCGAAAACCGATAGATATGAAAGGATAAGATTCAATATTAAAACTTGTCGTTTTCGAATATCCTAGATTGGTTGAAGGCACCACGCCTTTTCTGCTCAACGGAAAATCTTTGGGAATCAACTCCAACCCGTAACCATAGAACCAGTGGTATGAATGCATGTGAGTGTCATGATAAATGCGAAGCCTAAACCAGATGAAAACCGAGATAGGAGGGCAAATTTTGGGGTGCAACATCATGTCGTCGACGTAGACCTCTATCTCGTGATGAATCATGTCATGAAATAATGCCACCATAGCACGCTGATAAGTGGCGCCAGCGTTCTTCAGTCCGAACGACAAGACCTTGAGGAAAAAAGTGCCCCACTATGTAACAAAAGTGGTCTTTTCCATGTCTTCGGGAGCCATCTTGATCTGATTGTAACCAGAGAAACCATCCATGAAGGAGAAAACCTTATGTTGAGCAGTGTTGTCGACCAACACATCAATATGAGGAAGTGGGAAATCTTCTTTCGGACTTACTCTGTTCAAATCTCTGTAATCCACACACATTCGTACTTTACCATCCTTCTTGGCTACAGGTACCACGTTTGCAACCCATTGCGGATAAGAAGTAACAGCTAAAAAACCGGCGTTGAACTACTTCATAACTTCAGCTTTGATTTTCTCAGACATCTCGACGGCGATTTAACCTTCCTTTCACCGAGAAAACCCTCTTTTGTCGGCAATCGGTGTACCACAATGTCAATGTCTAGACCTGGCATGTCTTCGTATGACCAAGAAAATACCTCGATATAGTTGTCATACCCCAATTTTTGACCTAATATACCACCTTACATTTGCATCATTGCATCATTAACAGTTCAGAACAGAATTAATCGGGTGTAGCATTCACAGCTCAAAATTAGGGTTTCATCAAATTTTCATCTGATTCAAGAGGCAACCAACTAGGGTTTGAGTTTTACTCACCTCATTTGATCTATCTTGATCAAATCATCAACCTCTGATCATCAGATACCCAACTTTTCTCATTAATCAATCGAGGATCGACCAATTAGGGTTTTGGTCGAGCATGAGTATTCTCTGATTTTTTGAGCAAGGAATGAATTTTTTGATTAGATATTGGTCATTATATCTTAGATACAACATCTTGACCTAATTTCTGAATTCAAAACATCACAAAATTTCACAGACTTCATCAGTCAATTTCTAAACATCTGATGAAATTTCATCTGCACAGAAAAGTAAAACTTTGACTTTTGGTCAAATTTTTCAAAACAAAACTTTTTCCATCATCAAAATACTTCAAATGATCCATCATGATCATAAAAAATCAAAGAATTTGAAAAAGTCAACAAAAAGTCAAAATTTCTAACACTTAGAAAAATTTTCAAGTGTTAAAATTTTGTACTTTTTCCAAACTTCATGGCAATTTTTCACATAGTTCCACTTTGATTTGGAAAAAACTCAAAACATGAAAGTTGTAGCCCTTGAAACAAGCTTTCCAAAATATCCAAGAACTCTCAAATCCATGGAGTCTAGATATACTTTTGAAATTGAAACATAAAGCTCCATAACCATGGTTTTCAAGGTCAAAACTTCAAGATTATAGGTCATTTTTTGATTTTGTTCATCTAGAAGCAATGCCACCTTGCCAAATTGAGATTAGAACTGATAAATCTCAGTTGAAAGTAATAATTGAAGGATAAGATCAATTTCAGATTTTAACACATGGTTAAAAAAGGAAGTTTCCTTTTCCTTTTACCAAAAGACTTTCTTGCCCTCTAAGGCAAGTTTGAATTACCAAAAGCCATTCTTTGTGCCTAACAATTCAGAACTCATGGCCTATAAATAGAGGCATCATTTTCAAGTTCAAACACACCAAAGCCATGCAAGTACATGCTTTCCTTCCACTTTATCAAAATTCATGAATTATAGTTCAAAGTGATGAAAACTTGCAATTTTGAAAACTAATGAAAAACTTTGATCAAATTGGTGTCTAATATGTTTTAATATCCATTTGAAACTTGTTTGAAGCTTAAGATTAACACAAATCAAGCTAAAACTCAGAATTACATGCCATGTTCATCATGCTTGCCAAACCTGCCTTATCACTCGAATTCATAGGTTGGCTCGAGCAATTGATGTTCTGATCATCCAAACACCATCCATATACATCATAGACATGATGCAGATCATAAACAACAACCTGTAACACCTCTAACCCAGAAATCCAGTTTCTATTTCGAGCTTATGCAGGTCGACTTGGGTAGAGAGTTCCAGAGCATTTCAGAGCAAGCAGGGTGATCATATACCTTCCACATAGGCCGCTGGTGCTCAAACAATCCTCAAACATCAACTGGAAGCACTCAAATCCAGAATTCGATTCCAGCTTCAACAGGTAAGAACTTGAAACTCGAACTCTATGATTCCTTGCCTTTAATCGAAAAAGCTCTTGGCCATTTGTTTTCTGCACTCTACACGACCATTAACCCTCAACCAATTGATTAAATCATCCATCATACACAATTTCAATTAAGATTTTCAGTTTTAGGGTTCTTCATGTTTTTTGGGAATTTAATCATGATTAACTGAAAATAAATGAAATTAATCAGCATCATCATGTTCCTTGTTAAAAAACGACCAAGTTTGATGTTTATATCATCCAATTTCATCAAGAAACACGAAATCTATGGTTGATTGAAGATTGGGGAAGATGAAGATGAGCTGCGCGCGTTTTTTTCAAATTTAAATATCCAGTTTAAAATATAATTTTATAGTTTAAACACAATACACGGATGTATTGCCGCCCCAGCGGTTGCCAGCTCACTCTTAAGTCTTTGTGCCACGTATCCACCCATCAGGTCCTGGGTTCAAGCCTCCCATGGACCAATTTTTTTCAAACTTTTCATTTTTTGTTCACTTTTTTTACAAACTTTAACATTTTTTTTAACCAATCAAAACTCCTCATTTTGAGGTGATTTTTTGTACACTTGTCAATTAATGTATCTATTTTATGATAATGCAAAAAATTTCAGAAAAAAACTTTCATCTGATTATATTTTAATCGAGCCGAAAACGCTACTTTGAGCACTTTTCAAAACACCTTTAAAGGTGATTTTTTTCAAACTTTCAAAGCCCGATTCTTTTCAAAACTTTTCACAAGTAAACTTTACATTTCAAAAACACTTTCAAAACCATTTATTCAAAACTTTTTTCATCAAACTTACATCTTTTTACCATGATCGATCCGATTTAAACGATAAAACCGATTCGTTTTCTCTCGAATTTCTTAATCGATCATGGGCCTCCCTCACAGTGTAAGTCCCAAAACATTCTTTTTATGTACATATACTTCTCGTACATATCCATTTCTTTTATGTACACATCTTTTTACCTGTACATAATACAAACAAACTTTTTCCGTTTGTTTTCATTTTACACTGCATACCATTGGTATTGAAAGGAGCATTATTCCCTGTGAAACTGCTTTTAAACCAATGGGCCTCCCTTACGGTGTAAGTCCCAAACCAACATTCTTTATGTACATACATATTTTCTTTGTACATATCAAATTCTTTTTCATATACATACAAATTTTTATCTGTACATAATACAGATACTTTTTTACTCAAACACAGATAAACTTCGATCGTTTGTTTTCCGTTTCATCTGTGTATACACTTAATACCATTGGTATTGAAAGGAGCATTATTCCCGGTGAAACTGCTTTTAAACCAATGGGCCACCCTTATGGTGTAAGTCCCAACCCTCCTATGTACATCCACCTCTCCTGTACATAAATACTCGTTCGTGTGCATATTTACTTTCTTGTACACATTCAAACTTGTAAATAATCAAGTTGCGCTCGTTTTAAACATTCGTTTCACAAACACTTGTTTATATTTTCCTTCATAAACTCTTGTAAATAAACATCATGCATTGTTTATATTTCCTTCATAAACTCCTGTGAATACATATCACACACACACACACACACACACTTGTTTATATAACTGTCTAGTTATAACATAACAACTAGTCTAACCAATAGGTTCCCCATAATTATAGCCTCCTCTTGGGCTTTATACAAGATAACTCTCCCCACAGAGTTAGCCTCCTCTTAGGCTTCATATAAGAAAACTCATTCATCTGAGTTTAGCCTCCGCTTAGGCTTCATATAAGACAACACTCCCCTGCTGAGTCAGCCTCCTCTCGGGCTTCGTTCAAAAGAACTCCTCATTGAGTTTAGCCTTCTCTTGGGCATCATACAATGAAAGAGACCATAAAATCTCTTAAAAGCCTCCTATTGGGCTTCCAATACAAAGAATCACCCGCGTTAGGATAGAACCCAGAGAGTATAATTTCCCGGTGAAATTGCTCTTAATTCCAAAAGGATGGTTTCTCAGTGAAATCCCTTTTAAAGACAAAGCCAGCCATACCCTATAGATTCCTCTTGAGCTTCATACAAGGACCCTCGATGACCCTCGGAATGCCTCCTCTTGGGCTAACAATACAAGGACCCATGGGCTTCTTAAAAGCATCCCCTTTAATCCAATCAATTTCTCCTCGAGATTTAGACGTCTATCATCTTTGTGGAAGAAGTATCTCATCTATCACATCACATACAATCAAAAACTTTTCAAAACTCTTTTCAAACAAAAACATCTCTTAATCGTAAGTGGTAACGCTTGTACACTCAAGCAAAACACCCAATGCTTACAATTAAAAGATTCAATCATCTTTTCAAACATCTTTCTTAAACATGTAAGTGGTAACGCTTGTACACTCAAGCAAAACACCTATAACTTACGATGAAAGATTTCAATCAATCAAACTTTTCAAAATGTATGTGATGAAATAGATTAGATACATTTTTCATTAAGATGACATTTGTCTGTCTCTTACTAACATCCCGTTGCTTCCACTAGCATAAGTGGGAACTACGATTGCTCTGACTTTCTCAACATCCTTTTGAGAATACGTAGGCACAAGGTCTCATCCTTGTCGAGCAAATTTCTTTCTCCCTCAGACCAAACAAACCATAGATCCGAGCTACAAATGCTCTGATTCCCACTAGGGGATATGTATGCAGAAGATCCACAGATCTTTGCGAGCACAATAATCACAAACACTAGGATCCTTCATAATCTATCCTTCTTAAAATCCCAAAGGAGAAACTTTCCCAATCATAGAAATAGCAATTAAAACACACAAACATATCAAACGTATTCATATATAAAGCTATAGATAACTATATATATATTTAGGGTGCTCCATCTATTCCCTTTATATAACAAACCCCCTTACTCAGAATCTCCCCAATGCGTTGCGTCTAGTTTGCGCTAGTCGTTACGCATATCAAAATCAATTGAGGGTATTAACAGCTTTCCCCTTTTTCATAATCATTAAATCATCTTTTCTTGTGTTGAAAATAATAAAGCTTGATGCTCACGGCATCTTTATAAACAACTCAAAAGAGTAAATCGTTTCGAGCCAAAGAATCTAAATTCACATTCGATTCCCTAGCGCGTCACTTTTTAACGCGAACAGGAAAAATGGCGACTCTGCTGGGGAGTACGCTGAAACTTTGATTTTTCAAAAAAATGTGACTCTGCTCAAGAGCACCAAGCTTTTTTGTTTTCGAAAAGAAATAAAAGGGGTTAAGCTTTCATATATGCATATGTCTGTTTTTCTTTATTGTATGTTTTCACGATTTCATCTGATGGAAAGAAATCCTAACCCGGATTTAAGAAACATTTTAAGATCTAGGTGGGGGTATAGTCCTATTAACTTGTGACAAGTCTCAGTACTTACGGAGTTAATTTGAGATCCCTCTCTCAGTGGAGGTTGTCTTGGGAGTATTTGTGTTTAGCAAGTATTTGCAAAGACATTTTGCTTTCAAGAGAATTAACGGTGAGTGGTCAGAGAACACATAACCCATCCTCGCCATTTAGGATGTAGTGCAGAGATTGTTCAGGCGTAAGTCTAGAATAATTGTCATGCGAGACTACGATCAGGCGAGTTTCTCTTGAAAAATATTATTGGACCATCGAGTATTCAACAAATCCGATAATATTTCAAAGAGGAGTGTTGAGCCTGTATTATCAGTAGAACCCGTTTCACAGAGATGAATAAGCCCTTAGAACTTACCCACGTTTGATTCTTATCGTTGGCCTCATGCTCGTGACTTCGAACGCTTGACCGTGTGTATAACTAGTAACCATGTTTGCCGCATTCATGCATTCATTCATTCAAAAAAAAAAAAACTTCATTTCTCTTCCCATTTCCAAAGAATTTAGAGATTTTTCTTTGTAAAATATTTTAGGTTAGAGTGATGGACGTCAGAGGAAGATTCACCAAGAGATACAGTTTTAGAATTCCTGACGTAGGGAAGTTAAAAGAGTTAGCATCCTTGGTAGAAGATCCCTCGGATTTCAGAAAACGCTATGGAACTCTTTTAACTATTCTGAACACTAACGTTGATGAAGGACTTCTCAAAACTTTCGTTCAGTTTTACGATCCAGTCTATCGCTGTTTCACTTTCCCTGATTATCAGTTGATGCCTACTTTGGAAGAGTACGCACACATACTAGGTATCTCAGTATCAGACAAAGTGCCTTTCAATGGTTTGGAAGCCATTCCCAAGTCACCAGTCATTGCAACGATGACTCACTTAAAGAAATCTGAGATAGACAAAAACCTAACTACCAGAGGAAAACTCTTAGGACTAACTTCAAAGTTCCTAATGGAGAAGGCTCTTAAATTTTCTAAAGCCGGTAGTATGGTAGCCTTTGAAGCTATTTTAGCTTTACTCCTTTATGGATTGGTGTTGTTTCCCAACGTCCCAAATTTCGTTGATATCAACGCCATAAGGATCTTTCTGATTGGAAATCCTGTTCCCACTCTGCTTGGTGACACTTACTTCTCTATTCATCATAGGAATCGTCAAGGAGACGGAACTATCGTGTGTTGTGTACCTCTGTTTTTCAAATGGATTACCTCACACTTGCCTAAATCTCCTATCTTCCGCGAAAACAAAGATGAATGGCATTGGTCTCGAAGACTCATGTCTCTCACAAACGACGATATCCATTGGTATACCTTGGCAGACAATGAGATGGAAATCATTGAGAGCTGTGGAGAACTTGCCAACGTACCTCTCATTGCTACAAAAGGAGGAATCAACTACAACCCATTCCTGGCGAGACGTCAACTTGGATACGCAAATTCTAGTAAACCTCTTGGTTTTACAGTAGAGAGCTACTTCGATCATGAAGGAGAGGATTCCCAAGGATTGAAGGCTAGGATGATTAGAGCTTGGCATCACATCCGAAAGAAAGAAAAAGGAAAGGCAAAGAATTGTGTAGCCATGGAAACCTACACTTCTTGGGTAAAGAAAAGAGCAAAGGAATTTCGAATGCCTTACGCTTATGAAGAACCCATGTTCTTAACTGCTTCCAAATCAACAATTTTTCCCGTCGAAACTATTGGAGAATACCAAGAAGCTTTGGCCAAGATGAGGTTTCAGAAAGAGGCCTTGGAAAACAAGTTTCTTAAGACTGATCTCGAAAACGAAAAGCTCAAGAAGCAGGTCAAAGATCATGAAAAGACGCTTTACTTCCAGGATGAATGGCTCATGGAGAAAGATGAGAAGATTCGCCAGAAAGATAACGCGATCAAGAGATACATCAAAGAAAGGAAAAGAAAGCTTGAGGAAATGACAACTAGTGATCCTGCTCCCGACAAGTGGAAGAAAGTCATTAGCAAGCTAAAAGCCGAGAAAGCTGAACTGAAAGCTCACTATGGGAAGGAAATCCTGAAGTTGAAGCTACATCAAGCCTTTGGATCTTCATCCGACGAGGACGATTAATTAGTTTAGTTTGTAATATTTTATCATTTATTTTATCATTTGTGTGAGCAATGCTCAAAAACAGAATTGTTGTAATCTTCTTTCAATAATCAATAAATGTGTGTTTTCCATCCAAATATTTTCCAGAAATTTCTCTTTTAGCGTAAATTCTTTGGAAATTCCCTTTCTTTACATTCATAATCATGCATCATACTTTGCATTCTAAGTCTATTGTCTAGAGTCTGATCTTTCAACAGTTTCAACAGATAGGAAAAGATCGCCAAGCTGTCGCGTCTTAGAGTTTCTCGACCGCGTCCACAGCCAACTCGAACGTACGATACAAGATCAAAAAGAAGAAAAGTAATGGAAGGATTTGAACAAGAGAATGTTGAACTCCGTAGCACGGTAACAACACTGCAAGAAGAGGTGGAGAGACTCACATCTTTGGTCAACTCATTTTCCACAGCGCAAAGTCAACAAGCAGCATCGAGCAGTCAAAACCAAGCAGCGATTTCAAAAGACACTACTACTCCAGTTTCAGCTGTCGCAGTCAGTAGTTCACCTTTCAGTATGCCAGAAGGCTATCCATGGGGCATGCCTTTCAACTTTGGCATCGGATTTCGCCAACCGACTTCTCAAGTGCAAACAACCACGCTTGAAATACCTACTTTGCAGCAAAACTCTACATTTACTCCGCAACATGGAGTAACTCTTCCACAAGTAACAATGTCGGTTTCTCAACCGATCATGACGAACTCAGCTTCCGTAGTACACACTACCATAGACGAAGAAGTTCACCATACTCCAGGCAATAACACGAATTCCCGTGGCTCAATGGAGAATCTCCAGGAACAACTCCTCAAAATGCAGCTTGAGATAAATACAATTCGTGGAAAAGAACTGTTTGGGAAAAACGCCCAGGATCTTGTGCTTAGTTCCTTGCGTAAGGATACCTGCAAAATTCAAAGTCCCTGACTTTGAAAAGTACAAAGGAAACTCCTGTCCACAAAGTCATCTCACGATGTATGCCAGGAAAATGTCTACATACAACGACGATCACCAGTTGTTAATCCACTACTTCTAAGATAGTCTCACCGGTGCCGCACTGAAGTGGTACATGGGATTAGACAGCGCAAGTATCCAAACATTCAATGACTTAGGTGAAGCCTTTGTACAACAATATAAGTTCAACTTGGATATGGCTCTCGATAGGGATCAACTCCGCTCCATGTCTCAAAAGGAAAGAGAGACATTCAAAGAATATGCGCAACGATGGAGGGAAATTGCTGCCCAAGTCAACCCGCCACTGGAAGAGAAAGAGATGACTAAGGTATTCTTAAACACTCTTGGCTCATTCTATTACGAACGAATGATCGCTAGCGCTCCCGGAGATTTCACCGAGATGGTAAGCATGGGAATGCGATTAGAAGAGGGGGTTCGAACCGGACGCCTAACCAAGGAAGTAGGAAATTCTAGTGGAACTAGGAAGGTTGGGACTAGCTTTCCAAAGAAAAAGGAACATGACATAGGAATGGTATCCCGAGGTAAACCACGAAGAAATGTCAGTCAGTCAACAGCGACAGGTAGCTGCCATAACACCCGCTGTTAACACAAATCCAAACACAGGAATTGCTCCGCAGTTCCAGCAAACGCAACAAATCCAACAAACTCAACAGCCTCGTCAACAGGCTCAGCAGTTCAGCAATCAAAACCGTGCGCCTCGGGTCTCGCAATTCGACCCAATTCCGATGACTTACACAGAACTATACCCTGCGCTAATAGAAAAGAATCTGATACAGACAAGGTCACCACCTCCGGTTCCCAAAAAATTGTCGTGGTGGTACAAAGCAGACGTATCTTGCCCTTTTCACCAAGGGGCACCAGGCCATGAACATGAGCATTGCATAGCATTAAAAGCAGAAGTACAGAGATTAGTGAGATCTAATCTTCTTTCCTTCAGAAATACAAATCCGAACGTGCAAGCCAGTCCACTTCCCAGTCACAATGGACATACAGTAAATCTGATATTAAGAAATACAAACAGGTATCTCGTCACAGACATAAACCTGATCAGAGGAAACTTGGTGCATCTCCATGATACGTACAGTATAATGAGCGCCTTCACTAAGCACGATTACTTCACTTGCAACATTTGCTTCAAGGATCTTCAAGGATGTTCCACCATAAGAGTAGACATTCAGCGATTGTTAGATATCGGTGACCTACAGATCTACAGAAACAGAGATGACCATGACGTAAATACAGTAGGGCATTTTCAGCATGAGCTTTTAGTCTCAGATATCAACTCGGAAAACCCCGAAGTAAACGTTATCATCCCCTTTTTCAATGTACCCAAGCATGTGGAGATTGAATACAACGGTTCCAACGTTCCAGGGTCTCCTTTGGTGATTTGCCTACCTGGTCCTGTTTCATACAGTTCTACCAAAGCAATTCCTTACCAATACAATGCAACTCTGATAGAGGATGGGAAGGAGAAACCCATGCCAACTCTTCCAGCTAATGTCAATATAACAGAGATTGGACGTGTAACACGAAGTGGACGAGTGCACACTCTGTTGCCTCCAAGACCGCCTGCAGTTCCTATTGCTAGACGAAATCCAGTTAACATATCTCCTGAGAATCCCACAATGATTCCCGATGTTAATCCAAGCACAAATGTTGGTCCTCCTGATGGAACCAACGTCAACACAGATTTTGACGAGATACTGAAGTTAATCAAGAAGAGTGAATACCGAGTCGTGGATCAGCTGATGCAGACTCCCTCCAAGATTTCAATACTGTCTCTACTCCTCAACTCCGAAGCTCACCGAGAAGCTTTAATGAAGGTACTAGACCAAGCTTATGTAGACCACGATGTGACTACAGACCAATTTGGAGGTATTGTTGCCAACATAACAGCTTGTAATAATCTAAGTTTCAGTGATGAGGAACTTCTAGAAGAAGGGAAAGATCACAACTTGGCCTTGCACATATCGATGATTTGCCAATCAGATTCCCTGTCCAATGTATTGGTAGATACTGGTTCATCTTTGAACGTAATGCCAAAAACGGCACTCCCTCGTTTGGCTTACAAAGGGACACCAATGAAGTCCAATGACATAGTAGTGAGAGCTTTTGACGGATCACGGAAGTTAGTTATTGGGGAAGTAGATCTCCCGATGACAATTGGTCCGCATACTTTCCAAATCACTTTCCAGGTCATGGACGTGCCAGCTGCTTACATTTGTCTACTAGGAAGACCTTGGATACACGAAGCAGGAGCAGTGACCTCCACTCTCCATCAGAAGCTGAAATTCACAGTAAATGGAAAACTAATAACCATCCTCGACGAACAAGCTTTACTCATAAGCCATTTGTCCAGTTTCTCTTTCATCACAGCCAACGATGTCGAAGGGACACGGCTCCCAGAACATCCGTTAGAAGATGAATCTACCAGCAAAAACAGATCATCTATCTCTTCGTATAAAGAAGCAGCACATATAGTAAAAGATGGCAATGCTGAAGGTTGGGGACAAGTAATCAAACCTGTCAACAACGAAACAAAAGCCGGACTCGGGTTCACACCCGCATTCTCCAAAGACAAGCAAAAGGATGAAGCACTTCGTCCAATTATAGAAGTATTCAACAGTGGGGGTTTCTTAAACCCTGTTCTCCAAGAGGTTAACGTTGTCACCATTGAAGATGATGAAGATGATCCCTCTAGTTCTGAAGAGTGGAGCACTTATCTGAACAGCCCTGAATATGTGTCTCAGGAAGAATTCCACGCACCATACTATCCTCCGACTGATCAATTCAAAGACATGTCCCTGCAAAAGCATGAAAATTCACCTGTCCCTTCTGGAGTTTGGGATGCCTTGGGAGAACCAAGCGGCAAATTTGATTACATGGTGAAATATACAGCGCCAGAAATCTCGAAAATCAGAATCGAAGATATCCAGCCCACTGGATGGGGTGATTCTTTTGAGTATCCTAGTCAACCAGAGGAAGCGTACCCATCTAATCAACAAATCGAAGTTCCTAACGAAGACTTCTGCTTTAACGCGCCAGTAGAGTCTGTTAAATCAGATCCGGATTACCACTACATCAACGTAATCACTGAAGATCAGGGGTACAATTCAGGATACGAAGTGGAAAGTGTCGCTGATGATGAGTCTCTTCACTCAGAAGATTGGAGGGTACATCCCCAGAATTTTACACAGAGGTCGACGGAAGCACATATGCTGAATCTCATACTTCCCGATCTATTAATCAAGCCGAAGAAGACTGCTTTAGCAGTACAAAAAGCAAGGTCCGTCGTCCAGAATCTTCAAAGCCTGTTCGACCAACGACCAAAGTTTACTCAAGGGTTAAACCAAGTAGAAAATTACCCGAGTACCTCGACTTCCAAGGAGTTCGCCACTACTGGAAACCTGTTGAAGTTCGGACTAACGCTCCTAGTTCTAAGTAGTTTATCTTTGCTTTTGTTTTGAACTCTCACTTCGCCCAAAGTGAAGAGATGTTTTATTGGGTTTAGTTTTTAAATAATTTCTCTTTGTCTTGCCCAAGACAAATGAGTTTGTATTTTAGGGTCCTGTTTCATATTGTGAATCATAAATAAAACGCGTTGTTTTGTTTCTACACTTTGTGTTTATTTTCATTTTACCCTTTCTTGGAAATGATAATCCTAAAAAACACAATAAAAAAATCTTCAAAAAAAAATTAATCTGCATACACTTTCACATTAACTTTTTCAAAAAAAAGTGATGAAAAAATTAATTAATCAAACATAAATCAAATATGCAGATTAACAAATGGACAAATCCATTGAAAGCAGTAGCTCTGTACTCTCTCCCAACTTTGAAATCCCCTGTGAAGTCGCCGAGGAAGAAGTTGAAAAAGAGATCCCGGATGAGATTTCTCGATTAGTTAAGCATGAGGAACGAATCATTCAGCCTCACCAAGAGCCATTGGAAGCAATCAACTTGGGTTCTGAGGAAGACAAAAAAGAAGTAAATATCGGAGCTTCACTCGACAGCAACGTCAAGAGCAGACTTGATAGATCTTCTCAAAGAATATGTTGATGTGTTTGCTTGGTCCTACAAGGATATGCCAGGGCTAGATACCAGCATTGTGGAGCATCACCTGCCGTTAAAACCAGAGTGTCCGCCAGTTAAACAAAGACTGAGGAGAGTTCACCCTGATATGGCCGACAAAATCAAAAAGGAAGTTCAAAAACAGCTCGACGCAGGTTTCCTCGTCACTTTTGAATATCCTCAATGGCTAGCCAACATAGTGCCTGTCTCCAAGAAAGACGGAAAGGTCAGAATGTGTGTTGACTACCGGGACTTGAACAAGGCAAGTCCGAAAGACGACTTCCCGCTACCGCATATTGACATGCTAGTGGATAGCACTGCAAAATTCAACGTCTTTTCCTTCATGGACGGTTTCTCTGGTTATAATCAGATCAGAATGGCTCCCAAAGACATGGAGAAGACATCCTTCATCACGCCATGGGGCACTTTTTGCTACAAAGTAATGCCGTTTGGATTAAAGAATGCAGGCGCAACTTACCAAAGGGCGATGACTACTCTCTTTCATGACATGATGCATAAAGAGATCGAAGTCTACGTAGACGACATGATAGCAAAGTCAGATACTGAAAAGGAGCATATAGAATATCTCTTGAAGTAGTTTCAACGACTAAGGAAATTTCAGCTTCGCCTGAATCCTAACAAATGCACCTTTGGGGTAAGATCTGGAAAACTCCTAGGTTTCATCGTCAGTCAAAGAGGTATTGAAGTTGACCCTGACAAAGTCAAGGCTATTCAAGAAATGCCTACGCCACGTACGAAAAAGCAAGTAAGAGGATTTCTCGGACGGTTGAATTACATCTCCAGATTCATCTCTCAAATGACTGCTACCTGCGGGCCAATATTCAAACTTCTCCGCCAAGATCAAAAGGTTGTGTGGACAGAAGATTGCCAAAAAGCATTCGACAGTATCAAGGAATACCTGTCAGAACCACCAATACTGATTCCTCCAGTCGAAGGAAGACTGTTAATCATGGACCTTACCGTGCTAGAAGAGTCCATGGGCTGCATGCTTGGACAACAAGATGAAACCGGTAAGAAAGAGCATGCCATTTACTACTTAAGTAAAAAGTTCACAGACTGTGAAACTCGTTACTCCATGCTCGAGAAAACATGTTGTGCTTTGGTGTGGGCTTCAAACGCGCCAAGACATGATCAATCACACAACTTGGTTAATCTCCAAAATGGATCCAATCAAGTACGTCTTTGAGAAGCCTGCCTTAACAGGGAGAATTGCTCGATGGCAGATGCTATTATCTGAATATGACATCCAGTACCGTGCTCAGAAAGCGGTCAAAGGAAGCATTCTCGCCGATCACTTGGCTTGTCGTCAACGAATACCAATCTCTCAAGTTCGACTTCCACGAGGATGTTATGTACTTAAAGATGAAAGATTGTGACGAACCGCTACGAAGAAGGCCCGATCCGTAATCTAGATGGGGTTTAGTCTTTGATGGAGCGATTAATGTCTTGCAATGGAATTGGGGCATCATCATTACTCCGAAGGTTCTCATATCCCGGTTTTCGCGATTGCTATTTGATTGCACCAACAACATCGCAGAATATGAAGCTTGTATCATGGGTATGGAAGAAGCCATCGACTTAAGGATCAAGATCCTTGATATATATGGAGACTCAGCCCTTGTAATCAATCAAATCAAAGACAAGTATGAAACTCATCATCTTGGTTTGATTCCCTACAGAGATTATGCAAGACGTTTGTTGACTTTCTTCAACAAGGTTGAACTGCATCATATCCCTCGAGATCAGAATCGAATGGCAGACGCCTTGTCTACTCTATCTTCCATGTTCAAAGTCAACGATTGGAATGATATGCCTAAGATCCGTATCAGACGCCTTGAAAGACCTGCATATGTATTCCCAAGCAGTCTTGACGATAAACCGTGGTTCCACGACATCAAGCGTTTCCTTCAAACACGAGAGTACCCACTCGGGGCATTGTACAAGGATAAGAAAAATCTAAGGAGGCTTTCTATAAATTTCTTCTTGAATGAAGATGTGCTATACAAAAGAAACTTCGACATGGTTCTGCTCAGATGCGTCGACAGGCAAGAGGCAGACACGATTATCCATGAAGTACATGAAGGATCCTTTGGAACTCATTCAAATGGGCATGCAATGTCCAGGAAAATCTTGAGAGCAGGATACTATTGGATAACGATGGAATCTGATTGCTGTAAACACGTCAAGAGATGTCACAAGTGCCAGATCTACGCAGATAAGATCCATGTGCCACCAACTCTACTCAACGTGCTCTCCTCTCCGTGGCCTTTCTCCATGTGGGGCATTGACATGATCGGAATGATCGAACCAAAAGCGTCCAACGGACATCGCTTCATTTTAGTGGCTATTGATTACTTCACCAAATGGGTCGAAGCAGCATCTTACGCCAATGTTACAAGACAAGTGGTTGTGAGGTTCATCAAGAACAACCTCATTTGCCGATATGGAATTCCAAGCAAGATCATTACAGACAATGGATCGAACTTGAACAACAAAATGATGAAAGAACTGTGTGAGGAATTCAAGATCGAGCATCATAACTCATCTCCTTACCGGCCAAAGATGAACGGCGCCGTTGAAGCTGCCAACAAGAACATCAAAAAGATCGTCCAGAAGATGGTCATCACCTACAAAGACTGGCACGAAATGCTGCCATTTTCTCTGCATGGGTATCGTACAAGACGCACGTCGGGAACTCCTTTTTCTCTAGTATACGGCATGGAAGCAGTGCTCCCCGTAGAAGTTGAAATTCCATTAATGAGAGCTCTCATGGAAACTAAGTTATCTGAGGCCGAGTGGTGTCAAAGCAGATACGACCAGCTGAACTTAATCGAAGAAAAGCGTCTGACCGCTCTGTGTCATGGACAACTATATCAAAGAAGGATGAAGAAAGCTTTCGACAAAAAGGTCTGACCTCGTGAATTCCGAGAAGGCGGCCTCGTGCTTACAAAGATTCTGTCTTTTCAACCAGATTCTAGGGGCAAATGGACTCCTAATTACGAAGGCCCATACATCGTTAAAAGAAGCTTTTTTGGCGGTGCTATGACCCTCACAACCATGGACGGTGATGAACTCCCGCATCCTGTGAATGTTGATGCAGTCAAGAAATACTTTGTCTAAAAAAAAGAAGATAAAAAGAACAGCTCGGTAAGTCGAAAACCCGAAAAGGGAGGCTTAGGCAAAAATGAGTGTCTCGGTGGATTGAAAACCTGAAAAGGCGATCCAGGCAAAAATTAGAGACAATAAACAGAAATTATCCTGATAGATTGAAAACCTAAAAAGGCAATCTAGGCAAAAATAAGGATACAAAAAAAATGACAAAGTAACTGCAATCAATCCGTACTTCGTCAATCTGGAGGAACTTCCATCAACGGATCTTCAATCAACTCCTCTGAAGCAACAAGCACAGTTTGGAATTCAAAGTTGTTAGCGATAATAGCGGTTATTTGTTTTCAATGTAGCCTTTTACCAATAAATTATCATTTCCAACTTTTGTAAATAGTTCATGGAATCACGCCTTTGGCTGATTACCATTCTATCAATAAATTTGAGCCTTGTGCCTTTTGTTTGCAATTCTTGCTTTATTCTGTTTTGCAAAATAACGCTTTTTATTGTGAAAGTCACTTTTTGAAACTAAAAAGGTTTTAAATGAATTTTTACTTCAAAATTTTGAAACAAAAGCGAAATTTTCCTTTGAACTCTGAACACGGAAAGAACTTCAACAGTTTTCTCCATAAGTGTTTTGATCTCTGAAAGATAGAATGATTGCTACAGATGTCTTCTCCTCAGCAGAAATTATCAAAGGATGGTATTCTTATCCGAAAAGAATTCCCAGCAAAGTTGCCAATGAAATGCCTTTCTCCGAAAGTTTAAAGCATGCAACTCAAATTCTTCCATTAGTGAACGTCTATGTCATTACGGCAGATTTTGTTGAGTATTTGTTTGAACTGTGACGTGGTCCTTTTCCCAAATACCTCTTTATTGTTTTGTTAAGTCTCGCCAGCATGCATATGACATTCATACATAATAGCATCATTCGTGCATTTTTGCATTCCTCAAAATGTTTGCTTCCATATCACTGGCTTAAATCACACTTACTCCTGTAGGTACGATTATATCCTCAGCAGATTATCCCAAAACAGAGAAATACATCTTTTCTCTCTCCTGTTCCCCAGCTGAGATCATTCCTCATTTGGAACAATGTCTTGATTGACCGCTTCTTTCCAGTTTATTCCTGGATGGAACCTCGTCTTTAGCCAACAAAACAATAAGCAATAGCCTCGTCATCCGAGCCGCTTATTTCCTTGTCATAAAACAATTGTTTCTTCTCAACAAAGTCAAATCACGACTGTACGAGAAATTCCCCAGCAGTTGTCTTTTTGTCTAAAAGAAAACCTGCGACTTTCAGTCAAGATGCCTGCATATCCTCGAGAGAGAGATCCCCGGCAGGATTATAGCTTTGAAAATAGAAACTCATTTGAGATCTGTTTTTTTTTTCACTGTCTGTTATTCACAAGGCTAAATACTCAGTAAATTTTCTCAAGAATTACCTTGTTATAGTTATCACTTCGCTGATAATTGGTAATGTCTTCAAAACTCATTTGAGATCCTTTTCCATCATTGTCTGTTATTCACAAAGCTGAATACTCAGTAAATTTTCTCAAGAATTACCTTGTTATAGTTATCACTTTGCTGATAATTGGTAATATCTTTAGAGCTCGTTACCATAAACTATCACAAGGCTGATAATTGGTAATATCATCTTCACTTACCTTAAACATTGTCACAAGGCTGACAGAAGGTAATCTCCTTGTTTCCCAAAGATAAACAGATATTCACATGTTGTGTGAATCTCTTTTTCCCCAGCGAGACATATTGCGTGTTTCCGAACAAACAGGATCCTCTTTTCTTAAACAGATCGAGTCATCCTCACAAATTTTTCCCCACCATGTCATTTCTTTGATATCATCTGGGTAAAACTTTTACAATCATTTTGCATCATTCGCATTTTTGGTATCTTAGGTCCAAAATTTGCGTATTCTGATATTTAAGTCTCTTTACACCTATCAAAACGAAGATATTCATCTTCATATCTCAGGTTAAAGAAACTTAAATAGGGGCATCTATCATACCCTAATTTTTGACCTAATATACCACCTTACATTTGCATCATTGCATCATTATGATTCGAGCAATTAATCGGGTGTAGCATTCACAGGTCAAAATTAGGGTTTCATCAAATTTTCATCTGATTCAAGAGGCAAACAACTAGGGTTTGAGTTTAACTCACCTCATTTGATCTATCTTGATCAAATCATCAACCTCTGATCATCAAATACCCAACTTTTCTCATTAATCAATCGAGGATCGACCAATTAGGGTTTTGGTCGAGCATGAGTATTCTCTGATTTTTTGAGCAAGGAATGACTTTTTTGATTAGAGATTGGTCATTATATCTTAGATACAACATCTTGACCTAATTTCTGAATTCAAAACATCACAAAATTTCACAGACTTCATCAGTCAATTTCTGAAACATCTGATGAAATTTCATCTGCACAGAAAAGTCAAACTTTGACTTTTGGTCAAATTTTTCAAAACAAAACTTTTTCCATCATCAAAATACTTCAAATGATCCATCATGATCATAAAAAATCAAAGAATTTGAAAAAGTCAACAAAAAGTCAAAATTTCTAACACTTAGAAAAATTTTCAAGTGTTAAAATTTTGTACTTTTTCCAAACTTCATGGAAATTTTTCACATAGTTCCACATTGATTTGGAAAAAAATCAAAACATGAAAGTTGTAGCCCTTGTCAATTAATGTATCTATTTTATGATAATGCAAAAAATTTCAGAAAAAAACTTTCATCTGATTATATTTTAATCGAGCCGAAAACGCTACTTTGAGCACTTTTCAAAACACCTTTAAAGGTGATTTTTTTCAAACTTTCAAAGCCCGATTCTTTTCAAAACTTTTCACAAGTAAACTTTACATTTCAAAAACACTTTCAAAACCATTTATTCAAAACTTTTTTCATCAAACTTACATCTTTTTACCATGATCGATCCGATTTAAACGATAAAACCGATTCATTTTCTCTCGAATTTCTTAATCGATCATGGGCCTCCCTCACAGTGTAAGTCCCAAAACATTCTTTTTATGTACATATACTTCTCGTACATATCCATTTCTTTTATGTACACATCTTTTTACCTGTACATAATACAAACAAACTTTTTCCGTTTGTTTTCATTTTACACTGCATACCATTGGTATTGAAAGGAGCATTATTCCCTGTGAAACTGCTTTTAAACCAATGGGCCTCCCTTACGGTGTAAGTCCCAAACCAACATTCTTTATGTACATACATATTTTCTTTGTACATATCAAATTCTTTTTCATATACATACAAATTTTTATCTGTACATAATACAGATACTTTTTTACTCAAACACAGATAAACTTCGATCGTTTGTTTCCGTTTCATCTGTGTATACACTTAATACCATTGGTATTGAAAGGAGCATTATTCCCGGTGAAACTGCTTTTAAACCAATGGGCCACCCTTATGGTGTAAGTCCCAACCCTCCTATGTACATCCACCTCTCCTGTACATAAATACTCGTTCGTGTGCATATTTACTTTCTTGTACACATTCAAACTTGTAAATAATCAAGTTGCGCTCGTTTTAAACATTCGTTTCACAAACACTTGTTTATATTTTCCTTCATAAACTCTTGTAAATAAACATCATGCATTGTTTATATTTCCTTCATAAACTCCTGTGAATACATATCACACACACACACACTTGTTTATATAACTGTCTAGTTATAACATAACAACTAGTCTAACCAATAGGTTCCCCACAATTATAGCCTCCTCTTGGGCTTTATACAAGATAACTCTCCCCACAGAGTTAGCCTCCTCTTAGGCTTCATATAAGAAAACTCATTCATCTGAGTTTAGCCTCCGCTTAGGCTTCATATAAGACAACACTCCCCTGCTGAGTCAGCCTCCTCTTGGGCTTCGTTCAAAAGAACTCCTCATTGAGTTTAGCCTTCTCTTGGGCATCATACAATGAAAGAGACCATAAAATCTCTTAAAAGCCTCCTATTGGGCTTCCAATACAAAGAATCACCCGCGTTAGGATAGAACCCAGAGAGTATAATTTCCCGGTGAAATTGCTCTTAATTCCAAAAGGATGGTTTCTCGGTGAAATCCCTTTTAAAGACAAAGCCAGCCATACCCTATAGATTCCTCTTGAGCTTCATACAAGGACCCTCGATGACCCTCGGAATGCCTCCTCTTGGGCTAACAATACAAGGACCCATGGGCTTCTTAAAAGCATCCCTTTAATCCAATCAATTTCTCCTCGAGATTTAGACGTCTATCATCTCTATGGAAGAAGTATCTCATCTATCACATCACATACAATCAAAACTTTTCAAAATCTTTTCAAACAAAACATCTCTTAATCGTAAGTGGTAGCGCTTGTACACTCAAGCAAAACACCCAATGCTTACAATTAAAAGATTCAATCATCTTTTCAAACATCTTTCTTAAACATGTAAGTGGTAACGCTTGTACACTCAAGCAAAACACCTATAACTTACGATGAAAGATTTCAATCAATCAAACTTTTCAAAATGTATGTGATGAAATAGATTAGATACATTTTTCATTAAGATGACATTTGTCATCTCTTACTAACATCCGTTGCTTCCACTAGCATAAGTGGGAACTACGATTGCTCTGACTTTCTCAACATCCTTTTGAGAATACGTAGGCACAAGGTCTCATCCTTGTCGAGCAAATTTCTTTCTCCCTCAGACCAAACAAACCATAGATCCGAGCTACAAATGCTCTGATTCCCACTAGGGGATATGTATGCAGAAGATCCACAGATCTTTGCGAGCACAATAATCACAAACACTAGGATCCTTCATAATCTATCCTTCTTAAAATCCCAAAGGAGAAACTTTCCCAATCATAGAAATAGCAATTAAAACACACAAACATATCAAACGTATTCATATATAAAGCTATAGATAACTATATATATATTTAGGGTGCTCCATCTATTCCCTTTATATAACAAACCCCCTTACTCAGAATCTCCCCAATGCGTTGCGTCTAGTTTGCGCTAGTCGTTACGCATATCAAAATCAATTGAGGGTATTAACAGCTTTCCCCTTTTTCATAATCATTAAATCATCTTTTCTTGTGTTGAAAATAATAAAGCTTGATGCTCACGGCATCTTTATAAACAACTCAAAAGAGTAAATCGTTTCGAGCCAAAGAATCTAAATTCACATTCGATTCCTAGCGTCACTTTTACTGAAGGAAAAATGGCGACTCTGGGAGAAGTTGAAACTTTGATTTTCAAAAAATGTGACTGCTCAAGAGCACCAAGCTTTTTTTTCGAAAAAGAAATAAAAGGTTAAGCTTTCATATATGCATATATCTTTTTTTATTGTATGTTTTCACGATTTCATCGATGGAAAGAAATCCTAACCGGTTTAAGAAACATTTTAAGATCTAGGTGGGGTATAGTCCTATTAACTTGTGACAAGTCTCGGTACTTACGGAGTTAATTTGAGATCCCTCTCGGTGGAGGTTGTCTTGGGAGTATTTGTGTTTAGCAAGTATTTGCAAAGACATTTTGCTTTCAAGAGAATTACTTATTGGTGGTGTAGAACACATAACCCATCCCGGCCATTTAGGATGTAGTGAGAGATTGTTCAGCGTAAGTCTAGAATAATTGTCATGCGAGACTACGATCGGAGTTTCTCTTGAAAAATATTATTGGACCATCGAGTATTCAACAAATCCGATAATATTTCAAAGAGGAGTGTTGAGCTGTATTATCGATAGAACCGTTTCACGAGATGAATAAGCCCTTAGAACTTACCACGTTTGATTCTTATCGTTGGCCTCATGCTCGTGACTTGAGCGCTTGACCGTGTGTATAACTAGTAACCATGTTTGCCGCATTCATGCATTCATTCATTCAAAAAAACTTCATTTCTCTTCCCATTTCCAAAGAATTTAGAGATTTTTCTTTGTAAAATATTTTAGGTTAGAGTGATGGACGTCGGAGGAAGATTCACCAAGAGATACAGTTTTAGAATTCTGGCGTAGGGAAGTTAAAGAGTTAGCATCCTTGGTAGAAGATCCCTCGGTTTGACGCTATGGAACTCTTTTAACTATTACGAACACTAACGTTGATGAAGGACTTCTCAAAACTTTCGTTCGGTTTACGATCCGTCTATCGTTTCACTTTCCCTGATTATCAGTTGATGCCTACTTTGGAAGAGTACGCACACATACTAGGTATCTCAGTATCAGACAAAGTGCCTTTCAATGGTTTGGAAGCCATTCCCAAGTCACCAGTCATTGCAACGATGACTCACTTAAAGAAATCTGAGATAGACAAAAACCTAACTACCAGAGGAAAACTCTTAGGACTAACTTCAAAGTTCCTAATGGAGAAGGCTCTTAAATTTTCTAAAGTCGGTAGTATGGTAGCCTTTGAAGCTATTTTAGCTTTACTCCTTTATGGATTGGTGTTGTTTCCCAACGTCCCAAATTTCGTTGATATCAACGCCATAAGGATCTTTCTGATTGGAAATCCTGTTCCCACTCTGCTTGGTGACACTTACTTCTCTATTCATCATAGGAATCGTCAAGGAGACGGAACTATCGTGTGTTGTGTACCTCTGTTTTTCAAATGGATTACCTCACACTTGCCTAAATCTCCTATCTTCCGCGAAAACAAAGATGAATGGCATTGGTCTCGAAGACTCATGTCTCTCACAAACGACGATATCCATTGGTATACCTTGGCAGACAATGAGATGGAAATCATTGAGAGCTGTGGAGAACTTGCCAACGTACCTCTCATTGCTACAAAAGGAGGAATCAACTACAACCCATTCCTGGCGAGACGTCAACTTGGATACGCAAATTCTAGTAAACCTCTTGGTTTTACAGTAGAGAGCTACTTCGATCATGAAGGAGAGGATTCCCAAGGATTGAAGGCTAGGATGATTAGAGCTTGGCATCACATCCGAAAGAAAGAAAAAGGAAAGGCAAAGAATTGTGTAGCCATGGAAACCTACACTTCTTGGGTAAAGAAAAGAGCAAAGGAATTTCGAATGCCTTACGCTTATGAAGAACCCATGTTCTTAACTGCTTCCAAATCAACAATTTTTCCCGTCGAAACTATTGGAGAATACCAAGAAGCTTTGGCCAAGATGAGGTTTCAGAAAGAGGCCTTGGAAAACAAGTTTCTTAAGACTGATCTCGAAAACGAAAAGCTCAAGAAGCAGGTCAAAGATCATGAAAAGACGCTTTACTTCCAGGATGAATGGCTCATGGAGAAAGATGAGAAGATTCGCCAGAAAGATAACGCGATCAAGAGATACATCAAAGAAAGGAAAAGAAAGCTTGAGGAAATGACAACTAGTGATCCTGCTCCCGACAAGTGGAAGAAAGTCATTAGCAAGCTAAAAGCCGAGAAAGCTGAACTGAAAGCTCACTATGGGAAGGAAATCCTGAAGTTGAAGCTACATCAAGCCTTTGGATCTTCATCCGACGAGGACGATTAATTAGTTTAGTTTGTAATATTTTATCATTTATTTTATCATTTGTGTGAGCAATGCTCAAAAACAGAATTGTTGTAATCTTCTTTCAATAATCAATAAATGTGTGTTTTCCATCCAAATATTTTCCAGAAATTTCTCTTTTAGCGTAAATTCTTTGGAAATTCCCTTTCTTTACATTCATAATCATGCATCATACTTTGCATTCTAAGTCTATTGTCTAGAGTCTGATCTTTCAACAGTTTCAACAGATAGGAAAAGATCGCCAAGCTGTCGCGTCTTAGAGTTTCTCGACCGCGTCCACAGCCAACTCGAACGTACGATACAAGATCAAAAAGAAGAAAAGTAATGGAAGGATTTGAACAAGAGAATGTTGAACTCCGTAGCACGGTAACAACACTGCAAGAAGAGGTGGAGAGACTCACATCTTTGGTCAACTCATTTTCCACAGCGCAAAGTCAACAAGCAGCATCGAGCAGTCAAAACCAAGCAGCGATTTCAAAAGACACTACTACTCCAGTTTCAGCTGTCGCAGTCAGTAGTTCACCTTTCAGTATGCCAGAAGGCTATCCATGGGGCATGCCTTTCAACTTTGGCATCGGATTTCGCCAACCGACTTCTCAAGTGCAAACAACCACGCTTGAAATACCTACTTTGCAGCAAAACTCTACATTTACTCCGCAACATGGAGTAACTCTTCCACAAGTAACAATGTCGGTTTCTCAACCGATCATGACGAACTCAGCTTCCGTAGTACACACTACCATAGACGAAGAAGTTCACCATACTCCAGGCAATAACACGAATTCCCGTGGCTCAATGGAGAATCTCCAGGAACAACTCCTCAAAATGCAGCTTGAGATAAATACAATTCGTGGAAAAGAACTGTTTGGGAAAAACGCCCAGGATCTGTGCTTAGTTCCTTGCGTAAGGATACCTGCAAAATTCAAAGTCCCTGACTTTGAAAAGTACAAAGGAAACTCCTGTCCACAAAGTCATCTCACGATGTATGCCAGGAAAATGTCTACATACAACGACGATCACCAGTTGTTAATCCACTACTTCTAAGATAGTCTCACCGGTGCCGCACTGAAGTGGTACATGGGATTAGACAGCGCAAGTATCCAAACATTCAATGACTTAGGTGAAGCCTTTGTACAACAATATAAGTTCAACTTGGATATGGCTCTCGATAGGGATCAACTCCGCTCCATGTCTCAAAAGGAAAGAGAGACATTCAAAGAATATGCGCAACGATGGAGGGAAATTGCTGCCCAAGTCAACCCGCCACTGGAAGAGAAAGAGATGACTAAGGTATTCTTAAACACTCTTGGCTCATTCTATTACGAACGAATGATCGCTAGCGCTCCCGGAGATTTCACCGAGATGGTAAGCATGGGAATGCGATTAGAAGAGGGGGTTCGAACCGGACGCCTAACCAAGGAAGTAGGAAATTCTAGTGGAACTAGGAAGGTTGGGACTAGCTTTCCAAAGAAAAAGGAACATGACATAGGAATGGTATCCCGAGGTAAACCACGAAGAAATGTCAGTCAACAGCGACAGGTAGCTGCCATAACACCCGCTGTTAACACAAATCCAAACACAGGAATTGCTCCGCAGTTCCAGCAAACGCAACAAATCCAACAAACTCAACAGCCTCGTCAACAGGCTCAGCAGTTCAGCAATCAAAACCGTGCGCCTCGGGTCTCGCAATTCGACCCAATTCCGATGACTTACACAGAACTATACCCTGCGCTAATAGAAAAGAATCTGATACAGACAAGGTCACCACCTCCGGTTCCCAAAAAATTGTCGTGGTGGTACAAAGCAGACGTATCTTGCCCTTTTCACCAAGGGGCACCAGGCCATGAACATGAGCATTGCATAGCATTAAAAGCAGAAGTACAGAGATTAGTGAGATCTAATCTTCTTTCCTTCAGAAATACAAATCCGAACGTGCAAGCCAGTCCACTTCCCAGTCACAATAGACATACAGTAAATCTGATATTAAGAAATACAGACAGGTATCTCGTCACAGACATAAACCTGATCAGAGGAAACTTGGTGCATCTCCATGATACGTACAGTATAATGAGCGCCTTCACTAAGCACGATTACTTCACTTGCAACATTTGCTTCAAGGATCTTCAAGGATGTTCCACCATAAGAGTAGACATTCAGCGATTGTTAGATATCGGTGACCTACAGATCTACAGAAACAGAGATGACCATGACGTAAATACAGTAGGGCATTTTCCGCATGAGCTTTTAGTCTCAGATATCAACTCGGAAAACCCGAGTAAGCGTTATCATCCCTGTTTCAATGTACCAACATGTGGAGATTGAATACAACGGTTCCAACGTTCGAGGTCTCCTTTGGTGATTTGCCTACGGTCTGTTTCATACAGTTCTACCAAAGCAATTCCTTACCAATACAATGCAACTCGATAGAGGATGGGAAGGAGAAACCCATGCCAACTCTTCCACTAATGTCAATATAAGGAGATCGGATGTGTAACACGAAGTGGGCAGAGTGCACACTCCGTTGCCTCAAGACCGCTGCGGTTCCTATTGCTAGACGAAATCCGGTTAACATATCTCACGAGAATCCCAATGATTCCGATGTTAATCCAAGCACAAATGTTGGTCCTCTGATGGAACCAACGTCAACCTGATTTTGACGAGATCTTGAAGTTAATCAAGAAGGCGAATCCGAGTCGTGGATCGGTGATCACAGACTCCTCCAAGATTTCAATCTTGTCTCTACTCCTCAACTCCAGCTCGCGAGAAGCTTTAATGAAGGTACTAGACCAAGCTTATGTAAACCACGATGTGACTACAGACCAATTTGGAGGTATTGTTGCCAACATAACAGCTTGTAATAATCTAAGTTTCAGTGATGAGGAACTTCTAGAAGAAGGGAAAGATCACAACTTGGCCTTGCACATATCGATGATTTGCCAATCAGATTCCCTGTCTAATGTATTGGTAGATACTGGTTCATCTTTGAACGTAATGCCAAAAACGGCACTCCCTCGTTTGGCTTACAAAGGGACACCAATGAAGTCCAATGACATAGTAGTGAGAGCTTTTGACGGATCACGGAAGTTAGTTATTGGGGAAGTAGATCTCCCGATGACAATTGGTCCGCATACTTTCCAAATCACTTTCCAGGTCATGGACGTGCCAGCTGCTTACATTTGTCTACTAGGAAGACCTTGGATACAGGCGGGGCGATGACCTCCTCTCCATCGTTTGAAATTCAAAGTAAATGGAAAACTAATAACCATCCTCGGCGAACAAGCTTTACTCATAAGCCATTTGTCCAGTTTCTCTTTCATCACAGCCAACGATGTCGAAGGGACACGGCTCCCAGAACATCAGAAGATGAATCTACCAGCAAAAACAGATCATCTATCTCTTCGTATAAAGAAGCAGCACAGATAGTAAAAGATGGCAATCTTTGAAGGTTGGGGACAAGTAATCAAACACATCAACAACGAAACAAAAGCGGACTCGGGTTCACACGCATTCTCCAAAGACAAGCAAAGGATGAAGCACTTCGTCCAATTAAAAGTATTCAACGATGGGGTTTCTTAAACCACATTCTCCAAGGGTTAACGTTGTCACCATTGAAGATGATGAAGATGATCCCTCTAGTTACGAAGAGTGGAGCACTTATACGAGCGACCACGAATATGTGTCTCAGGAAGAATTCCACGCACCATACTATCCTCCGACTGATCAATTCAAAGATATGTCCCTGCAAAAGCATGAAAATTCACCTGTCCCTTCTGGAGTTTGGGATGCCTTGGGAGAACCAAGCGGCAAATTTGATTACATGGTGAAATATACAGCGCCAGAAATCTCGAAAATCAGAATCGAAGATATCCAGCCCACTGGATGGGGTGATTCTTTTGAGTATCCTAGTCAACGGAGAGCGTACCCATCTAATCAACAAATCGAGTTCCTAACGAAGACTTACGCTTTAGCGCGGTGAAGTCATTAAATCGGATCACGATTACCACTACATCAACGTAATCACTGAAGATCAGGGGTACGATTCAGGATACGAAGTGGAAAGTGTCGCTGATAATGAGTCTCTCCACTCAGAAGATTGGAGGGTACATCCCCAGAATTTTACACAGAGGTCGACGGAAGCACATATGCTGCATCTCATACTTCCCGATCTGTTAATCAAGCCGAAGAAGACTGCTTTAGCAGTACAAAAAGCAAGGTCCGTCGTCCAGAATCTTCAAAGCCTGTTCGACCAACGACCAAAGTTTACTCAAGGGTTAAACCAAGTGGAAAATTACCCGTGTACCTCGACTTCCAAGGAGTTCACCACTACTGGAAACCTGTTGAAGTTCGGACTAACGCTCCTAGTTCTAAGTAGTTTATCTTTGCTTTTGTTTTGAACTCTCACTTCGCCCAAAGTGAAGAGATGTTTTATTGGGTTTAGTTTTTAAATAATTTCTCTTTCTCACATTAACTTTTTCAAAAAAAAATGATGAAAAAATTAATTAATCAAATATGCAGATTAACAAATGGACAAATCCATTGAAAGCAGTAGCTCTGTACTCTCTCCCAACTTTGAAATCCCACAGTCAGGGAAGAAGTTGAAAAGAGATCCCGAATGAGATTTCTCGATTAGTTAAGCATGAGGAGCGAATCATTCACCTCACCAAGAGCCATTGGAAGCAATCAACTTGGGTTACGAGGAAGACAAAAAAAGTAAATATCAGCTTCACTCGTGACAGCGTCAGAGAACAGATAGATCTTCTCAAAGAATATGTTGATGTGTTCGCTTGGTCCTACAAGGATATGCAGGGCTAGATACCGACATTGTGGAGCATCACTGCCGTTAAAACGAGTGTCCATGATTAAACAAAGGCGAGGAGAGTTCACCACGATATGGTGACAAAATCAAAAGGAAGTTCAAAAACATTTCGCGAGGTTTCCTCGTCACTTGAAATATCCTCAATGGCTAGCCAACATAGTGCCTGTCTCCAAGAAAGACGAAACACACTTGTTTATATAACTGTCTAGTTATAACATAACAACTAGTCTAACCAATAGGTTCCCCACAATTATAGCCTCCTCTTGGGCTTTATACAAGATAACTCTCCCCACAGAGTTAGCCTCCTCTTAGGCTTCATATAAGAAAACTCATTCATCTGAGTTTAGCCTCCGCTTAGGCTTCATATAAGACAACACTCCCCTGCTGAGTCAGCCTCCTCTTGGGCTTCGTTCAAAAGAACTCCTCATTGAGTTTAGCCTTCTCTTGGGCATCATACAATGAAAGAGACCATAAAATCTCTTAACAGTCTCCTATTGGGCTTCCAATACAAAGAATCACCCACGTTAGGATAGAACCCAGAGAGTATAATTTCCCGGTGAAATTGCTCTTAATTCCAAAAGGATGGTTTCTCGGTGAAATCCCTTTTAAAGACAAGACCATCCATACCCTATAGCTTTCTCTTGAGCTTCATACAAGGACCCTCGATGACCCTCGAAATGCCTCCTCTTGGGCTAACAATACAAGGACCCATGGGCTTCTTAAAAGCATCCCCTTTAATCCAATCAATTTCTCCTCGAGATTTAGACGTCTATCATCTCTATGGAAGAAGTATCTCATCTATCACATCACATACAATCAAAAACTTTTCAAAACTCTTTTCAAACAAAAACATCTCTTAATCGTAAGTGGTAACACTTGTACACTCAAGCAAAACACCCAATGCTTACAATTAAAAGATTCAATCATCTTTTCCAACATCTTTCTTAAACATGTAAGTGGTAGCAGCTTGTACCTCAAGCAAAACACCTATAACTTACGATGAAAGATTTCAATCAATCAAACTTTTCAAAATGTATGTGATGAAATAGATTAGATACATTTTCATAAGATGACATTTATCATCTCTTACTAACATCCGTTGCTTCCACTAGCATAAGTGGGAACTACGATTGCTCTGACTTTCTCAACATCCTTTTGAGAATACGTAGGCACAAGGTCTCATCCTTGTCGAGCAAATTTCTTTCTCCCTCAGACCAAACAAACCATAGATCCCTTTAGATCCGAGCTACAAATTCTCTGATTCCCACTAGGGGATATGTATGCAGAAGATCCACAGATCTTTGCGAGCACAATAATCACAAACACTAGGATCCTTCATAATTTATCCTTCTTAAAATCCCAAAGGAGAAACTTTCCCAATCATAGAAATAGCAATTAAAACACACAAACATATCAAACGTATTCATATATAAATCTATAGATAACTATATATATTTAGGGTGCTCCATCTATTCCCTTTATATAACAAACCCCCTTACTCAGAATCTCCCCAATGCGTTGCGTCTAGTTTGCGCTAGTCGTTACGCATATCAAAATCAATTGAGGGTATTTTCCCTTTTCATAATCATTAAATCATCTTTCCTTGTGTTGAAAATAATAAAGCTTGATGCTCGCGGCATCTTTATAAACAAATCAAAAGAGTAAATCGTTTCGAGTCAGAGAATCTAAATTCACATTCGATTCCCTGGCGCGTCACTTTTTAACGCGAGCAATAGTCTCGTAGCATCTGAACTAATCTTTCTTTGACCTTTGTTCTCAAGACACCTCTATCTTGATCTCTTTTACATCTTCATCGATTACCCAATTCACAACCTCAATGACTCTTGTGTGGCTGTATAACTCGTTCTTCTTCTTTGTGCGATCGACAAGTTCTCTGGCACTTCACATTCTTTCTCACCTTCGTCTTGACTTGTAGATCGGTTATCGAAGTCATATTTAGCAATAGCATAGCTATTATCAATGAGATTCAGGGTGATTTCCTATCTATAGGAGATTGGTATGACGTATTCAGTCTTCCAATTGCTGAGTCCATTGTCGGGAGTTGGGAAGATCCACTTGCTGATGTCGAAGTCGTTGTCGCTATCTTCTATAGCATGGATTCCATTCAGGCTGATGCGGAAAGGAAGTTGGCCGGCATGTTCGCTGCGTAGCGTCTTCTGACCTTTTATGGTGAAGCCTAAACCAGTCTTGTCAGATTTGAAAGGAAGATCAGGGAGCTGACCCCAAATAGTATTACCTCCTCCTTCAACTGTAGCTTGAGCATCCTTCGGCGAAGCCATCCTAAGCGGAACTTGTGTAACCGGGAGTGCGGAGAGTCAGCAGCATGACCCTTGGGCATTTGAAAGCTTGACAAGGAGTTTGAAGAATTCACCTTCCATCTCGAGATATCGGAAGGCTGCGATGGTGACCATGTATTCCTCTTCACCACATACCGTAACAACTTTCCCTTCATGGTACTTGACACGATTTAAGGTAGAGTAGCCTTTGCCCATGTATCCAAGGCGTCCAAGTAGGCAAGAGTAAAATTTGGACGGATGTCTATGACAAAGAAAGTGGAGTCAAAAGTGCGGAACCGACTTTGTGGTGAAACGAGATCTCCATGTCTTGTTAAGCTTAGAACCATCAAAGCTCTCACAATTATGTCACTAGGCTTGGGACCAATCCTTCAACATCAAGTCGATCAAAAGCACTCTTCGGTAGGATATTCAGAGCAGAACTGGTATCCACCAATACATGAGACAAGGTAATGCCCTTGCATTCAACAGAGATGTGCAAGGCTTTGTTGTGTTTCCTTCCGGCAGGAGTCAAATCAGCATCAGAGAAGCCTAGACCGTTGTTGGCAGCCAGGCTAGCAATACAAACTTCAAATTGATCGGTAGTAGTGTCTTGCGGTACATGAGCATTCTTCAGAAACTTCTCCAAGGCTTTAGCATGAGCCTCAGAGCACAAGAGCAGTGCAAGCATGGAGATCTTGGACGGAGTCTGTCCCAAGTGTTCCACAACATTGTAGTCACTCTTCTTGATAATCTTGAATTTCCTCCATTTCTTGTTTGGAGGTATCTTGACAACTTCCTTTGGTATACATACGGCGGGATGAGTCAGGTTCTTTCCCTCTAGTCTCGGGAGCTGGTTCATAGTGGAATCATTTGGAGTCGCGATGTCTTTTGGAGGAGAGATCTCGGAGAACACTCTTGGGTTCGGTCACCTAACTTGATCCGTGATCTTTGTCAATGTCGGGAATGGTAGCTTCAACTATAAGATCCTCAATGGTGGAGGGTCTTGTTTGGCGCCATGATATTAAACCTCGACTCCATAGTTCAAGGGATAGCTTTGTCGGAGGAGTATGGGCTGAGCAGGAGAAGTAATGATGAGAGGTGCCACTCTAGGCACAAGATCGATGAGAAATCCTTATTGTGTTAACATCGGCATAGTCTTACGAAATCGTCTCCCATCCGGTCACCTTAACATCTTCAATAGGAATCTTGTAGCTTTCAGGAACGGTATACTTCACCATGTAATCAAACTTTCCACTTGGCTGCCCCAAGGTATCCCAAACTTCTGGTACGGTTTCGCTCATATCTTCGATCTTCAGTTTCTTAGACATGTCTTCACACAGATTCTCCACAGGTGATGGCTTCAGAAATAGCACTTGCGGTTATCCATCATGCGAATCGTCTTCTCAACCAAGCACAATCGGTAGCGAGATGAGCACCAACGACAATTCTCTAGGCATCCTGGATTGACACCGGCTTGCAACAAATTCTTCTTAACAGCCATCAGAGGAATAGTCAAGTCATCTATATTAAAAACATAAGAGTTCTTGTCAATAGCATTGGAACTTTGGCCGTGATTAGGCATAGGTGCATTGATCACATTAGGAGTCTCAGCGGAGGATCAAACTCGATCTGCTTGATCATGTCTTGAATCTTGTTCTTGAGCCCAACAATCATCGGTGTTATGTCACAGGTTGTTGGAGTGGTAACACACTTAGAATTAGGATTGTATCTCGGAGGAAGTGTTGATGTTGAAGAGGATCCTCAAGGTAATCATTTCGGCTTTCAACATGTGCCCAGGCTGCGACAATGGCATGTTGATCTTCGTAAAGTCTTGTGGCGCGTTAAGTTCGTCGTTGTCTCGTGAGGTTGTCTTGATGTAGGATTGGAGATCTGCTGCCCCCACAGATTGAGCACGGTCGGTCTTGGCTCGACTTTTCTGACCATACACAGCATTGGCTTCTTTCTTACCACCAAAAGATCTCTTTGCGGCATTTGATGACGACTCTACATGAATCTTTCCGCTCCTGATACCAGCTTCAATGCGTTCTCCTGTCAATATTAGCTCGGTGAATCCGGCTAAAGAGTTTCCAATCAGATGATTGAAGAATGGGCCCGTCAGTGTTCCCATAAACATATCAACCAACTCCCTATTGGACAAGGGTGGTTGAACTCTTCCTGCTAGATCTCTCCATTTCTGAGCATATTCTTTGAACTTCTCATCGCGACCCATTGATATGCTTTGTAGTTGCATGCGAGTGGGTGTCAATTCAGCATTGTACTCATACTGCTTGTAGAAAGCATCTGCTAAGTCACTCCAAGTACGGATATGGTCACTCTCTAGCTGATAATACCACTCCAATTGAGTTTCGGCCAAACTCTCTTGGAAATAATGAACCCACAACTTTCTGTCATCAGTGTGGGGGTTGATTTTCTGAACATAGGACTTCAAGTGAAACTTCGGGCAAGAAATGCCATCATACTTGGATAAAGTAGGAACCTTGAATTTGGGAGGAATCACCACACCAGGAACAAGACTTAGATCATCAAAATTCAGCCCTGACATCGTCAGATTTTCCACAGCATTCAGACGGTCTTCAAGTTGTTTGTATTTGTCATCCTCATAAGAGTACTGATCATTCTCATAGTCCTCTTCCTTCTTCTCAGGCTCACGCTGGTCTTCTTCGTTGCCCTTGACACTTCCCTCAGTTTTGACACTTCCTTCTGAGAGCTCTATCCGGCTGACCACCTTAGGACCCCCTTTGTGACGTCTTCCCATGTTGAGAACACCAATGACCTTCTTCTTTTGTTGATAAGCTTCTTCAGATCTTCTTGGCCTTGGACCAAGCTGGTGAACATTTCCTGGAACTGAGCATTCTGAGCCTGAAGATCTTTGACAGTTTGTTCAAGAGCCATTTATGCTAAAATAAATAGCGAGAAAATGAGAAAACTGATCTTCAATGTACCCTGTTATGAAATGTTATGCCATGATATGCAATGTTTATGCAAATGTAATGCAATGTTTTCAAGGACCTTAGGAATTTAAATTTGTTAAACAAGCATGAACAAACATTTATTAGTTCTCCTTTTATTCTCTCTTTTTTTAAGTACAAAAGATAGTTCAGAAAAATAAAATAAGAGAACAAAATCCTAAAGCTCTAAGTCTCCCATGGGCGCTTCCTCTTGGTGCCGAGGTAGGTGTTGATGTTTCACTCCTCGTGAAGTAGCTTGGTCAACTCTAGCACCTTCTTCTCGCTTGCATAGCACTGAGCTTCAAATGTATCCCTTTCTTCCTTTAGTTGAATCCAGGATCTCTTCAAGTCTTCAAGATCAGCAGGCATGTCAGGATGGAGAACGGTATAGGGTATGTCACCTATAGCAACAGGTTCCATGATCACTGGTAACACGGGTGTAAATGGCATCATGAGGTTTTGAGCTCGAGCTCACACCCATTTGAGGTAAGGTTCCCAAGGAATGGAATTTCGGTGCCCCAAAGTCTTGGTATCAGTCTTCTTTACCATGCCCCAAGCGTGTATGAACCTTCGTCGGTAATTCTGGAGATCATGGTTGTAGTCGAACACAATATCTTGGAGAAGCATATCATGTGGACCATCTCTTCGAGCATAACCAAACTGACGTAGAGCTAGAGAAGGGTTGTAAGTGATACTTCCCCTTATACCAAGTAGTGGTACATTAGGGAATTCCCCATAACGCTCAATAAATGTGAAGTCCTTTTGAGAGAAAAGACTCCAACGGATATCCGAATTAGAGAGTGACATTAGCCTTTGAGACCACTTCAATATTTGCTCGTTCTTCAAAACTGATGGAGGAAGGTGCGAAATAAACCACACAGAAATAGCGGTATACAACACATGAGAGTTCCTTGTCTTTTAGTAGTACGAGTGTGGAGAGAATGTAGAATGTCTCCAAGTAAGGTAGGCACAGGATTGCGAGTGAGGAATATCTTGATGGCGTTCACATCTATGAATTGATCCGAGTTAGGAAATAGAACCAAACCATAGATTAGCAAGGCCACAATGTCTTCAAATGCATGGAAACTCATAGCTTTGAGGAATTCTCGGGCTTTCTTCATTAGGAACTTGGCAAGTAAACCTTTAACTCCACTTCTTGTTTCCCAATTGGCTTCAATGTCTGAGCGCTTTAGATGTAGCGCTGATGCAACGTCTTCGTACCTAGGAACCTTTTCCAAACCGGTGAATGGCATTTGGTCAAGAATAGGTACCCCAGTAACAGAGAACTCTTCAAGGTAGGAACCAGCGATAATGCGGAATGTAAAGCAATGGTGTTTCGGATCGAAGAACTAGAATAGGACATGCATCATATCTTCTTCAAAACCGAAGATAACCAAGTCAAGCAGATAACCATGTCTATTGATGGCCGAGCATGGTGGGAATTTACGAAACCAATTCTTTGGTGAGAAGGTATACCCATGAAGTTGATTCGGATAGTCTTTCTAGAAGCCATAATACCTACAAAGCAGAGCAAAGATAAATCCCTAGGTCCTTGAAATAGTTAGAAATGATATGCAATGCGATGATGTCGTGATGTCATGTTTGTAAGCTGAAACAATTCACACAATAGCCCTAGGTTTAAGGCTTGCATGAGGTATAGGTGATTACCCTACCAAAAGTTTGAGTTGGTTCATCTGTCCTATAATAGTAAGGGTTCTAGGAATATCATATCATTGATCTTTCTCGTGGCGTTTATTTCAATCGACTACCAAGTGGTCGACCGAAAATATCCCAAAAGTCGATCTTAATGGCGTAGCATCAGTATCGACCAACCTCGGTCTACACCAAAGTCGGCCATCTCACTACCTTCTAATGGACAAGATGGGTTAGTTAAGGTTCTAAAAGTTGAGTTAGTCTTGATGACACCGAGAAGCCAAATACTATCCTCAACTTGGAAATGAAAATATCAAGACATCCAAAGTGTCACACTAACGTAGCCATCATGTTGACCGTTTGGTATCGCCTAGCAGTCGCGACGATCTAATCTACTTACCTAAAGGAACTGGATCGGGTGTAGGATCCACCACAAATATAATACCGAGCAACCCTTAAAGATAAAGCAAGAAAGTCAAGCGAGTCAAAATGATCTAAAATCCCTAAGGTATTCTCTCTTTAGGGTGTGTCCCAGTGTTGATTACATGTCTGGTGAGTGACTTTGAGAATTTGTTTTGCTTTTTATCCAATTAAGGGAAGGTGAAAACGAGAAAAGACCTTCGTTAGATTACGAGTAAGGGAGAAGGTTATGAAAAGGAAGGTATTAGCACCCTTTTCATCCGTAGTTATCTACGGGCTCTTAGTTGCTCTTAGATCATTTTCAAAAAAGGTGCTTTCTGTGTGTTTGATAAAAAATGTTTTGAAAAGGGCATTTCGCTTTGACTTTGTAATGATTCATGTAGGAATGTATACAAAGTGTTCGGAAATGTTCGTTTTTTAAAGAGTTTGAACTTTGACAAAAGTGTGAGGTGTGAAAAGTATTTGATTGAGCAAGCAACTAAAAGTCTTATTACCTACTCGAATGGTCGTTTTCGTGTTGTTTTACGTTCCTTTAGAATAGTGCTATCCATACCATTAGTTGGTAGGTAATCCAATTCGTTGGATGTAAGAGGGACATTCGAAGGGACATCGGATGGTCATAGAAGGCAAATTGTAGGAAGTATCCTAGCACATTCAAGGGACGATCATCACTTTTCGTAGCAACAATCGAGGGCGAGATCATGTTTTCGTGGCGACATCGTGGGTCTATGATCTTTGTATCGAAGGAACTATGATGATATATTTCGTGAGCATTGCGGGGATACCTCTACGTTCGAGGACTTGACCATTTTAATCGAAGGCAACGAGATAGAATTATCCTAAGGGTGCATGTGTGAAAAGAGTGTGTTGAATTCGAGATCGTTATCTTGCAATTAGAAGTGATCTATGTCCATTTTATCTTGCCATACCGCCTAGTTACTAGCGGTTTATAGGGTGCGGAAAATAAATTGCGGAAAGTAAAGTGCGGAAAAATAAAGTCCTCGCTATTACATGGCTTTAGGCGATTACATAATAGGAGTGCGGAAAGTAAAGTCTTAATTAAACTATTACATCCCATAGCGGTTACATAATATTGAAAAGAAAAGCAAGAAAAATAAATGCGAAGCGTTACAACACAGCGGATACATAATAGGAAAATACGAGAAAATTGCATAAGAGGAAAAATGTTAGTAAAATATGATTTTAAATGAGGAAAAATATTTCAAGTTAGTAATGCGATTAGATGATAAGATAATTTTTGGTAATTTTAAAATCGGTTTTGATAATTAAAAGCAATTAAAAGTCAATATAATGGTTAATTAACAATTAATTAAAATATGCATGCAAAAATATTAATGTTAATGTCAAAATTAAATAAGTATTTTTAAGATTAAAATGCAAAAGGAAAATATTTTTGTGATTTTTAGATGCATGAAAAAATGTTTGAAGATTAATTAAATTAAGATGAACATATTAAGAAAATAAGAAATAGAAAAAGTTAGTTTTGCAAAGTGGTAAAAAAGTGTCACGACCGGGATCGAACTCACGCCCTTTAAAGAAATCCAACAACACGTTGCCAACTTAGCTAAGTTTGCTTTGGTGTTTGGAAATTGCAATCGATGGTTTAAAAGGAAAACTTGTCATGAATTATAATTCAAACACGGTCAACACACGTGGACCCTAGTTGGAGCGGATGGACGAATCAAAATCGTCATTAGCCACGCGACCTTGCGGTCTCGGGCGAGTCAACGGCAAGCCCTAGCTCCGATCGTCTTCTCCGATCAAACAAAAACTCAAACACAAAATAAGCCAAATAAAGAACAAGGAGGACCTACCCCCTAAATCGGGGATGCGAACACGATGGTGGTGTCCGTTTGCCTTGAAAACACCTGTATCGACCGGTTCGAAGAAAACAGTTCAGAAAACCCTAACTATGGCAATTCGAGTTTTGGGCGTTCAAGCTCATGAGCGATGGCGGATCATCTATGATGTCTCAAGAACATAATGGGATGCTTGGCGGTGGTTGGAAGTGGTGGAAGTGGCTGAAAACTCAAACTCAATTTGCCAACTTTGAAAAAATTTGGAATTTTAGGGTTGCTTGAGGCTAGGGTTTAGTCCTTGGTCTTTGTGAATGTGTTGTGTATTTATAGAGTGAAAGATTGAAGCAAAAAGAATGAAAAAAGATACACTCTTCAATGCAAAAATATTTTCTCTTTTAATTCAAATCAAATCTTTTCAAAATTTGATTTTCCTTCCTTACATGAGCTAAGCAATTTGGCAAGTTGTATGGGCTTCCTTGGTCCTCAAGCTTGATAAAAAAACCAACTTAAATTATACCTTGTTTTCATATTTTATTTAATTTAAATTTGAATTAAATGCTTTTAAATTCAAAAATAAATCAAAAAAATAGAAGGTGGTCGTGGCAAGGCATCAAGAGCTCACAAATAATATTATGATCAAGTTTGGATCATAAAATTATAGGCCCATTTGGAAAAAATTGGATTTTGTCAGATATCTATGTGCAATTTTTCAAAAATGTCCAACTTGTGCAAGGTGTATTTTACTCAATTTTCAAAAATTTTGAGTGTTCTTGGACTTTTTATAAAGCTTTAGATGTCCTCTAAATAACCTATTTGGTTTCATCTCAATTGGAGTTTCCATGCTCAATAACACTTCATTACAAAAAGTTTTCTTTTTGTTGACTTTGAAAAGGACCTGTAATGTTTTGATCCATATCTTCAAAATGAAGCATTTTTATACCTTTCTTGTGAGACATGAAGTTGTAGAGAATTGAATTCCCTTCAAAATTAGAGGTGGTGGAAAAAATTTTGGTAGAGTATGAGAAAGTTATGCTCAGTCAAAGTTCAGTTGACTTTTCTCTAGAAAACCCAAATTTGGAAAGTTTGACTTTTAATTAAATCTTGAGTTTTCTTGATGAATCATGATCAACCCTTGATCAAATGATGAATGTTACTTCAAAATATGGATGTTGACCAAAAATCATGAAGTTTGACTGTATGTTGACCACAGTTGACTTTTATCGAATCTGTGATTTTCAACCATCTGAGCAATTGTTTGAGGAAACTTGACTTGTAAGGCTTGAAACTTGACATGGAGATTATTTGAAGCATATGAGGAGGCATGATGACCATTGGATATGTTGGAAATCCATTTTGATCTGAGAATTGCCAAACCCTAGTTTGGGCTGATTGTCTAGGAGAGGGTTTGTCTGACCAACCTTTGAGGAATCCTTGAGTATGGGTGTATGGGAAATGTGTTGAGAAGTAGGAGGGAAAATTTTGGGGTATGACACATGCAAGTAAGAAAACTGTATTAGAGTTGACGAAGCTACTTCACAAGGATCAAGGCATCAATACCTATCTCAACACAAAGAGGAAGCGCCCATAGGAGGCCTAAGCGCTAGGAATTTCAATTTTGTATTTACTAAATCAACTAATAAAATGTTTTTTCTTACTTGCTTAAAAAATTTAAATTCCTAAAGGTCCCTGAAAAAATTGCATTGCATATCATAGCATAACATTTCATAGCAGTGCGTTGAAGATCGTTTTCTCATTCTCTATTTATTTCGTAGAAATGGCTCATGAACATCTTGTCAAAGACCTCCGACTCGAACTCTCAATTCAAGAAATGTTCACAGCTTAGCTCAAGGTAAAAATATACGAAAGAGCTCATCACTAAGAAGAACCTCGAAGATAACCAGGTTGGCCAATTTGAACAAAATTCAAGTTGAGATAGAAGAGATGAGAATCCAGATGATTGGTCAGATGGCTCTTATCCAAAACTTAGCCCGGGGCAAGAAGAATTTAGAGTATTCATCAACGAGCTTCTCAAGTTCGAAGACAACCGAATGGGATGAACCCTTTGAGTTTGGGATCAAACATTAATCAACCTCTATGAGACAAAACCTTACTTGTTCACAAGAAAGAGACAAGTTCACATTGCTTTGCCAACAACAACAAAGTAATCGGCATAAGCAAGATACACCCAGAAGACAATTTTCCAAAATCAACATGCCATTGTCTCAAGCATTACAACATATGTTGTAAGCAGAGATGATTACTTTGAGGGGTCCGCCTCAGCATGTTAAGACATCTTCTCCAAAGTACAATCCCAATGCAAGATGTGCATACCACTCCAACAGCCCAGGGCACGACACCAACAATTGTTGGGCCCTGAAGAACAATATTCAGGACCTGATTGACGAAAGAGTTCTCAAGTTCAAGCAAGATGGTCAGATTGAGTTTTCTACCATCCATCAAATATAAAGCGCAAGGCATGCAATCTAAAGTAGCGAGTTCGGAGAGCTTTCATTCATTTGAATTTTTAGTTATAATTTACATTGTTTGCTTGAGCGTTTATCCTTATGTCAAACTTTGACTTTTCACATTCATGCATTTCACATATACATCTTGAAATAATCCATTTGTCTCACTATATTTAAATTGTGTTTCTTACTTTTGTGATATTCAACTCTTGTTAAGCGGTAAGCCTTTAGAGGAGGATGGCGAAAACTATACCACAATTTCTTCTGATGTCTTTTGAATAGTATGGTGACGATGTACAAGCCTTGTTTCAATTCCTAAATAGTGTATATATAAGGAGGTTAATCCCTAATCAACCCCTTTGAGCCTAAGAAGTAGAAGTTTTCTTTCTTTACACAAATTAAAACTCTTAATCATAGCCTATGGCAGGGTAGTTTCTCAGTTAATCTAAATGTGCAATCAATCATGACAAGTAATGTCGAAGATATCCTTCTAAGTCAAAATCCGGTGATGGTTCCCTATAATCATTAAGTCAAGATCTATCAAAAGAAAAGCTCACTAAGTCAAAAACCTATGAAGGAGACTTAAAGAAAAATGAGACATCCCGCTGACTGTAATCTCAAAATAAACAGTTGTCATACCCCAAAATTTGCCCTCCTTTTCCTCAAGACATTTCTCATATCCATACTCAAGGATTTCACAAGGGTTGACCATACAAACCCTCTCCTAAGCAATCAACCCAAACTAGGGTTTGGCTATCCTCAGATCAGGATGGACTTCCAACATCTCCAATGATCATCATGCCACATCGTATGCTTCAAAGAATCTCCATGTCAAGTTTCAAGCCTTACAAGTCAAGTTTCCTCAGACAATTGCTCAGATGGTTGAAAATCAATTGTATTGGACAAAAAGTCAACTGTGGTCAACATACAGTCAAACTTCATAATTTTTGGTCAACATCCATATTTTGAAGTTATATTCATCATTTGATCAAGGTTTGATCATGATTCATCAAGAAAACTCAAGATTTGATCAAAAGTCAAAGTTTCCAAATTAGGGTTTTTGAAGAAAAAGTCAACAGAAATTTGACCAAGCATAACTTTCACATACTTTGTCAAAAAATTTTCCACCACCTCTCATTTTGAAGAGAATTCAATTCTCTACAACTTCATGTCTCACAAGTTTGTTCAAAAAATGCTTCATTTGGAAGATATGGATCAAAATATTACAGGTCCTTTTCAAAGTCAACAAAACGTCAACTTTTTGAAAAGAAGTGTTATTGAGCATGGAAACTCCAATTGAGATGAAACCAAAGATTTTGTTTAGAGGACATCTAGAGCTTTCAAAAAAGTCCAAGAACACCCAAAAATGTTAAAAATTGAGCAAGATACACCTTGCACAAGTTGGGCATTATTAAGGAGGTGCACAAAGAGAAATACTTGACAAAATCCAAAATTTTACAAATGGGCCTAACATTTCTTGGTTCAAACTTGTTCCTCACTAATTTGGAACCTCAAGCCCAAGGCCACAATTTTATCTTTTATTTTCTATTTTATTTGGATTTTAATCATTTAAAAGCCAATTAAATTAAAATAAAAGGTAGAAAATCAAAATTAAATGCAAATTGGATTTTCTCTCATTCTTGAGGTCCAAGCAAACCTCCCAGTGGCAAATTCGAAATTGGCATTGATTGGCAAGAGAATTGATTGAAATTTGATCAAAAAGGCAATATTTGGTTTTATACCAAATCAAATATTTTCTCATTGATTGATACATTATTTCTTCATGATTCTTGACCTAAATTCATACACTATATATACAATGCATACACATGAACAAAAGGCGAAAAATCGCCTCAAGAACCTAAAAAATTTCAAGAAAACTTGTGAAAAAGCAATTTTGGATTCCTTTGCAGGCCAATTCAAGGATTTTTAGGATTGAACAAGCATCCTCGAGGTCGGGATGCTATTCCAATCATCCCACGCATTGAAACACCGAATCGATCCCTCAAGTCACGGTTTGTGTCAACAAAAGTTGAAATCGAATTCATACATACACTCATGTTTAATGTGTTTTGATTGCATATTTGTGTTTCTAATGATGTTTCGAAGCTTTCTGTATGGTTTGATTTAAGTTTCAGTGCAGGAATTGGAGTTTGCCATTGCTAGGGTTTATAACTTTGATTTAGGGCTTTTTGTTTAAGACAAAATTGGACAAAACCAAGACCACTATCGTGTTCAGTGGATCAAAACGAATCGATTCATGTATTCATAACAAATTTATATTTCTTGTATGAGATTTTGAATTTTTGCAGGGGCCTTAGCGTCAAACCAGACCGACACTATCTATTTGAAAATTCAAACGAAGAAGATGAAGATCTTCGCGCGTGATTTGCGTTCCCAAGATTCATCTTCGTTTAAGCTGTTTTGTTTCATTATGCTAACACGATCTGCGGGATGGTCTAGTGGCAAGAACAGCGTGTGAAATGAGGTCGTGATTCGATCCCTGTCTTGACAATTCTTTTTTACAACTTACAAAACTAACACTTTTCCTTATTTCTTTTTTCATATTTTTTCTATTTTATTTATTTTCTCTTCAAACAATTTTCTCATGCATTTTAATCAGAAAAATACTTATTTAATTTTTGACATTAAAATTAATATTTTTGCATGCATATTTTAATTAATTGTTAATTAACCATTAAATTGACTTTTAATTGCTTTTTATTATCAAAATCAATTCAGAAAATTCCCAAAAAAATTACTCTATCATCTAATTGTCATTACTAACTTAAAAACCTTTTTCTACTAATTTCCAAAACATTTTGCTAACATTTTCTTATTATTCTGATTATCTATTTATTATTCCGCATTTACAATTCTAGAAAGGATGTATAGGTCACAAAGTTTTTTATCATGTAATATCGTAGATTTATATTTTCTGCCTTTACTTTCCGCACTCCTATATTATGTAACTGCCCCAAAGCCATGTAATAGCGTAGGACATTTACTTTTCCGCACTTTACTTTCCGCAATTTACTTTCTGCACCCTATAAACTGCTAGTAACTAGGTGTGTATGGCAAGATAAAACGAAAATAGATCACTTCTAACTCCAAGATAAAATATCTGAATTTGACACACTCTTTTCACACATGCACCCCTTAGGGTAATTCTCTCTCGTTGCCTTTCGAATACAATGGTCAAGTCCCTCGAACGTAGAGGTATCCTAGCACCGTTGCCTACAAACATATCATCATAGTCCCTTCGATACAAAGATCATAGACCCACGATGTAAGCCTACGAATACATGATCTAGTCCCTCGATTGTTGCCTACGAAAGTGATGATCGTCCCTTGAATGTTCTAGGATACTCCTACAAGTTGCCTTCTATGACCATCCGATGTCCCTTGAATGTCCTTTACATCCAACGAATAGGGTTACCTACCAAATAATGGTATGGATAGCTATTCTAAAAGCGTAAAAACAAAGCGACCATTTTGAGTAGGTAATAAGACTTTTAGTTGCTTGCTCAATCAAAATACTTTTCACACCTCACACTTTTGTCAAAGTTCAAACTCTTTTCAAAATGAAACATTTCAGAACACTTTGTATACATTCCTACATGACTCATTATAAAGTCAAAGCGAAATTCCTTTTCAAAACATTTTTGTCAAACACACACAGAAAGCAATTTTTAAATTGAGCTAAAAGCAACTAAGAGCCCGTAGATAACTACGGATGGAAATGGGTGCTAATACCTTCCCTTTTCATAACTTTCTCCCTTACTCAGAATCTAACGAAGGTATTTTTACATTCTTTTCACCTTCCCTTAATTGGATAAAAGAAAAGTCGGTGGCGACTCTTGCTATCCATAACATTTGCGATAAAAGCAAAACAAATTCCAAAGTCGGTTCTCCCGTATTACAGGCTGGCGACTCATTAAGGGATCTTGTGCCCTAAAGAGAGAATACCTTAGGGATTTTTAGATCATTTTTACTGCTTTCTGTTTGACTTGTATGCTTTACTTTAAGGGTTGCTTGGGTATTATACTTGTGGGGGATCCTACACCCGGATCCAGGTTTCCTTAGGTAAGTAGCAATAGATCGTCGCGACCGTTAGGCGAAAAGAGTGTGGTCGAAAAGAGTATGCAATATACTACCTTAGCAAAAGTTTACATTGTGAAACAAGATACTCACATTTCGAGAAAACTTGCGCGCTTTAACAGGCTGCTCGCCGACTAAGGATATATGTTGACTCACACTACCTTGTTGATCTCGAAGATGGATCTAATAAAATACATATTTGAGAACCCACTCTCTCGGAAGAATAGCAAGATGGCAAATGATCTTGACGAATCGACATCGTATACTTCTCGAGGCGATCAAAGGAAGTATAGTAGCGGTCATTTGGCTCATCAAGTCGTAGATGACTATCGGTCTATGCGATTCGAGTTTCAGACGAAGATGTTTTGTTAATTCGATTCGAAGAACTGGACGACGAAGGACACGAACAAGGATCGATGGACCATGGTCTTTGATGGAGACTCAAGCGCTTGGCAATGGAATTGGTGCTATCATTACATCTCTACGAGCGGACACACTCCTTTCACCGCGGATTATGTTTGATTGCACTAACAACATGGCGAATCTGAGCGTGCATCATGGGTATTAAAGCTGCCATTGACTTAAGAATCAAGTTCTTGCAAGTGTATGGAGACTCAGCTTTAGTGATCAGTCAGATTAAGGGAGAGTGGGATACGAAGCATCCGAATCTCATTCCGTATCGAGAGCATGTTCTAAGTTTGATCCCTTACTTTGAGGAGATTACTTTTGATCACATTCCACGTGAAGAGAATCAGTTGGCAAACGCATTGGCTACTATGTCGTCTATGGTCAAGGTCAGATGGGACAACGAGGCTCCCCAAATCATCATCGAAAAGTTTGACGAACCAACATACTGTTGTGAACTTGATACAGAAGAGAAACCTTGGTTCTACGAAGTGAAGAGGTATCTTGAGACTCGGGAATATCCGAGGGCATCATCAATGACAAGAAGTTCTTGAGAAGATTTGCATCCAAATTCTTTCTCAGCAATGGTATCTTGTACAAGCGCAATCACGATTTGTGCTTACTCCGCTGTGTAGATCAAAAAACTACGAGACAGATCATGGAAGAATTACACGAAGGCGCATTAGGTACCCACTCCAGTGGACATACCATGGCCAGAAGATTACGAAACGAGTTACTATTGGTCCACCATGGGGCGATTATCACGCTATGTTCGATCTTGTCACAAATGCGGATATCTCGAGACAAAGTGCACGTACCTCCAGTACCGCTGAATGTTCTAACTGCTCCTTGGCCTTTTGCAATGTGGGGCATTGACATGATCGGAGAAATCAAGCCCACCGCTTCCAACGGACATTGTTTCATCCTTGTGGCGATTGATTACTTTACCAAGTGGGCAGAAGCAGCCTCGTTCGCATCATTACCAAGAATGTCGTGGCTCGATTCATCAAGCATAATCTTATCATCGATGCGGCACTCCGAAAGGATTATCATAGATACGTGCCAATCTCAACAACAAAATGATCATCGAACTCGCATGCGGTTCAAGATCAAGCATCACAACTCTTCCCATATCGGCCTAAGATGAATGGCGGATGGAAGGCAAGAATATCAAAAGATCATCTGAAGATGGCGGTGACTTTCAAGGATTGGCATGAGATGTTACCATTGCTCTTCATGGTTATCGCTTTTCGCGAACACTACGAGGCAACCTTCTCTCTGTATCGGTATGGAGCAGTCCTACCCGCCGAGGTTCGGATACCCTCGACGAGTCCTCGGGGCGAGTGAAGCAAGGCGATTGGATCGGACTCGCCGGATCAACTTGATCGGCGTCCATCGCCATGGACGGATCTATCGAAGCAAATGATCGAGCATTTAACAAGAAAGTCAAACACCGGTCTACCAAGTCGGCGATCTAGTAGTCAGCGTATCATCCTTCCACAAGGTGAGCCGAGGGCAAATGGACCCCCCCTCGAGGACCATTTGTAGTCAAAACATTATTTTCCGTGAACTATGATACTTAGCACCATGGATCGCGAAGACTTCCCACACCATGAACGGACATAGTCAAAAATATTACGCATGAGCGAGACCGCTAGGTCGGTGACCTAAAAAAATAAGGGCATCTTGGCGAACCAAGGGTTCGGGCAAAAGTTAAGGATATATACAAAACATGTACACGTGAGTCGAAAACACAAAGGCTTGGGAAAAAGGTCTCGGTGGTGAAAACCGAAAGGCGGTCTAGGCAAAAGTTAGGGATTTAAGCGTACAACTATGTCTCGTCGGATCACCTACCTAGGACTACTATCAAGATTCAAATGGCGTCACTCCTCACTGACAAGGAGATGAGATAGTCAAAATATATGAGTACTAGCATAGTTGGAACTCGACGAGATTGTTTCCATAGCTTTTACTTTCTTTGTGTACAAAATGCTTGACCATCGCCACCTTTCAAATTAATACAAGTTCTTTCTTTTCACAAGTGTTCATTTTGTTGTTTTGCATAAAGTCAATGATTGCTTTGAATGATTATATGCACTAACAATAAGCATCATACAAAAGCGGACATGTGAGAGGAATTGAGATGACGAAAGTCACCAATATGTCCCTTGCAGTACAATCCCACAGCTATCGCTCACTACCAACCTCCCGTGATGCAATTTCCCTCCACTAGTATTCCAAAGGTTCATCGCGTTAGTCTCAAGCGATAGCGGTTTTCTCCGGTATGTGACATAATATCTCTCGACAGCAGCAATATCCAGACTCGAAACTTGGTCAGATAGTGCATCGGAGGAAACCTACATCACTTATTCCCCAGCCAGATCTACATGCAAGATCCCCAGCGGAGTGCCTTCCAACTTCCACCATCCTCAGTAGGGGTCTACGCACAAGGTCTCCAGCGAAGTATCTCCCAGCTTTATTTATTCTCAGCAGTAATATCCAGACTCGAAACTTGGTCAGATAGTGCATCGGAGGAATCAAAGGCGCCTATTTTTCTTCCGAGTCAGGGTTCCACGGTTTCATCCTCAGGCAGAAGCCAGAAATCCCAAAGCAGAGTATCCACATCTTCTTCAAGATGGATATGTTTTGAAATACCACAACATCTACATTCATACATTATTCATAAAAAAAATCATAACATATGCATATATCATCCATACGCATTGCATGCATCATAATCCGCATAAGTCTAACTATATCGTGTCAAAGTTTCTTGTTTTTCCCGGTGAAAATCACTTCTAAGCGAAGGTCAAGATTAATACCGAAACAAGGCGGAAACCTATCGAACAACCATGACAACGGTCCGGGATTAATACCGAAGCAAGGCGGAAACCTATCGAGCGACTATAAGTTGTCCTTCGACAACGAGGTGGATCGACACCGAGCAGGCAGGGAAGCTATCCATATTATGCCAAATATCTACTTGAGAAACAATCAAAACAAGGATTGATTCGATTCTCTCTATTATCAACGGCAACTACTGATGCGGCATCGACTCGGTTGCCTTGGATAACATCTTAAGCCCATCTCGACTATCATCGACATCTCTCCACTTCGAGAATCTTTGCATATTTGGTTAAAAATCAATACGAACCAATAACTTCATTCAAAGGCAGCGCAAAGTCTAACGTCGACTCTTCTCGGATGGCATCTTAAGTCCATCTCACGCTCCCCATTCGGGAATATTTGCGAGCCTAGCGTCGGCTCATTCCCGCATCCGTCTCTCGGATGGCATCTTAAGCCCATCTCAGGCGTTTCTCCTATTCATCGACATTCTTGAGTCTAACGTCGACTCATCCTCGGCATCGTCACTTCGGATGGCATCTTAAGCCCATCAAGCGACTCTCCTATTCAGCGGCGTTCTTGAGTCTAACGTCGACTCATTCCCGGTAAAATCGGCAATTTCTCCAAATGGCATCTGTGGCCCATTTCAGCGCATCATCGATCAGAGTGCAAATTTTCGGTGTTCAATCATCTTCTACCTTGGTCGAAGGCAAGCATGTCAATCTAACCCTTCGGTACAAGAAGATTGAGCAGGGGCTATCATACCCCAAAATTTTCCCTTTTTTCCTCAAGACATTTCTCATATCCATACTCGTTTCCACGAGGTTGACGGACAAACCTCTCTAAGCAATCAACCCAAACTAGAGTTTGGCTATCCTCGAATCGGGATGGACTTCAACATCTCCAATGATCATCATGCCACATCGTATGCTTCAAAGAATCTCCATGTCAAGTTTCAAGCCTTACAAGTCAAGTTTCCTTACATTTGCTCGGATGGTTGAAAATCGGTTGTATTGGACAAAAAGTCAGCTGGTCAACATACGATCAAACTTCATAATTTTGGTCAACATCCATATTTTGAAGTTATATTCATCATTGATCAAGGTTTGATCATGATTCATCAAGAAAACTCAAGATTTGATCAAAGTCAAATTTCCAATTAGGGTTTTGAAGAAAAAGTCAACGAACTTTGACCGGCATAACTTTCTAAACATTGTCGGACATTTTTCACCACCTCTCATTTTGAAGAAATTCAATTCTCTACAACTTCATGTCTCACAAGTTTGTTCAAAAATGCTTCATTTGGAAGATATGGATCAAAACATTACGAGGTCCTTTTCAAAGTCAACAAAACATCAACTTTTTGAAAAGAATTTTTATTGAGCATGGAAACTCAATTGAGATGAAACCAAAGAGTTTGTTTATAGGACATCTAGAGCTTTCTAAAAGTCCAAGAACACCCAAAATGTTAAAAATTGAGCAAGATACACCTTGCACAAGTTGGGCATTTTGAGGAGGTGCCTAAAGAAATACTTGACAAAATCCAAAATTTTGCACATGGGCCTAACTTTTCTTGGTTCAAACTTGTTCCTCATTAATTTGGAACCTCAAGCCCAAGGCCACGAATTTTATCTTTTATTTTCTATTTTATTAGGATTTTAATCATTTAAAAGCCAATTAAATTAAAATAAAGGTAGAAAATCAAAATTAAATGCAAATTGGATTTTCTCTCATTCTTGAGGTCCAAGCAAACCTCCCAGTGGAAAATTCGAAATTGGCATTGATTGGCAAGAGAATTGATTGAAATTTGATCAAAAGGCAATATTTGGTTTTATACCAAATCAAATATTTTCTCATTGATTGATACATTATTTCTTCATGATTCTTGACCTAAATTCATCATCTATATATACTGATGCATACACATGAACAAAAGGCGAAAAATCGCCTCAAGAACCTAAAAATTTTCAAGAAAACTTGTGAAAAAATTTGGATTCCCTTTGTAGGCCAATTCAAGGAGTTTTGAGGATTGAACAAGCATCCTCGAGGTCGAAGCTATTCAATCATCCCAGCGCATTGAAACACCAGAATCGATCCCTCGAATTCGGTTTGTGTCAACAAAACTTGAAATCAATTCATACATACACTCATGTTTAATGTGTTTTGATTGCATATTTGTGTTTCTAATGATGTTTGAAGCTTTGTATGGTTTGATTTAAGTTTCGGTCAGGAATTGGAGTTTGCCATTGCTAGGGTTTATAACTTTGATTTAGGTCTTTACATTTAAGACAAAATTGGACAAAACTAAGACCACTATCGTGTTCGATGGATCAAAGCAGATCGATTCATGTATTCATAACAAATTTATATTGCTTGTATGAGATTTTGAATTTTTGCGGGGGCCTTAGCGTCGAACGGACCGGCCATTGTCTGTGAAAATTCAAGCGAAGAAGATGAAGATTTTCGCGTGATTTGTGTTCCCAGATTCATCTTCGTTTAAAGCATTTTGTTTCACTATGCTAACACGATCTGCGGGATGGTCTAGTGGCAAGAACAGCGTGTGAAAGGAGGTCGGGGTTCAATCCACGGCTTGACAATTCTTTTACAACTTACAAAACTAACACTTTTCCTTATTTTTTTTTCATATTTTTTCTATTTTATTTATTTTCTCTTCAAACAATTTTCTCATGCATTTAAAAATCACCAAAAATATTTTCCTTTTGCGTTTTAATCAGAAAAATACTTATTTAATTTTGACATTAAAATTAATATTTTGCATGCATATTTTAATTAATTGTTAATTAACCATTAAATTGACTTTTAATTGCTTTTTATTATCAAAATCGATTCAGAAAATTCCCAAAAAAATTGCTCTATCATCTAATTGTCATTACTAACTTAAATACCTATTTCTACTAATTTCCAAAACATTTTGCTAACATTTTCTTATTATTACGATTATCTATTTATTATTCCGCATTTATAATTCTAGAAAGGATGTATAGGCCACAAAGTTTTTATCATGTAATAAGCGTGATTTATATTTTCGCCTTTACTTTCCGCACTCTATATTATATAAGCGCCAAAAGCCATTTAATAGCGTAGGACATTTACTTTTCCGCTTTACTTTCCATGATTTACTTCGCACCTATAAGCGCTAGTAACTAGGTGTGTATGGCAAGATAAAGCGAACATAGATCACTTCTAACTCCAAGATAAAATATAAATTTGACACACTCTTTTCACATGCACCCCTTAGGGTAATTCTCTCGTTGCCTTTCGAATACAATGGTCAAGTCCCTCGAGCGTGAGGTATCCTAGCACCGTTTCCTCTGAACATATCATCATAGTCCCTTCGATACAAAGATCATAGACCCACGATGTAAGCCTCGAATACATGATCTAGTCCCTCGATTGTTGCCTACGAAAGTGATGATCGTCCCTTGAATGTGCTAGGATACTCCTACAAGTTGCCTTCTATGACCATCCGATGTCCCTTTGAATGTCCCTTTACATCCAACGAATAGGGATACCTACCAAATAATGGTATGGATAACGCTATTCTAAAGGCGTAAAAAACGAAAGCGACCATTTTGAGTAGGTAATAAGACTTTTAGTTGCTTGCTCAATAAAAATACTTTTCACACCTCACACTTTTGTCAAAGTTCAAACTCTTTTCAAAACGAAACATTTTCGAGCACTTTGTATACATTCCTACATGAATCATTACAAAGTCAAAGCGAAATGCCTTTTCAAAACATTTTTGTCAAACACACGAAGCAATTTTTAAAGTGATCTAAAAGCAACTAAGAGCCGTAGATAACTACGGATGGAAAGGGTGCTAATACCTTCCCTTTTCATAAACTTCTCACCTCGAGAATCTAACGAAGGTCTTTTACATTCTTTTCACCTTCCCTTAATTGGATAAAAGAAAAGTCGGTGGTGACTCTTGCTATCCGCAACATTTGCGATTAAAAAGCAAAACAAATTCCAAAGTCAGTTCTCCCACCGTATTACAACAGTTCAGACAAAAGTTAGGGATAATAAAGTCAAAAAGAGGTCACTACAAACCTTCATAAAAGAAAAATGTTACAAAAAGTTATGATTGTCTTTTCAAATAAACTTTCGGTTTCTGAACCATCACCGAATATCAATGTTGCAATTGCAAATTCTATAGGAACTTAAGGATGCACAATTAACTGAACATAGGACTGGAGAACATCACGGAGATTGGGTTGGGTACAAATAAATTTCGAGCCTTTATCCTTTGTTTCTTAAACCGTGAACCAAGCCACAATATAACCCTTAAAAGTCCTAATTGAAGCATGGTTAGTTCGACGTCTTTGTTATGAAAAGGTATCACGACTCTGTAACTTACTATAATTCCTAAGTTGATATCATCATTCTTACAAATTTTGTTTTACTAAAACATACATTTTTTATAAACCTCAAGACAGACATAAGCTTTGCCTTTTAATACCATTGTTTGCATATGACTAAATGTTTGACAACAAAGGATTTCGCATGACGAATATTCAATGAATGAAGGTCCTCCCAATGGACAAAATTACTACAGATAAAGACATCTCGGTAAGCATTTCCAATCAAGGGCATGACATGCTATCATCCAACTCATTTGGGGCAATCAGGTCAAGATTCAGAAAATCTCTCAAAAGTGCTAAATAGCCAGGGGCATAGCTTACATTTGAATCACTTGGGGCATGCTACATTGATCACAAGTTTCAGCAAAAGGCATTGAGTTACTAAATGCATGCGGTGGTATCGAGATGATGTCGATATCATTCTCCATAACATTCCTCGAGAAAACTACTTGAGAAGGTCAAGACTATTAAATTTCTAAATCTAGCAATTACCAATAACTGAAGCATCAATTACACGGGATATTAATCCTAGAGGTAGATAAACTCCTACATACAAAGGGCATATTACGGCGATTGCTACAACACTCACCACCATGGATGGCGAAGATTTCCGCACACAGTGAAGCGGACATAGTCAAAAATACTACGCATAAAAGAAACCGCTAGGTTGGTGGCCTAGGAAAAATAAGGGCGTCTGACAGACCAAAAGGTTCGAGCAAAAATTAAGGACATATATACAAAAATGTACACCGTCGTCGCAAAGCGGCTTTGGCAAAAGGGGATCATTGGTGAAAACCGAAAGGAGGTGCAGGCAAAAGTTAGGGATTTAAGCGTGCGACTATGTCTGCTTGAATCACTTACTACGGACCACATTGTTATCGACTTCAAGTTCAAATGGTAAATATTAGTCGGTCACTTCCTTTTGACAAGAAATAAGATTACTGAGACTCTAGGAATTGAGATGGCGACTAAAGTCACCAACACAATCCACAAAGTCATTTCACAAGAATATTCCGCAGAATAATCTCTACAATCCCCAAAACCCTCTCTCCCCTAACGAAACAAATATCTCCAACCATACTACAATTCCATCATCTCTTTCAGCGATTGTTCAAACATTTCAACTTTATCACGTTAGGTCCAGGCGGTGATCCTATCGGTTCAACTTCATCACGTTAGTCCACGGCGGTGATCTATCAACTCCATCACGTTAGTCCCCGCGGCGATCCTATCATCTTCATCGCGTTGGTCCCCAGCGTTGATCCTATCAACTCCATCACGTTAGTCCCGGTAGTGATCCTATCAACTCCTTCATGTTGGTCCCAGCGGTGATCCTATCATCTTCATCACGTTGGTCCCCGGCGGTGATCCTATCGGTTTCAACTTCATCACGTTGGTCCGAGCAATGATCCTATCAACTTTATCATGTTGGTCCCGGCGGTGATCCTATCAACTTCATCACATTAAGTGATCCTATCAACTTCATCATGTTGGTCCCCAGTGATCCTATCAACTTCATTCGTTGGTCCCCGGTGATCCTATCAACTTCATCACGTTGGTCCCGAGCGGTGATCCTATCAACTTCATCACATTGGTCCCGGCGTTGATCCTATCAACTTCATCACGTTGGTCGGTAGTGATCCATCAACTTCATCACGTTGGTCCCAGAGTGATCCTATCAACTTCATCATATTAGTCCGCGGTGATCCTCACATTTTATCACATTGGTCCCCGAGCAATTATCTTATCATATTCATCACGTTGGTCCCGGCGGTGATCCTATCATCTTCATCACGTTGGTCAGTGATCCTATCGGTTTCAACTTCATCACGTTAAGTGATCCTATCAACTTGACATATTGGTCCGGCGGTGATCCTATCAACTTCACGTTGGTCCCGAGCGGTGATCCTATCAACTTCATCACGTTGGTCCGAGCGGTGATCTATCAACTTCATCACGTTGGTCCCGGCGGTGATCTATCAACTTCATCACGTTGGTCCGGCGTGATCATATCAACTACATCATGTTAATCCCGAGCGTTGATCCGTCAACTTCATCACGTTGGTCCCGAGAATTGATCCTATCATTTTCATCACATTAGTCCACGGCGGTGGTCCTATCAACTTCATCATATTGGTCCCGACGGTGATCCTATCAACTTCATCATGTTAAGTGATCCTATCATTTTCATCACATTAGTCCCCACGGTGGTCTATCAACTTCATCGTGTTGGTCCGGCGGTGATCCTATCAACTTCATCATGTTAAGTGATCCTATCATCTTCATCACATTAGTCCCCGAGCTGTGATCCTATCAACTTCATCACATTGGTCCCGGCGGTGATCTATCGGTCTCGACTTCATCACGTTAGTCCGGCGGTGATCCTATCATCTTCATCACGTTGGTCCACGGCAATGATCCTATCAACTTCAACTTCATCATGTTGGTCGGCGGTGATCCTATCATCTTCATCACGTTAGTCGGCGGTGATCCTATCGACCCGATAAGGCCTATACAAGATATTCATCCTCGGTGAGTATCTCTCAATGACTATCATTCCCCAACAGACAATATCCAAACTCGAAACTTGGTCGGATAGTGCATCGGAGGAATTCACATCTCTCTTATTTCGATCGGGGTTTCAACAACTTCATCCCCAGCAATCAAAGATCTCTAGGAGAATGTTCCTATCTTCTTCAAGATGGATATGTTTTGAAATACAACATCTACATTCATACATTATTCATAAAAATCATAACGTGTGCATATATCATTCACTAACATTGTCATATACTCGCATGTATCATCATCTGCATAGAACTAACCATATCCTGTCATGATTTATTTCCCAGTAGGTAAAAGTTGTTTTCCAAACGGAAGGTCAAATATTAATACCCGAAACAAGATGGGAAAACTATGTGAACGACCATATAAATTATTTCCATACAACAGATCAAGGATTAACACCCGAAACAAGACAGGAAAACTATCTACATTCTGAAAACTATTCATCTCAAAAATAGCCAAGGCAAAGGTTGATTCTGACTCTCTCTTATTATCAACCGCCCCAGATGGCATCTTTAAGCCCATCTACGAATGCACATCTTCATCTCTCCGGATGGCATCTTTAAGCCCATCTCGATATTCTCTCATCAAAACGGACCTTGATTCTAGCGCCCGACCCACTCCACATTAGCTTCTCCAAATGGCATCTATAAGCCCATTCGGCGCATCGTCAATTGGCGATCCCATTCCATCTAGCAATGAGTGCAAATTTTCATGTGTACTCGAGTGTTGATCATCTTTACCTTGGTCACGAAAGCAAGCATACCAATCTAACCCTTACGATACAAGAAGATTGAGCAGAAGTCATACCCCAAAATTTTCCTCCTACTTCTCAAGACAATGAACATTTTCATACTTAAGGATTTCCACAGGTTGACCGGACAAACCCTTTTCTAAGCAATCAATCGAACTAGGATATTGTTCCTCTCAAGACAAAATATATTTCCAATACTTAAAGTGGTCATCATACCTCATCATATGCTTCAAGGATCACCATCTCAAGTTTCAAGCCTTACAAGTCAAATTTGCTCATCAAATGCTCGGATGGTTGAAAATCGATTGTATTTGACAAAAAGTCAATTGTGGTCAACATCTGATCAAACTTCATAATTTTTGGTCAACACCAATATTTTGAAGTAACATTCATCATTTGATCGGGGGTTGATCATGATTCCTCAAGGAAAGTCAAGATTTGATCAAAGTCAAAGTTTCCAAATTAGGGTTTTCGGGAAAAAGTCAATAGAACTTTTATCAAGCATAACTTTCACATACTTTATCGAAATGTTTGTACCAAAGCTCATTTTGAAGAATTCAATTCTCTACAACTTCATGTCTCACAAGCTTTGGTAAAAATGCTTTATTTAGAAGTTATGGATCAAAATATTCTGGTCTTTCTAAAAGTCAACAAAGTCATCTTTTGCAAAAGAAGTGTTCATGAACATGGAAACTTCAATGAATATGAAACCAAAGGGTGTTTAGAGGATATTTTGAGCTTTCTAAAAGTCCAAGATTACTCAAAAAATGTTGAAAATTGAGCAAGATACAAATTGTGCAAGTTTGACATTTTGAGGAGGTGCCTAAAGGAAAATGCCTAGCAAATGCAAATATTTTTCAAATGGGCTTAGATTTATGATCAAACTTGATCTTTACACTATCCATGATCTCCAGTCCATTTACCGCCTCCTCGTCATTTATTTAATTTATTTTTGAATTTAATGATTAAAATTCAATTTTAATTAAATAAAATGCAAAATAAGATCATTACAAGTTGGGCTTGATTTGTACATGTCTAGAGGACCAAGGAAGCCCATGAGGATTGCCAAATTTGTCAAGCTACAAGGCAAGAAAAGCCATTTTGGAAATATTTGATAAATATTTACAAGAGAATATTTTGCATTCAAGGCAATATATTTTCTCTTTATTCTTGATCAAATCTTTTGCCCTCTATATATGACAAGATCGGAAGCCTGAACCACGCATGTGCCTTAAAAACCCTAGAAAATTCTCAAAAATCCAAAGTTTAGGTCAAATTCATACGATCTTCCATCCGTTATCAAGGTGATCAAGGCTTCCATCACCTTCAGAGCATTCGAGTCGATCCAAGCACTCACGAGTTCAAGCATCAAAACTATCCTCACGAGTTACTCGGTTTGGTAAAGTGTTGGAATTCTAACCCTTGATTTACGATATAAATTGTATTTATGCATTCATACTGTTTATTATGTTGTTACGAATCGATTTCATGCATTAATTTCAAGGTTTGATGCGGGGATAGAAGAACACCATGGCTAGGACCCGAAGCTTCAAGCTTCGTATTCATAGTTGTAGGACATTACGGACCAAATAACTGATTCGGATCTGGGGGTGATTTCATGTCGATCTGGGTTATCCTCTTTCATTTTATTTGATTTTGCAGGTTTGTATGTATTAGTGGCGGAGATGGTAGCAAAACCACCATCCTCGGGTGGTTGTTGGCGAAGGCAACCATGGTAGGCGTGGCGTTTTCTCCCATTCGCCCATTTAAATCCTCGACCCCATACTGCGTTTGTGTTTTCTTTAATTTTCGAGAACAAGCATCACATATATATATTAATCTATGTAACTAAATACATGGATGTATCACCTCCCAGTGATTCAACATCGCATGCTCTCACTTTCCTCTCAAGGCGCGGGTTCGAACCACCTTTTAGTCATTGTTTTTAACATTTTTCGATTACGTATGTAACATACGACCTCGAGTTACGGAAAGCGAGGTTTTAGAAGTTACGGAAGGAACTCATCTGACCTCAAAAGTTACGGAAAGCGGGTTTCGGAAGTTGGAAGGAACTTCCTCTGACCTCTCGAAGTTACAGGCTTTGTGCTTCCGATAAGCACTTTACTTGTTAATTCTAACGTTTTGGTTATTTGTGCGAGTACCTTGAGTTTTTCGATCATGTAACTTTATGTTACCATGGGCGATCGGAAAATATTAGCAGTACTAACTCATAGCATTTATTCTTGGATAATGTGTTGCATAAATTGTATTTTGTGCAGGTGCTTATGTTATACGGATGTGTCGATGCACATTTCGTGTTGGTTTCACATTATACATTGGTTAATTTATTTTTGTGCAGGTTTTGTTGTTGCGGATGCGTCGATACACATTCTGTTATACATTGGTTAATGTATTTTCGTGCAGGTTTTATTGTACAGATGTGTATGATACACATTCTATTTGTCGTTATACATTGGTTAATGTATTTTTGTGCAGGTTTTATTGTACGGATGTGTATGATACACATTCTATTTTCCATTATACATTGGTTAATGTATTTTTATGCGAGTTTTGTTTATGCGATGTGTCAATACACATTCCGTTTGTCATATACATAGGTTAATATATTTTTGTGCGTGTTTTGTTTATGCGGGTGTGTAAGATACACGTTCTGATTTCTGCTATACATTGGTTAATGTATTTTCATGCAGGTTTTGTTGTACGGATGTGTACGATACACATTTAGTTTGCCCCAATACATTGGTTAATGTATTTTTGTGCGAGGTTTATTATATGGATGTGTCGACACACTTTCGTGCGAGTTTCTTTGTTTGATTCGATGTGTATGATACACACTCATTGTCCTATGCATATGTCATTGTACATTATTGGTTTGCATTGCCATTGATGATTATCTAGTGCAGGTGTCCTGTTGGACGGATGTGTACGATACATGTCTTATATTTTTTGCATATGACATTGTGCTTTGTCCACTTGTATTGTCGGATGGTTATCCCTTGCGGGTTTTCTATCGGTATTAGGATGTATCGCCACATATTCGACCATGCTTATTGATGATTCTCGCATTGCTCACGATATTCTTTGTTGCTTGTCGGCATTTCACGAAGTTTTCGAATTATTTGCTATTTGCTATAGCTTTCACGGATTATTGTCGGTTTGGTATTTTATCACCCTTTTACGCGTTCTTTTACCACTTTTTAGAGCATGAGAAGTAGGGTTTTCTTTCCTTGCCATGAGAAGTAGGAATAGAGATGCATGATGGGGTCTCCGTTCTTTGGATCATGTCGGGAACCCCTGGTTTATTTAAAGACTCGTTTAGGGAATTAGTATATAGTGTGCTACTTGTGTTTGGTTTGTTTAAAACTACGCCTATGAGTAGGTACTTTTGATAAGTTTTACTATTTGTGCTTGCATAGCGGTGTGGTGGTTAGAAAACCTATTATGGCACCATCATTAAGTCCTAATGAGAAAGGCCGCGAAAAGGTTAGCAACCACCTTTGTCGATCCGTGTCATCCATTCGCGAATCGTGAAAGCTTCCTTTATCGAGTCATATATATATATATATATATATATATATATTAAGGTTCCTATTACGGCCTCCGCTTTATGCGGAATTCGGCGTCGTCCGCGATACCGCGTTCGTATACTCTTCGCGCTGGTAATTCATATCATGGCGTGAATCCACTCTCAGAGAAAACTTACGGTTGACTCGGATTGCTCTCCTTGGCTATGGTTTTCTCAAAAAGCTCTGGTTGACTCGGGTGTGCGCCACCTTGGGTATGGTCTTTCTTTCCTCTTCTCCCCGCTTCTATGTATCATTTGTTTGTGCATTAGCATTGTTTGTGTGCTTTTCCAAAGCGCGCCTCGTCCACTGTATCCTTGGTTGGTCGACCAAGGTGGATAGATAGTTTCCCCTAGGATCGCTCGGCTAGGATAGCTTTCGAGCTTAGACATCAGATAGTCATCCATGCATGTCAACATATGTAGAATTTCCTTTTCATCCTTGACTTAGGCCACCTTTGTATGATAACATTAGGGATATAGCTAGATAGTTCCCTTAGATATTTTCTTCCCTTTTGCATATTAAAACTAAAACCGTTTTCTTTATCAAATCTCAAAACATGTTAATAAACTCAAATCTTTTTGCTAAGGTAAAAACAATTCACCAACTTCAATCCATTTTGTCTTCGGACCTTTTTATGAAAACCTTTTTGATAAGGGTGTTCCTTTCAAATCAAGCGGTGCTAAGTGTGCAGTGGCGGGCAGCATGAGACTTTCGATAAGCTACAGCATGAGCACAATTACAATCATAATGGCGGAAATGAAATTTGTCATAAAAAACATTGCAACCCACCAAATAATTTTAGGAGAACTACATAGTGCTTTGATCCTTAATTGCACGAATGGGGTACATAGGCACTAAAGATTCGCAACCGCGGAAAGCACGACGAAAAAACCTTTCTTTTTGTACATAATACTTTGCATTCATTCATGTTACCTTAGGCATAGGTTGTAAATAGATACACACTCATTAGATAGAAAGTAGAAGTGGATACCGTAGAGTACTACGGACGTGTAGGGTGCTAATACCTTCCCTCGCGTCACTGACTCTCTTACCTGATCTCTTGGTCGAAAGACCATGATTTCTCTCTTTCAAATTTACTCGATGTTTTTCTTTCCTTTCGCGGAATAAAAAACGTTTGATGGCGACTTCATTGATATTCAATCAGTAGTTTCACCAATTGTTTTAATAAAATGTCTTACGTCATTGGAAATTGAGTTTCAAAACATGTATGGTGAATTGAATGAAAGTAATTTTTTTCTCAAACTCAACATTATTGATGAAATCAATGTACATTTTAATTTAAGCAATCAACGCACAGTTCATAACCAAAAATGTATTTTCGAAAATTTTCAATTCAGAATAAATTGTCATAAATTAAAACAAATCTCAAAAACGAAGAAATTGTATGTGTGGATGCAAATTGAAAATATATTTCTGATTTTTATGGATTTTTTAAAATTTCACGTGATCGCTAGAAAAACATAGGATGGAAAAAACCCTAATTTAAACACAAAACCTAACACTTGGCCATTAAACTCCATTGTTCAACTTTTTAGAAAATGTTGCAAAATAATATCATTTTAATTGAAAAAGAAAATCCCCAGTTTAAAATATAAATAAATAATTCGTGAATTCATATTTCAGTAATAACCTTAATAAGTCAAAAATTTATTGTAGTTTCAACAATCAAGTGCAATATTTCAAGGTATATAAATAAATATTGTCAGAAATTGAATCCTAGACCAGGAATTTACTCTTACTTAATTCAACTAACACATTTGTTGAACTACGATACTCAGTTTCTATAATTTGTAGCAGTATAAGACAAGTATTTTCCATAGGATAGTTGTTGATAGAGAGAGATACGGTACAATTTGGACTATAAAATATTGAGACACATAGTGATGAATGAACGAGACTAGCGTTTCTTGGCTTTGCCATGAGAATTTACAAGTTCTTTTTCTTGGCTTTGCCATGAGAATTTACAAGTTCTTTTTCTTAGCAACATTATTGGCTTTAACAAACCATGCAGGTGCTCTGTGATTTGCAGCATACTTAATCATAGAAAAGTTCCTCACCAGCTTCAATGCGTTCCTTAGCAAATATGCCTACTCTATGGTCTCCACGAACAAGCATACCCTATACAAAGTTCAATCATTGTCAGATCAATAATTGAGTATGTTCAAGATGCTCTTGTTTTAAATATAAACAAAGTTAAATGTAATCTGTCACACAATGAGTGACTCATTTGCAAAACAAGTTTTTAGACTGACCCTTGCATAACAGTTGGGTTTTAAGGAGTGGTTTGCAAACTTTAACTTGTCTCCTTTGCGATAAGCATCGATAACATACTGGAAGAAATCAAAGTGAATTTATAGTAAATTAATTGTCACTGTCTATAGACAAATAAGCATGTTTAAATTAAGGTAATAAAACAATAAGCACAACAGAGTAACCTCATCATCCAAGTCAAAAGAAAGAAAGTCCATGCGCTCATACAATTTGCCACGCTTCTCTGCTTCTGTATGAGATATTAACTCACCTGTGTACTCTCCTAAAAAATCATCTTTGTTGGCAGGATTCTGAAATCAGTTCAAAATTAGTGATGAGAAACACTTTCACATCAATTTAGAATAAATATAATTATCAACACACTTCTTAAAACACATTTTACGATGTGTTTTAAAGGGTTAAATTCAAATAATTTCAACCCATTAGATTAAGTGAAATATTGTTTTGTTTGTATGATAATAATATAAAAACAAATGAATACAAACGTCTTAACCTTTAAGAAGACTCCCCATCCAGCAACATCAGACTTGGATAAAAGAAGCTGAAAAATAAAGATAACGTCATTATAAGACAAATCGTGCATTCATGAATTAAATATTTTAAAGAGCAAAAGTTTTACCCTTCGCTTTTCCCTAAAGAAGATTCATATTTTCACATTTATTTTCTCCATGAAGAGGTGGCTCTTCAAATGAACCATCACCACAACTGTATGTAGTATTCAAAGTTAACAATTAGAAAATAGAGAAAATTCTAAGATTTGGAGAGATCTTTTAAATTATTTAGGGAAGAAAAATGTTTATTCAATTTGAGATATGTAGCAACAAATAAGACAGGCTCATGCAAAAATATTATTTTAGTTCATAAAAAGATTGTGGTTTAAAGAAAATCAAATTAATAGAAGGTAAATTACCCAACCCAACAATTTCTGCAGACATCTGGGTCACATTCGATTTGCTGCAAAGCATGGACAGAGTTCGTTTTCTGCATTGAGTTTTAACACAGTGGCATCCTCTGAACTGATTTCCGCATTGTTTAGCGCACCTCGTATAGAAAAGATAATTAATCCTTATCAAACATATTTGATAGACAACATAGTCCTCAGATATCCTTTTCAAAACATAATTAATTGATAGACAACATACCTGCAATACTTTTCACAGCAATATCCATTAAGGCGACAAGGACATTGTTTTCCACACTTTCCTTGACAATCACAAGGTGTATAATGCGGAAGGTGTGTTTCCTCCAGCATTCATATTTCCGGCTTAGTTGAGGTTGAGACTTTGGTATATATTTATACTGCTTGCTCTTTCCTTTTTAAATGACCTTAAACTTGATGGCCTCTCATGGTCCTATAAAAATCACTCTTAATGCAAAGAAAATTTGATGCTACATGGATAGATAACTACATTCTAAGAGTTGTCCAAATTTTAGAAGAAAAAAGTTACAAAACAAATAACGTCAAGTTTCATAGATAAATGTACATGATTTTCTTAATCCTTTATCTAATAAAAATAACCCATAAAGAAAAGCACTTTACGCTATTACTTTGGACCACTTCCTTGTGCAAAGCCTGCCACTAGTTCAAGAATATAGAAGGATGAATTTATTTCTTTTTTTTTCTCTATTTGAGTATTTTATGATAATAGCATAAAAATAGTAGACTGGAGACAATAATGTATCTCAATAGAAAGTCAATATAATTAAAGGAGCTTAAAAATTTTAGACTAATTTGATGATTGTAGCTAAAATGTGTTTCTTCAATAAATTTCCAGACATCCTTTAGTATGTATGAAAAATTAGCTATACAAACATCTTATATGCATCAAACATCTCCATAAAGTATGATCACAACCACTGAAAACTAATTTTAACAAAAACAGTGAAGACTATACAAACTAATAGAAGATAAAGGAAATGAATGCTGGCAATACTCAC
>CM038793.1:87335558-87435796 GCA_021764765.1 Vicia sativa | reverse complement strand
AATGGATATTACACATGAAAATTTAATAATGTTTGAACCTCACATAGAATTTGTAATAATCTTGAATGATTTGAATGAATTGAAGTTTACTGAGAAAGAATATTGGAAATAATGAATTAATCATGAATGGAAATTTCCAACTTTACTTCAACTTACTTTTTCTCATAAACACACCACTTTTGCACAAGTTAAAACTTGATGTATCAAGTAAACAACAAATGAATCCAAATTTGAATCACTTAAATTCATACTTTAATCTCCAAATTAGAATCAAAAATATCAAATGAATGAAGGAAGCAAGAATGTCCTTGAATTGATAGAAATAATATTTGACATGCTCTGATCAATAATAAACCCAAAGGTGATCATGCTCAAACCTTAATCCAAATGATGAGGAGAAGTTTGCAAGAACTTGATTAAAAAAACCCTTATCTCATAGCTCATTACAACCTAATCTCAAATTCTTATCAACTTGTTACTCAAGCAACAGGAACATAACCAAATAAAAGATAACCACCCAATTTGACAACCATAATGAATCTATACATCATAACTTTATGCCTCAACAATCCATGAAATACCAATACCTTAAATCCTCCGAAGATGAAATAAGCCTTAAAATATGGAGATAAAAGTGACCATAAGAATTTTGAGTCCAATGAATTTCTACTGATAATTGAAAGTGTACTAAGATAAAACCCATGATAATGCTTCAGATATTATGTCAAGAAAGACGCTACACATTTAATAATCGACAACCTTAGTGTGATTCAATAGATGGGTGATAGATTCCACCCCAAATTAATGGATTATCACCGCATTTGCAGATCGAAACATATTTGGTAGTAGAAAAAGATTTGAAACCAAACGAATTTCATAAAGAAACTTCTAATTTTTCAATGAATGCCTTGAATCTCGTGGGCGATGAACACGACTGGAAAAGATCTAAACATGCGGCAACTTGACATTTGTAAATCTTGTAAACAAGTCCTCCGATGAATATTTCACATACATCAACTATCGCCAAGAACGAACAAAGTTGACGAGCAAACCAAATGCACTAGAACTTGAATTGTTGATCAAGAAACGGATAACCATAATCCACCCTTTACATCCCGAACAATGAACTCGAAACAACAAGAAAACCCAAATTGCATGAATTGATCTCGAGTCAGGAGGTAATGCTATTCAATATAACAAAAACTCTCAGAGTTCATCAAGAAATGAGACCACTCATTTCAAGAACCAAACATCAAGCCCGAAAACCGATAGATATGAAAGGATAAGATTCAATATTAAAACTTGTCGTTGAATATCCTAGATTGGTTGAAGGCACCACTTTTTCTCGCTCAACGGAAAATCTTTGGGAATCAACCCAACCCGTAACCATAGAACCAGGGTATGAATGCATGTGAGTGTCATGATAAATGCGGCCTAAACCAGATGAAACCGAGATAGAGGGCAAATTTGGGGTGCAACATCATGTCGCCGACGACCTCTATCTCGTGATGAATCATGTCATGAAATAATGCCACCATAGCATCGATAAGTGGCGCCAGTTTCTTCAACCGAACGACAAGACCTGAGAGGAAAAAGTGCCCCACTATGTAACAAAAGTGGTCTTTTCCATGTTCTGGAGCCATCTTGATCCGATTGTAACCGAGAAACCATCCATGAAGGAGAAAACCTTATGTTGAGCGTTGTTGTTTATCAACACATCAATACGAGGAAGTGGGAAATCTTCTTTCTGACTTACTTCTCAAATCAGAATCCACACACATTCGCATTTCACCATCCTTCTTGGCTACAGTACCACGTTTGCAACCCATTGCGGATAAGAAGTAACAATAAAACTGGCGAACTACTTCATAACTTCGCTTTGATTTTCTCGTATATCTCAGACGCATGCGATTTAACCTTCGCTTCACCGGAGAAAACCTCTTTTGTTTCAATCGTGTACCACAATGTCAATGTTCAGACTGCATGTCTTCGTATGACCAAGAAAATACCTCGATATAGTTGTCATACCCAATTTTTGACCTAATATACCACCTTACATTTGCATCATTGCATCATTAATGTCGTAATGTAATTAATCGTGTAGCATTCACACAAAATTAGGTTTCATCAAATTTTCATCTGATTCAAGAGGCAACCAACTAGGTTTGAGTTTTACTCACCTCATTTGATCTATCTTGATCAAATCATCAACCTCTCGATCATCGATACCCAACTTTTCTCATTAATCAATCGAGGATCGACCAATTAGGGTTTTGGTCGAGCATGAGTATTCTCTGATTTTTTGAGCAAGGAATGAATTTTTTGATTAGATATTGGTCATTATATCTTAGATACAACATCTTGACCTAATTTCTGAATTCAAAACATCACAAAATTTCACAGACTTCATCAGTCAATTTCTAAACATCTGATGAAATTTCATCTGCACAGAAAAGTAAAACTTTGACTTTTGGTCAAATTTTTCAAAACAAAACTTTTTCCATCATCAAAATACTTCAAATGATCCATCATGATCATAAAAAATCAAAGAATTTGAAAAAGTCAACAAAAAGTCAAAATTTCTAACACTTAGAAAAATTTTCAAGTGTTAAAATTTTGTACTTTTTCCAAACTTCATGGCAATTTTTCACATAGTTCCACTTTGATTTGGAAAAAACTCAAAACATGAAAGTTGTAGCCCTTGAAACAAGCTTTCCAAAATATCCAAGAACTCTCAAATCCATGGAGTCTAGATATACTTTTGAAATTGAAACATAAAGCTCCATAACCATGGTTTTCAAGGTCAAAACTTCAAGATTATAGGTCATTTTTTGATTTTGTTCATCTAGAAGCAATGCCACCTTGCCAAATTGAGATTAGAACTGATAAATCTCAGTTGAAAGTAATAATTGAAGGATAAGATCAATTTCAGATTTTAACACATGGTTAAAAAGGAAGTTTCCTTCCTTTACCAAAAGACTTTCTTGCCTCTAAGGCAAGTTTGAATTACCAAAGCCATTCTTTGTGCCTAACAATTCTAACTCATGGCCTATAATAGAGGCATCATTTTCAAGTTCAAACACACCAAAGCCATGCAAGTACATGCTTTCCTTCCACTTTATCAAAATTCATGAATTATAGTTCAAAGTGATGAAAACTTGCAATTTTGAAAACTAATGAAAACTTTGATCAAATTGGTGTCTAATATGTTTTAATATCCATTTGAAACTTGTTTGAAGCTTAAGATTAACACAAATCAAGCTAAAACTCAGAATTACATGCCATGTTCATCATGCTTTGCAAACCGCCTTATCACTCAATTCATAGGTTGGCTCGAGCAATTGATGTTCGATCATCCAAACACCATCCATATACATCATAGACATGATGCAGATCATAAACAACAACTGTGAACACTCTAACCCGAAATCCAGTTTCTATTTCGAGCTTATGCAGGTCGACTTGGGTAGAGTTCCAGCATTTTGTGAGCGCGTGGTGATCATACCTTCCACAGGTCACCGGTGCTCAAACAATCCTCAAACATCAATCGAAGCACTCAAATCCGAATTCATTCCATCAATGTAAGAACTTGAAACTCGAACTCTATGATTCCTTGCTTTAATCGAAAAAGCTCTTGGCCATTTGTTTTCGTGACTTACACGACCATTAACCCTCAACCAATTGATTAAATCATCCATCATACAATTTCAATTAAGATTTTCGCTTTAGGGTTCTTCATGTTTTTGGGAATTTAATCATGATTAACTGAAAATAAATGAAATTAATCAGCATCATCATGTTCCTTGTTAAAAAACGACCAAGTTTGATGTTTATATCATCCAATTTCATCAAGAAACACGAAATCTATGGTTGATTGAAGATTGGGGAAGATGAAGATGAGCTGCGCGCGTTTTTTTCAAATTTAAATATCCAGTTTAAAATATAATTTTATAGTTTAAACACAATACACGGATGTATTATTTCAGCGGTTGCCAGCTCACTCTTAAGTCTTTGTGCCACGTATCCACCCATCAGGTCCTGGGTTCAAGCCTCCCATGGACCAATTTTTTTCAAACTTTTCATTTTTTGTTCACTTTTTTTACAAACTTTAACATTTTTTTTAACCAATCAAAACTCCTCATTTTGAGGTGATTTTTTGTACACTTGTCAATTAATGTATCTATTTTATGATAATGCAAAAAATTTCAGAAAAAAACTTTCATCCGATTATATTTTAATCGAGCCGAAAACTACTTTGAGCACTTTTCAAAACACCTTAAAGGTGATTTTTTCAAACTTTCAAAGCCCGATTCTTTTCAAAACTTTTCACAAGTAAACTTACATTTCAAAAACACTTTCAAAACCATTTATTCAAAACTTTTTCATCAAACTTACATCTTTTACCATGATCGATCCGATTTAAACGATAAACCGATTCGCTTTCTCTCGAATTTTAATCGATCATGGCCTCCTCACAGTAAGTCCCAAAACATTCTTTTTATGTACATATACTTCTCGATATATCCATTTCTTATGTACACATCTTTTTACTCAGTACATAATACAAACAAATTTTTCCGTTTGTTTTCATTTTACACGCATACCATTGGTATTGAAAGGAGCATTATTCCCTGAAATCTTTTAAACCAATGGGCTTCCTTACGTGTAAGTCCCAAACCAACATTCTTTATGTACATACATATTTTCTTTGTACATATCAAATTTTTCATATACATACAAATTTTATCTCGACATATATGATACTTTTTACTCAAACATGATAAACTTCGATCGTTTTCCGTTTTTCATCTGTATACACTTAATACCATTGGTATTGAAAGGAGCATTATTCCCTGTGAAACTGCTTTTTAAACCAATGGGCCACCCTTATGTAAGTCCCAACCTCCTATGTACATCCACCTCTCCTGTACATAAATACTGCTCTGTGCATATTTACTTTCTTGTACACATTCAAACTTGTAAATAATCAAGTTACGCTGTTTTAAACTTCGCTTCACAAACACTTGTTTATATTTTCCTTCATAAACTCTTGTAAATAAACATCATGCATTGTTTATATTTCCTTCATAAACTCCTCGTGAATACATATCACACACACACACACACACACTTGTTTATAAACGCTAGTTATAACATAACAACTAGTCTAACCAATAGGTTCCCAATTATAGCCTCCTCTGGGCTTTATACAAGATAACTCTCCACAGTAGTTAGCCTCCTTAGGCTTCATATAAGAAAACTCATTCATCTGAGTTTAGCCTCCGCTTAGGCTTCATATAAGACAACACTCTCACGAGTCGACTCTCCTCGGCTTCGCTCAAAAGAACTCCTCATTGAGTTTAGCCTTCTCTTGGGCATCATACAATGAAAGAGACCATAAAATCTTAAAAGCTCCTATTGGGCTTCCAATACAAAGAATCACCCGCTGCTAGGATAGAACCCAGAGTATAATTTCCCTGAAATTGCTCTTAATTCCAAAAGGATGGTTTCTGAAACCTTTTAAAGACAAAAGCCATACCCTATAGATTCCTCTTGAGCTTCATACAAGGACCTCGATGACCCTCGGAATGCCTCCTTCTAACAATACAAGGACCCATGGGCTTCTTAAAAGCATCCCTTTAATCCAATCAATTTCTCCCGAGATTTAGACGCTATCATCTTTGGAAGAAGTATCTCATCTATCACATCACATACAATCAAAAACTTTTCAAAACTCTTTTCAAACAAAACATCTCTTAATCGTAAGTGGTAACGCTTGTACACTCAAGCAAAACACCAATGCTTACAATTAAAAGATTCAATCATCTTTTCAAACATCTTTCTTAAACATGTAAGTGGTAACGCTTGTACACTCAAGCAAAACACCTATAACTTACGATGAAAGATTTCAATCAATCAAACTTTTCAAAATGTATGTGATGAAATAGATTAGATACATTTTCATTAAGATGACATTTGTCTGTCTCTTACTAACATCCCGCTGCTTCCACTAGCATAAGTGGAACTACGATTGCTCGACTTTCTCAACATCCTTTGAGAATACGAGGCACAAGGTCTCATCCTTGTCGAGCAAATTTCTTTCTCCTCGCAACCAAACAAACCATAGATCCGAGCTACAAATGCTCCGATTCCCACTAGATATGTATGTAAGATCCACATCTTTGCGAGCACAATAATCACAAACACTAGGATCCTTCATAATCTATCCTTCTTAAAATCCCAAAGGAGAAACTTTCCCAATCATAGAAATAGCAATTAAAACACACAAACATATCAAACGATTCATATATAAAGCTATAGATAACTATATATATATATTTAGGGTGCTCCATCTATTCCCTTATATAACAAACCCCTTACTCGATCTCCCCAATGCGTTATGCCTAGTTTGCGCTAGTTTACGCATATCAAAATCAATTGAGGGTATTAACAGCTTCCCTTTTCATAATCATTAAATCATCTTTCTTGTGTTGAAAATAATAAAGCTTGATGCTCACGGCATCTTTATAAACAACAAAAGAGTAAATCGCTTCGAGCCAAAGAATCTAAATCACATTCGATCCCCTAGCCACTTTAACGCGAACAGAAAAAATGGCGACTCAGGGAGTACTAAACTTTGATTTTCAAAAATGTGACTCGCCTGAAAGCACCAAGCTTTTTGTTTTCAAAAGAAATAAAAGGGGTTGCTTTCATATATGCATATGTCTGTTTTTCTTTATTGTATGTTTTCACGATTTCATCCGATGGAAAGAAATCCTAACCGGATTTAAGAAACATTTTAAGATCTAGGTGGGGTATAGTCCTATTAATGTGACAAGTCTCAGACTTACGGAGTTAATTTGAGATCCCTCTCAAAGGAGGTTGTCTGGGAGTATTTGTGTTTAGCAAGTATTTGCAAAGACATTTTGCTTTCAAGAGAATTAACGGTTGAGTGGTCAGAGAACACATAACCCATCCCGGCCATTTAGGATGTAGTGTAGATTGTTTGGCGTAAGTCTAGAATAATTGTCATGCGAGACTACGATCAAAGTAGTTTCTCTTGAAAAATATTATTGGACCATCGAGTATTCAACAAACCGATAATATTTCAAAGAGGAGTGTTGAGCCTGATTATCGTGAGAACCCGCTTCACGTAGATGAATAAGCCCTTAGAACTTACCCACGCTTGATTCTTATCGCTTGGCCTCATGCTCGTGACTTCAACGCTGACCGTGTGTATAACTAGTAACCATGTTTGCCGTGATTCATGCATTCATTCATTCAAAAACTTCATTTCTCTTCCCATTTCCAAAGAATTTAGAGATTTTTCTTTGTAAAATATTTTAGGTTAGAGTGATGGACGCCGAGGAAGATTCACCAAGAGATACAGCTTAGAATTTCTCGAGGAAAGTTAAAAGAGTTAGCATCCTTGGTAGAAGATCCTCGGATTTAAAACGCTATGGAACTCTTTAACTATTCTGAACACTAACGTTGATGAAGGACTTCTCAAAACTTTCGCTCGCTTACGATCCACCATTGCTTCACTTTCCCGATTATCGCTTGATGCCTACTTTGGAAGAGTACGCACATACTAGGTATCTCAAGACGACAAAGTGCCTTTCAATGGTTTGAAGCCATTCCCAAGTCACCACATTGCAACGATGACTCACTTAAAGAACTGAGATAGACAAAACCTAACTACCGTGAGGAAAACTCTTAGGACTAACTTCAAAGTTCCTAATGGAGAAGGCTCTTAAATTTTCTAAAGCCGGTAGTATGGTAGCCTTGAAGCTATTTTAGCTTTACTCCTTTATGGATTGGTGTTGTTTCCCAACGTCCCAAATTTCGTTGATATCAACGCCATAAGGATCTTTCTCGATTGGAAACCTGCTCCACTCGCTTGGTGACACTTACTCTATTCATCATAGGAATCACAAGGAGACGGAACTATCGTGTGTTGTGTACTGCTTTTTCAAATGGATTACCTCACACTTGCCTAAATCTCCTATCTTCCGCGAAAACAAAGATGAATGGCATTGGTCTCAAGACTCATGTCTCTCTCAAACAACGATTTATATCCATTGGTATACCTTTTAGACAATGAGATGGAAATCATTGAGAGCGTGGAGAACTTGCCAACGTACCTCTCATTGCTACAAAAGGAGGAATCAACTACAACCCATTCCTCAAGTAGACGTCAACTTGATACGCAAATTCTAGTAAACCTCTTGGTTTTACAGAGAGAGCTACTTCATCATGAAGGAGAGGATTCCCAAGGATTGAAGGCTAGGATGATTAGAGCTTGGCATCACATCCGAAAGAGAAAAGGAAAGGCAAAGAATTGTGTAGCCATGGAAACCTACACTTGGTAAAGAAAAGAGCAAAGGAATTTCAATGCCTTACTTTATGAAGAACCCATGTTCTTAATCGCCCAAATCAACAATTTTTCCCGTCGAAACTATTGAGAATACCAAGAAGCTTTGGCCAAGATGAGGTTTCGAGAAGAGGCCTTGGAAAACAAGTTTCTTAAGACTGATCTCGAAAACGAAAAGCTCAAGAAGCAGGTCAAAGATCATGAAAAGACGCTTTACTTCCAGGATGAATGGCTCATGGAGAAAGATGAGAAGATTCGCCAGAAAGATCACGCGATCAAGAGATACATCAAAGAAAGGAAAAGGAAGCTTGAGGAGATGACAACCAGTGATCCTGCTCCCGACAAGTGGAAGAAAGTCATTAGCAAGCTGAAAGCTGAGAAAGCTGAACAGAAAGCTCACTATGGGAAGGAAAGCCTGAAGCTGAAGCTACATCAAGCCTTTGGATCTTCATCCGACGAGGACGATTAATTAGTTTAGTTTGTAATTTTTTATCATTTATTTTATCATTTGTGTGAGCAATGCTCAAAAATGTAATTGTTGTAATCTTCTTTCAATAATCAATAAATGTGTGTTTTCCATCCAAATATTTTCCGTAAATTTCTCTTTAGCGTAAATTCTTGGAAATTTTCTTTACATTCATAATCATGCATCATACTTGCATTCTAAGTCTATTGTCTAGAGTCCGATCTTCAACAGCTTCAACAGATAGGAAAAGATCGCCTGTCGTCGCCTTAGAGTTTCTCGATCAAGGCCCACACCAACTCGAACGCATACAAGATCAAAAGAAGAAAAGTAATGGAAGGATTTGAACAAGAGAATGTTGAACTCAGAGAAGTAACAACACTCGCAAGAAGAGGTGGAGAGACTCACATCTTTGGTCAACTCATTTCACAAGAAAGTCAACAAGATCGAGCAACCAAAACCAAGCACGATTTCAAAAGACACTACTACTCCAGCCAAATGTCATAGCCAAGAGTTCACCTTTCAAGATGCCGTAAGGCTATCCATGCCTTTCAACTTTGGCATCGGATTTCGCCAACCGACTTCTCAAGTGCAAACAACCACGCTTGAAATACCTACTTTGCAGAAAACTCTACATTTACTCCGAACATGGAGTAACTCTTCCACAAGTAACAATGTCGGTTTCTCAACCGATCATGACGAACTCACCGTAGTACACACTACCAGACGAAGAAGTTCACCATACTCCGTAACACGACCCGTGGCTCAATGGAGAATCTCCAGAACAACCTCAAAATGCAGCTTGAGATAAATACAATTCGTGGAAAAGAACTGTTGGGGAAAAACGCCCAGGATCTGTGCTTAGTTCCTTGCGTGTAAGGATACCTGCAAAATTCAAAGTCCCTGACTTTGAAAAGTACAAAGGAAACTCCTGTCCACAAAGTCATCTCACGATGTATGCCAGAAAATGTCTACATACAACGACGATCAGCTTGTTAATCCACTACTTCTAAGATAGTCTCACCGGTCAGATCAAGTGGTACATGGATTAGACAGCCAAGTATCCAAACATTCAATGACTTAGGTGAAGCCTTTGTACAACAATATAAGTTCAACTTGGATATGGCTCTCGATAGGGATCAACTCCGCTCCATGTCTCAAAAGGAAAGAGAGACATTCAAAGAATATGCGCAACGATGGAGGGAAATTGCTGCCCAAGTCAACCCGCCACTGGAAGAGAAAGAGATGACTAAGGTATTCTTAAACACTCTTGGCTCATTCTATTATTTAATCGAATGATCGCTAGCGCTCCCGGAGATTTCACCGAGATGGTAAGCATGGGAATGCGATTGAAGAGGGGTTCGAACCGACGCCTAACCAAGGAAGTAGGAAATTCTAGTGGAACTAGGAAGGTTGGGACTAGCTTTCCAAAGAAAAAGGAACATGACATAGGAATGGTATCCCGAGGTAAACCACGAAGAAATGTCAGTCAACAGCGACAGGTAGCTGCCATAACACCCGCTGTTAACACAAATCCAAACACAGGAATTGCTCCGCAGTTCCAGCAAACGCAACAAATCCAACAAACTCAACACCGCCAACAGCTCAAGTAGCTCAAAGAATCAAAACCGCGCGCCTCGGTCTCAATCGACCCATCCGATGACTTACACGTAACTATACCCTCGCGCTAATAGAAAAGAATCGACATGCATAAGGTCACCACCGTTCCCGAAAAATTGTCGGTGGTACAAAGTGACGATCTTGCCCTTTTCACCAAGGCACCGTGCCATGACCATGAGCATTGTATAGCATTAAAAGGTAAGGTAGATTAGTGAGATCTAATCTTCTTCAGAAATACAACCGAACGCAAGCCATCCACTTCCCAATACAATGGACATACAAAGAACTATATTACAGAAACAGTATCTCGTCACACATAAACCCGATCAGGAAACTTGGTGCATCTCCATGATACGATAAAGACAATGAGCTTTCACTAAGCACGATTACTTCACTTGCAACATTTGCTTCAAGGATCTTCAAGGATGTTCCACCATAAGAGTAGACATTCAGCGATTGTTAGATATCGGTGACCCATGATCTACGTAAATGTAGATGACCATGACGTAATACAAGAGGGCATTTTCAAAGATGAGCTTTAGTCTCGATATCAACTCGAAAACCCAAGTAAACGTTATCATCCCCTTTTTCAATGTACCCAAGCATGTGGAGATTGAATACACGGTTCAACGTTCAGGTCTCCTTTGGTGATTTGCCTACCCGGTCCTGCTTCCAAGCCTACCAGCAATTCCTTACCACAATGCAACTCGATAGAGGATGGGAAGGAGAAACCCATGCCAACTCTTCCAGCTAATGTCAATATAATGAGATTGGACGGTAACACGAAGTGGACGAGTACACTGTTGCCTCCAAGACCGCCTCAGCTCCTATTGCTAGACGAAATCCAGCTAATATATCTCCGAGAATCCCACAATGATTCCCATGTTAATCCAAGCACAAATGTTGGTCCTCCCGATGGAACCAACGCAACACGATTTTGACGAGATAATCAAGTTAATCAAGAAGAGGAATACCGAGTCGTGGATCACCATGCACTCTCCAAGATTTCAACACTGCCTCTACTCCTCAACCCAAGCTCACCGAAGCTTTAATGGGTACTAGACTGCTTATGTAGACCACGATGTGACTACGCACCAATTTGGAGGTATTGTTGCCAACATAACAATTTGTAATAATCTAAGTTTCGTGATGAGGAACTTCTAGAAGAAGGAAAGATCACAACTTGCCTTGCACATATCGATGATTTGCCAATCGATTCCCCGTCCAATGTATTGGTAGATACCGTTCATCTTTGAACGTAATGCCAAAACGACACTCGCTCGCTTGGCTTACAAAGGACACCATTGAAGTCCAATGACATAGTAGTGAGAGCTTTTGACGGATCACGGAAGTCGCTTATTGGGAAGTAGATCTCCGATGACAATTGGTCCGTGATACTTTCCAAATCACTTTCTGTGTCATGGACGCGTGCCGCTTATGCTGTCACTAGGAAGACCTTGGACACGAAGGTGAGCAAAGGACCTCCACTCCATCGGTCAAATTCACAAATGGAAAACTAATAACCATCCTCGACGAACAAGCTTTACCATAAGCCATTTGTCCAGCTTTCTTCATCACACCCAACGATGTCGAAGGGACACGGCTCCCTGAACATCCGTTAAGATGAATCTAAAGAAAAAACAGATCATCTATCTCTTCTATAAAGAAGCAGCACATATAGTAAAAGATGGCAATGTCAAGGTCGGGGACAAGTAATCAAACCCACAACAACGAAACAAAGTTCTGACCGTTCACACCCGATTCTCCAAAGACAAGCAAAAGGATGAAGCACTTCGTCCAATTATAGAAGTATTCAAGGGTTTCTTAAACCCCTGCTTCCAAGAGGTTAACGTTGTCACCATTGAAGATGATGAAGATGATCCTCTAGTTCAAGAGTGAGCACTTATCCAATACCGAATATGTGTCTCGTGAAGAATTCCACGCATACTATCCTCCGATCGATCAATTCAAAGACATGTCCCCCGCAGCATGAAAATTCACCCGTCCCTTCCGAGTTTGGGATTCCTTGGGAGAACCAAGGCAAATTTGATTACATGGTGAAATATATCGCGTAAAGCTCGAAAATCGAATCAAGATATCCAAATTTAATCGACGGGTGATTCTTTTGAGTATCCTAGTCAACCAGGAAGCGCACCATCTAATCAACAAATCAAGTTCCTAACGAAGACTTCGCTTAACGCGCCAAGAGAGTCTTAAATCGATCCGGACACTACTACATCAACGTAATCATCAAGATCGGGGTACAATTCAGATACGAAGTGGAAAGTGTCATTGATGATGAGTCTCTTCACTCGTAAGATTGAGGTACATCCTAATTTACATGTGAGGTCGACTAAGCACATGCTTAATCTCATACTTCCGATCTATTAATCAAGTCGAAGACCGCTTAGCAAGATAAAAGCAAGGTCCGTCTGCCCAATCTTCAAAGCCTGCTCGACCAACGACCAAAGTTTACTCAAGGGTTAAACCAAGTGGAAAATTACCCGAGTACCTCGACTTCCAAGGAGTTCGCCACTACTGGAAACCTGTTGAAGTTCGGACTAACGCTCCTAGTTCTAAGTAGTTTATCTTTGCTTTTGTTTTGAACTCTCACTTCGCCCAAAGTGAAGAGATGTTTTATTGGGTTTAGTTTTTAAATAATTTCTCTTGTCTTGCCCAAGACAAATGAGTTTGTATTTTAGGTCCTGTTTCATATTGTGAATCATAAATAAAACGCGTTGTTTTGTTTCTACACTTTGTGTTTATTTTCATTTTACCCTTTCTGGAAATGATAATCCTAAAAACACAATAAAAAATCTTCAAAAAAATTAATCAGATACACTTTCACATTAACTTTTCAAAAAAGTGATGAAAAATTAATTAATCAAACATAAATCAAATATGCAGATTAACAAATGGACAAATCCATTGAAAGCAAGAGTTCGCATTTCTCCCAACTTTGAAACCTCGTGAAGTCGCGGAAGAAGTTGAAAAGAGATCCCTGATGAGATTTCTCGATTAGTTAAGCATGAGGAACGAATCATTCAGCCTCACCAAGAGCCATTGGAAGCAATCAACTTGGGTTCTGAGGAAGACAAAAAAGAAGTAAATATCGGAGCTTCACTCGACAGCAACGTCAAGAGCAGACAGATAGATCTTCTCAAAGAATATGTTGATGTGTTTGCTTGGTCCTACAAGGATATGCCAGGGCTAGATACCAGCATTGTGGAGCATCACCTGCCGTTAAAACCAGAGTGTCCGCCAGTTAAACAAAGACTGAGGAGAGTTCACCCTGATATGGCCGACAAAATCAAAAAGGAAGTTCAAAACAAATGAGTGTTTCCTCGCACTTTGAATATCCTCAATGGCTAGCCAACATAGTGCCTGTCTCCAAGAAAGACGGAAAGGTCGAATGTGTTGACTACCGACTTGAACAAGGCAAGTCCGAAGACGACTTCCTACCGCATATTGACATGCTAGTGGATAATCGCAAAATTCAACGCCTTTTCCTTCATGGACGGTTTCTCGGTTATAATCGATCGAATGGCTCCCAAAGACATGGAGAAGACATCCTTCATCACGCCACGGGCACTTTTGCTACAAAGTAATGCTTGATTAAAGAATGCAGCGCAACTTACTAAAGGGCGATGACTACTCTTCATGACATGATGCATAAAGAGATCAAGTCTACGAGACTACATGATAGCAAAGTCGATATCGAAAAGGAGCATATAGAATATCTTGAAGTAGTTTCAACGACTAAGGAAATTTCATTCATCAATCCTAACAAATGCACCTTGGGGTAAGATCCGAAAACCCTAGGTTTCATCGTCAACAAAGAGGTATTGAAGTTGACCCCGACAAAGTCAAGGCTATTCAAGAAATGCCTACGCCACGCATTTAAAAGCAAGTAAGAGGATTTCTGACGGTTGAATTACATTCCGATTCATCTCTCAAATGATCGCCACCGCTGGCCAATATTCAAACTTCTCCGCCAAGATCAAAAGGTTGTGGATGAAGATTGCCAAAAAGCATTCGACAAGATTAAGGAATACCCGCCGTAACCACCATCGATTCCTCCAATAAGGAAGATCATAATCATGGACCCACCGTGCTAGAAGAGTCCATGGGCTGCATGCTTGGACAACAAGATGAAACCGTAAGAAAGAGCATGCCATTTACTACTTAAGTAAAAAGTTCACAGATCGTGAAACTCGTTACTCCATGCTCGAGAAAACATGTGTGCGGTGGGCTTCAAACGCCTCCGCCAAGACATGATCAATCACACAACTTGGTTAATCTCCAAATGGATCCAATCAAGTACGCCTTTGAGAAGCCCGCCTTAACAGGAGAATTGCTCGATGGCGATGCTATTATCCGAATATGACATCCAAGACTGCGGCTCGTAAAGCGGTCAAAGGAAGCATTCTCACGATCACTTATTTGTCACCACCAACGAATACCAATCTCTCAAGTTCGACTTCCCGACGAGGATGTTATGTACTTAAAGATGAAAGATTGTGACGAACCGCTACCCAAGAAGGCCCGTGATCCGTAATCTAGACGGGTTTAGTCTTTGATGGAGGCTAATGTCTGCAATGGAATTCGGCGCCATCACATTCAAGGTTCTCATATCCTGCTTTTCACGATTGCTATTTGATTGCACCAACAACATCGCAGAATATGAAGCATGGGTATGGAAGAATATCGACTTAAGGATCAAGATCCTGATATATATGGAGACTCACCTTGTAATCAATCAAATCAAAGACAAGTATGAAACTCATCATCTTGGTTTGATTCCTACGAGATTATGCAAGACGTTTGTTGACTTCTTCAACAAGGTTGAACCGCATCATATCCCCGAGATCGAATCGAATGGGCGCCTTGTCTACTCTATCTTCCATGTTCAAAGTCAACGATTGGAATGATATGCCTAAGATCCGTGATCGACGCCTTTGAAAGACCTCGCATATGTATTCTCAATCAAGCAGTTTCGACGATAAACCGTGGTTCCACGACATCAAGCGCTTCCTTCAAACACGAGAGTACCCACTGGGCATTGTACAAGGATAAGAAAAATCTAAGGAGGCTTATAAATTCTTCTTGAATGAAGATGTGCTATACAAAAGAAACTTCGACATGGTTCGCCAGAAGGCCGATGTGCAAGAGGCGTATAACGATTATCCATGAAGTACATGAAGGATCCTTTGAACTCATTCAAATGGGCATGCAATGTCCAGAAAATCTTGAGAGTGATACTATTGATAACGATGAATCTATTGCTGAACACGCCAAGAGATGTCATGCGCGATCTACGCAGATAAGATCCATGTGCCACCAACTCTACTCAACGTGCTTCCTCTCCGTGGCTTTCTCCATGTGGGCATTGACATGATCGAATGATCGAACCAAAAGCGCCCAACGGACATCGCTTCATTTTAGTGGCTATTGATTACTTCACCAAATGGGTCAAGCAAGATTCACGCCAATGTTACAAGACAAGTGGTTGTGAGGTTCATCAAGAACAACCTCATTTGCCGATATGGAATTCCAAGCAAGATCATTATGCATAATGGATCGAACTTGAACAAAATGATGAAAGAACCGGTGAGGAATTCAAGATCGAGCATCATAACTCATCTCCTTACGCCAAAGATGAACGCCTGAAGCTGCCAACAAGAACATCAAAAGATCGCCCGTAAGATGGTCATCACTACAAAGACCTGCACGAAATGCGCCATTTTCTCTCATGGGTATCGTATCAACAAGACGTCAATAGGGGAACTCCTTTCTCTAGTATACGGCATGGAAGCAAGGCTCGTAGAAGTTGAAATTCCATTAATGAGAGCTCATGGAAACTAAGTTATTCGAGGCCGAGTGGTGTCAAAGCGTATACGACCAGCTGAACTTAATCAAGAAAAGCCTCGACCGCCTGTCATGGACAACCAGAAGGATGAAGAAAGCTGACAAAAAGGTCCACTCGTGAATTCCGAGAAGGCGGCCTCGTGCTTACAAAGATTCTGCTCTTTTCAACCAGATTCTAGGGGCAAATGGACTCCTAATTAAAGGCCCATACATCGTTAAAAGAAGCTTTTGGCGGTGCTATGACTCACAACCATGGATTTGATGAACTCCGCATCCCGTGAATGTTGATGCGCAAGAAATACTTTGTCTAAAAAAAGAAGATAAAAGAACAATGGTAAGTCGAAACCCGAAAAGGGAGGCTTAGGCAAAATGAGTGTCTCGGTGGATTGAAAACCGAAAAGGCGATCCGTGCAAAAATTAGAGACAATAAATAAATTATCCCGATAGATTGAAAACCTAAAAGGCAATCTAGGCAAAATAAGGATACAAAAATGACAAAGTAATCGCAATCAATCCGCATCATTAACTGAGGAACTTCCATCAACGGATCTTCAATCAACTCCTCCAAGCAACAAGCACAGCTTTGAATTCAAAGTTGTTAGCGATAATAATGGTTATTTGTTTTCAATGTAGCCTTTTACCAATAAATTATCATTTCCAACTTTGTAAATAGTTCATGGAATCACGCCTATCGATTACCATTCTATCAATAAATTTGAGCCTGTGCCTTTGTTTGCAATTTTGCTTTATTCTTGCTTTGCAAAATAACGCTTTTATTGTGAAAGTCACTTTTGAAACTAAAAGGTTTTAAATGAATTTTTACTTCAAAATTTTGAAACAAAAGCGAAATTTTCCTTTGAACTCTCAACACGGAAAGAACTTCAATGCTTCCATAAGTGTTTTGATCTCCGAAGATAGAATGATTGCTACTGTATGTCTTCTCGCAGTAAATTATCAAAGGATGGTATTCTTATCCAAAAGAATTCCAAAGAAAGTTGTTAATGAAATGCCTTTCTCCGAAAGTTTAAAGCATGCAACTCAAATTCTTCCATTAGTGAACGCCTATGTCATTACGGCAGATTTTGTTGAGTATTTGTTGAACTGTGACGTGGTCCTTTCCCAAATACCCTTTATTGTTTTGTTAAGTCTCGCCAAAGATGCATATGACATTCATACATAATAGCATCATTCGTGCATTTTTGCTCCTCAAAATGTTTGCTTCCATCACTGGGCTTAAATCACACTTATCTCAGAGGTACGATTATATCCTCAAGAGATTATCCCAAACAGAAATACATCTTTTCTCTCTCCTGCTCCCCACCGAGATCATTCTCATTTGGAACAATGTCTTGATCGACCGCTCTTTCCACTTTATTCTCGATGGAACCTCGCCTTTAATAACAAAACAATGCAATAGCCTTCGCATCCGAGCCGCTTATTTCCTTGTCATAAAACAATTGTTTCTTCTCAACAAAGTCAAATCACGATCGTATTTGAGAAATTTCAAATAGCTTGTTCTTTGTCAAAAGAAAACCTCCGACTTTTCATCAAGATGCCTGCATATCCTCGAGAGAGATCCCCGCGTGATTATAGCTTTGAAAATAGAAACTCATTTGAGATCTCTGCTTTTTTTTTCACCGTCTCCATATTCACAAGGCTAAATACTCAAGAAATTTTCTCAAGAATTACCTGTTATAGTTATCACTACTGATAATTGGTAATGTCTTCAAAACTCATTTGAGATCCTTTTCCATCATTGTCTCGTTATTCACAAAGTCAATACCAAGAATTTTTTTCAAGAATTACCTTGTTATAGTTATCACTTTGTCGATAATTGGTAATATCTTGAGCTCGTTACTATAAACTATCACAAGGTCAGATAATTGGTAATATCATCTTCACTTACCTTAAACATTGTCCAAGGCTTAATGTAAGTAACTCCTTTGTTTCCTTAAAGATAAAATGTATATTCACATGTCAGGTGAATCTCTTTCCAAATGAGAATAAGGTGTTTCCTAACAAACAGGATCCTCTTTTCTTAAAAGATCGAAGTCATCCTCACAAATTTTCCCCACCATGTCATTTCTTTGATATCATCTGGGTAAAACTTTACAATCATTTTGCATCATTCGATTTTGGTATCTTAGGTCCAAAATTTATGATTCTCGATATTTAAGTCTCTTTCATCAAAACAAGATATTCATCTTCATATCTCGTGTTAAAGAAACTTAAATAGAAGGCCTATCATTTCCCAATTTTTGACCTAATATACCACCTTACATTTGCATCATTGCATCATTAATGCCTTCAATGTAATTAATCGGTGCAGAATTCATGTCAAAAAATTAGGTTTCATCAAATTTATCCGACTCAAGAGGCAAACAACTAGGGTTTGAGTTTAACTCACCTATTTGATCTATCTTGATCAAAACATCAACCTCGATCATCAATATCCAACTTTCATTAATCAATCGAGGATCGACCAATTAGGGTTTTGTCGATACGAGTATTCTCTCATTGAGCAAGGAATGACTTTGATTAGAGATTGGTCATTATATCTTAGATACAACATCTTGACCTAATTTCGAATTCAAACATCATAAAATTTCACAGATTTCATCAAATAATCAAACATCCGATGAAATTTCATCAAGACAGAAAGTCAAACTTTGACTTTTGTCAAATTCTTCAAAACAAAACTTTTTCCATCATCAAATACTCAAATGATCCATCATGATCAAAATCAAAGAATTTGAAAGTCAATAAAAAGTCAAAATTTCTAACACTTAGAAAATTTTCATGTTAAAATTTTGTACTTTTTCCAAACTTCATGGAAATTTTTCACATAGTTCAACATTGATTTGGAAAAAATCAAAACATGAAAGTTGTAGCCTGTCAATTAATGTATCTATTTTATGATAATGCAAAAATTTTAAAAACTTTCATCTGATTATATTTAATTCGAAAACGCTACTTTGAGCACTTTTCAAAACACCTTTAAAGGTGATTTTTTCAAACTTTCAAAGCCCGATTCTTTTCAAAACTTTTCACAAGTAAACTTACATTTCAAAACACTTTCAAAACCATTTATTCAAAACTTTTTTCATCAAACCATATTTTACCATGATCGATCCGATTTAAACGATAAAACCGATTCATTTTCTCTCGAATTTAATCGATCATGGCCTCCCTCATGTTGTAAGTCCCAAAACATTCTTTTTATGTACATATTTCTCGTACATATCCATTTCTTTTATGTACACATCTTTTACTCATATATACAAACAAACTTTTTCCGCTTGTTTTCATTTTACACTGCATACCATTGGTATTGAAAGGAGCATTATTCCCTGTGAAACTGCTTTTAAACCAATGGGCCTCCCTTACGGTGTAAGTCCCAAACCAACATTCTTTATGTACATACATATTTTCTTTGTACATATCAAATTCTTTTTCATATACATACAAATTTTTATCTGTACATAATACAGATACTTTTTTACTCAAACACGTATAAACTTGATCGCTTGTTTTCCGTTTATCTGTATATACACTTAATACCATTGGTATTGAAAGGAGCATTATTCCTGAAACTGCTTTTAAACCAATGGGCCACCCTTATGGTGTAAGTCCCAACCTCCTATGTACATCCACCTCTCTCGTACATAAATACTGCTCGTACATATTTACTTTCTTGTACACATTCAAACTTGTAATAATCAAGTTACTGCTTTAAACGTCGCTTCACAAACACTTGTTTATATTTCCTTCATAAACTCTTGTAAATAAACATCATGCATTGTTTATATTTCCTTCATAAACCCCTGTGAATACATATCACACACACACACTTGTTTATATAACTGCTAGTTATAACATAACAACTAGTCTAAATAGGTTCCTACAATTATAGCCTCCTGGGCTTTATACAAGATAACTTCCCCTACGTAGTTAGCCTCTCTTAGGCTTCATATAAGAAAACTCATTCATCTCGAGTTTAGCCTTAGGCTTCATATAAGACAACACTTCCGCTGAGTCACCTCCTTTGGCTTCGCTCAAAAGAACTCCTCATTGAGTTTAGCTTGGGCATCATACAATGAAAGAGACCATAAAATCTCTTAAAAGCCTCCTATTGGGCTTCCAATACAAAGAATCACCGTTAGGATAGAACCCGAGAGTATAATTTCTGAAATTGCTCTTAATTCCAAAAGGATGGTTTCTCGTGAAATCCCTTTAAAGACAAAGCCACCATACCCTATAGCTTCCTCTCTTGAGCTTCACAAGGACCCTCGATGACCTCGAATGCCTCTCTTGGGCTAACAATACAAGGACCCATGGCTTTTAAAAGCATCCCTTTAATCCAATCAATTTCTCCTCGAGATTTAGACGCTATCATCTCTATGGAAGAAGTATCTCATCTATCACATCACATACAATCAAAAACTTTTCAAACTCTTTTCAAACAAAAACATCTCTTAATCGTAGTGGTAACGCTTGTACACTCAAGCAAAACACCCAATGCTTACAATTAAAAGATTCAATCATCTTTTCAAACATCTTTCTTAAACATGTAAGTGGTAACGCTGTACACTCAAGCAAAACACCTATAACTTACGTATGAAAGATTTCAATCAATCAAACTTTTCAAAATGTATGTGATGAAATAGATTAGATACATTTTCATTAAGATGACATTTGTCTGTCTCTTACTAACATCCCGCTGTTTCCACTAGCATAAGTGGGAACTACGCTCGACTTTCTCAACATCCTTTTGAGAATACGAGGCACAAGGTCTCATCCTTGTCGAGCAAATTTCTTTCTCGCACCAAACAAAACCATAGATCCGAGCTACAAATGCTCGATTCCCACTAGTATATCGTAAGATCCAAGATCTTTATGAGCACAATAATAACAAACACTAGGATCCACATAATCTATCCTTCTTAAAATCCCAAAGGAGAAACTTTCCCAATCATAGAAATAGCAATTAAAACACACAAACATATCAAACATATTCATATATAAAGCTATAGATAACTATATATATTTAGGGTGCTCCATCTATTCCTTTATATAACAAACCCCTTACTCAATCTCCCAATGCTATGCCTAGTTTGCTTAGTCGTTACGCATATCAAAATCAATTGAGGGTATTAATTTTCCCTTTTCATAATCATTAAATCATCTTTTCTTGTGTTGAAAATAATAAAGCTTGATGCTCATGCATCTTTATAAACAAATCAAAAGAGTAAATCGTTTTGAGCCAAAGAATCTAAATTACATTCGATTCCCTAGCCACTTTTAACGCGAACAGAAAATGGCGACTACTGGGAGTACTAAACTTTGATTTTCAAAAATGTGACTCGCTCAAGAGCACCAAGCTTTTTGTTTTCAAGAAAGAAAAAGGTTGCTTTCATATGCATATGTCTGTTTTTTTTATTGTATGTTTTCACGATTTCATCTGATGGAAAGAAATCCTAACCCGATTTAAGAAACATTTTAAGATCTAGGTGGGGTATAGTCCTATTAACTTGTGAGAAGTCTCAAGATTACGAGTTAATTTGAGATCCCTCTCTGGAGGTTGTCTTGGGAGTATTTGTGTTTAGCAAGTATTTGCAAAGACATTTTGCTTTCAAGAGAATTAAAGTCGAGTGGTCAGAGAACACATAACCCATCCCGCCATTTAGGATGTGAAAGTAGATTATTCAGCGTAAGTCAGAATAATTGTCATGCGAGACTACATCAAAGCGAGTTTCTCTTGAAAATATTATTGGACCATCGAGTATTCAACAAATCCGATAATATTTCAAAGAGGAGTGTTGAGCCTCAGATATCGTGAGAACCTGCTTACGTGATGAATAAGCCCTTAGAACTTACCCACGCTTGATTCTTATCGTTGGCCTCATGCTCGTGACTTCAACGCCAACGTGTGTATAACTACTAACCATGTTTGCATTCATGCATTCATTCATTCAAAAAACTTCATTTCTCTTCCCATTTCCAAAGAATTTAGAGATTTTTCTTTGTAAAATATTTTAGGTTAGAGTGATGGACGCCGAGGAAGATTCACCAAGAGATACGCTTTAGAATTCTCGACGAGGAAGTTAAAAGAGTTAGCATCCTTGGTAGAAGATCCCTGATTTTAAAACGCTATGGAACTCTTTTAACTATTCTGAACACTAACGTTGATGAAGGACTTCTCAAAACTTTCGCTTTTACGATCCACTATCACTGTTTCACTTTCCCCGATTATCGCTTGATGCCTACTTTGGAAGAGTACGCACATACTAGGTATCTCAAGACGACAAAGTGCCTTTCAATGGTTTGAAGCCATTCCCAAGTCACCATCATTGCAACGATGACTCACTTAAAGAAATCGAGATAGACAAAACCTAACTACCGAGGAAAACTCTTAGGACTAACTTCAAAGTTCCTAATGGAGAAGGCTCTAAATTTTCTAAAGTCGGTAGTATGGTAGCCTTTGAAGCTATTTTAGCTTTACTCCTTTATGGATTGGTGTTGTTTCCAACGTCCCAAATTTCGTTGATATCAACGCCATAAGGATCTTTCTCGATTGGAAACTCGCTCCCACTCGCTTGGTGACACTTACTCTATTCATCATAGGAATCGCAAGGAGACGGAACTATCGTGTGTTGTGTACTGCTTTTCAAATGGATTACTCACACTTGCCTAAATCTCCTATCTTCCGCGAAACAAAGATGAATGGCATTGGTCTCAAGACTCATGTCTCTTACAAACGATTTATATCCATTGGTATACCTTGGGCACAATGAGATGGAAATCATTGAGAGTCGTGGAGAATTTGCCAACGCATTCTCTATTGCTACAAAAGGAGGAATCAACTACAACCCATTCCTCGCAGACGTCAACTTGATACGCAAATTCTAGTAAACCTCTTGGTTTTACAAGAGAGCTACTTCATGAAGGAGAGGATTCCAAGGATTGAAGGCTAGGATGATTAGAGCTGGCATCACATCCGAAGAAAGAAAAGGAAAGGCAAAGAATTGTGTAGCCATGGAAACCTACACTTCTTGGGTAAAGAAAAGAGCAAAGGAATTTCAATGCCTTACGCTTATGAAGAACCCATGTTCTTAATCGCTTCCAAATCAACAATTTTTCCCGTCGAAACTATTGGAGAATACCAAGAAGCTTTGGCCAAGATGAGGTTTGAAAGAGGCTTGAAAACAAGTTTCTTAAGACTCGATCTCGAAAATAAAAGCTCAAGAAGCAGTCAAAGATCATGAAAAGACGCTTTACTTCCGTGATGAATGGCTCATGGAGAAAGATGAGAAGATTCGCGTAAAGATAACGCAATCAAGAGATACATCAAAGAAAGGAAAAGAAAGCTCGAGGAAATGACAACTAGTGATCCCGCTCCCGACAAGTGGAAGAAAGTCATTAGAAGCTAAAAGCCGAGAAAGTCGAATCGAAAGCTCACTATGGAAGGAAATCAAGTCAAGCTACATCAAGCCTTTGGATCTTCATCCGACGAGGACGATTAATTAGTTTAGTTTGTAATATTTTATCATTTATTTTATCATTTGTGTGAGCAATGCTCAAAAACAATTGTTGTAATCTTCTTTCAATAATCAATAAATGTGTGTTTTCCATCCAAATATTTTAAATTTCTTTAGCGAAATTTTTGAAATTTCTTTACATTCATAATCATGCATCATACTTTGCATTCTAAGTCTATTGTCTAGAGTCCGATCTCAACAGCTTCAACAGATAGGAAAGATCGCAGTCGTCGTGCCTTAGAGTTTCTCGACCGCCCACACACCAACTCGAACGCATTTATACAAGATCAAAAAGAAGAAAAGTAATGGAAGGATTTGAACAAGAGAATGTTGAACTCGTAGCACGGAATAACACCGCAAGAAGAGGTGGAGAGACACATCTTGGTCAACTCATTTCCACAAAGAAAGTCAACAAGCAAGATCGAGCACCAAAACCAAGCAATGATTTCAAAAGACACTACTACTCAGCCAACCGTCAGCAAGAGTTCACCTTTCAAGATGCCGTAAGGCTATCCATGGGCATGCCTTTCAACTTTGGCATCGATTTCGCCAACCGACTTTCAAGTGCAAACAACCACGCTTGAAATACCTACTTTGCAGAAAACTCTACATTTACTCCGCACATGGAGTAACTCTTCCATAAGTAACAATGTCGGTTTCTCAACCGATCATGACGAACTCACCTGTAGTACACTACCATAGACGAAGAAGTTCACCATACTCCGTGCAATAACACGAATTCCGTGGCTCAATGGAGAATCTCCAGAACAACTCCTCAAAATGCACTTGAGATAAATACAATTCGTGGAAAAGAACTGTTGGGAAAACGCCCAGATCTCGTGCTTAGTTCCTCATGAAGGATACGCAAAATTCAAAGTCCCCGACTTTGAAAAGTACAAAGGAAACTCCTGTCCACAAAGTCATCTCACGATGTATGCCAGAAAATGTCTACATACAACGACGATCACCAGCTTGTTAATCCACTACTTCAAGATAGTCTCACCGTGCCGCATCAAGTGGTACATGGATTAGATACAAGTATCCAAACATTCAATGACTTAGGTGAAGCCTTTGTACAACAATATAAGTTCAACTTGATATGGCTCGATAGGATCAACTCCGCTCCATGTCTCAAAAGGAGAGAGACATTCAAAGAATATGCGAACGATGGAGGGAAATTGCTGCCCAAGTCAACCCGCCACCGAAGAGAAAGAGATGACTAAGGTATTCTTAAACACTTGGCTCATTCTATTACGAACTAATGATCGCTAGCGCCCCGAGATTTCACCGAGATGGTAAGCATGGGAATGCGATTGAAGAGGGGTTCGAACCGACGCCTAACCAAGGAAGCAGGAAATTCTAGTGGAACTAGGAAGGTTGGGACTAGCTTTCCAAAGAAAAGGAACATGACATAGGAATGGTATCCCGAGGTAAACCACTTAAGAAATGTCACCAACAAATGTGTAGTGCCATAACACCCACGTTAACACAATCCAAACAGAATTGTTCGCAGCCCAAAGAACGCAATAAATCCAACAAACTCAACCTCCCAATGTGCCAGTAGCTCAAAGAATCAAAACCAGGCGCCTGGTCTCGCAATTCACCCAATTCATGACTTACACGTAACTATACCCGCTAATAGAAAAGAATCTGACATGATAAGGTCACCACCTCCGTTCCCAAAAATTGTCGTGGTGGTACAAAGCGACGATATCTTGCCCTTTTCACCAAGGGGCACCAGCCATGAACATGAGCATTGCATAGCATTAAAAGGTATACGTAGATTAGTGAGATCTAATCTTCTTTCCTTCGTAAATACAACCAACGCAAGCCACCCACTTCCCACCACAATAGACATACAAGAACTGATATTAAGAAATACAGATGTATCTCGTCACGTATATAAACCCGATCGAGGAAACTTGTGCATCTCCATGATACATACAAGATAATGAGCCTTCACTAAGCACGATTACTTCACTTGCAACATTTGCTTCAAGGATCTTCAAGGATGTTCCACCATAAGAGTAGACATTCAACATTATTAGATATCGGTGACTCATGATCTACGTAAATGTAGATGACCATGACGTAAATACAAGGGCATTTTCCGCATGAGCTTTTAGTCTCGATATCAACTCGAAAACCTCAAGTAAACGTTATCATCCCCTCGCTTCAATGTACCCAAGCATGTGGAGATTGAATACAACGGTTCCAACGCTCCGTGGTCTCCTTTGGTGATTTGCCACCGGTCCTGTTTACAGCTTCTACCAAAGCAATTCCTTACCAATACAATGCAACTCGATAGAGGATGGAAGGAGAAACCCATGCCAACTCTTCCGCCTAATGTCAATATAAGTAGATCGGATGTAACACGGGACGAGTGCACACCGTTGCCTCCAAGACCCCGCAGCTCCTATTGCTAGACGTAAATCCAGCTAATATATCTCCCGAGAATCTACAATGATTCCCCGATGTTAATCCAAGCACAAATGTTGGTCCTCCCGATGGAACCAACGCCAACACGATTTTGACGAGATACCGGGTTAATCAAGAAGAGCGAATACCGAGTCGTGGATCACCGATGCACTCCTCCAAGATTTCAATACTGCTCTACTCCTCAACTCAAGCTCACGAGAAGCTTTAATGAAGGTACTAGACTGCTTATGTAGACCACGATGTGACTACGCACCAATTTGGAGGTATTGTTGCCAACATAATGCCTGTAATAATCTAAGTTTCAAGATGAGGAACTTCGAAGAAGGAAAGATCACAACTTGGCCTTGCACATATCGATGATTTGCCAATCGATTCCCTGCCTAATGTATTGGTAGATACCGTTCATCTTTGAACGTAATGCCAAAACGCACTCCTCGCTTGGCTTACAAAGGACACCAATGAAGTCCAATGACATAGTAGTGAGAGCTTTGACGGATCACGAAGTTAGTTATCGGGAAGTAGATCTCCGATGACAATTGGTCCGATACTTTCCAAATCACTTTCGTGTCATGGACGTGTACCGCTACATTTGTCTACTAGGAAGACCTTGATACACGGGCAGAGCAAGGACTCCACTCTCCATCGGAAATTCAAAGTAAATGGAAAACTAATAACCATCCTCGCGAACAAGCTTTACTCATAAGCCATTTGTCCAGCTTTTTCATCACCAACGATGTCGAGGGACACGGCTCCTAACATCGTAAGATGAATCTACCAAGAAAAACAGATCATCTATCTCTTCGTATAAAGAAGCAAACAGATAGTAAAAGATGGCAATGTCGGGGACAAGTAATCAAACCTCACAACAACGAAACAAAGTTTGACTCGGGTTCACACCCGCATTCTCCAAAGACAAGCAAAGGATGAAGCATCATCCAATTAAAGAAGTATTCAACAAAGGGGGTTTTAAACCTCGTTTCCAAGAGGTTAACGTTGTCACCATTGAAGATGATGAAGATGATCCTCTAGTTCAAGAGTGGAGCACTTATCCGAACACTCGAATATGTGTCTCGTGAAGAATTCCACGCACCATACTATCCTCCGATCGATCAATTCAAAGATATGTCCTCGCAAAAGCATGAAAATTCACCGTCCCTTCCGAGTTTGGGATGCCTGGGAGAACCAAGCGCAAATTTGATTACATGGTGAAATATACAGCCGTAAATCTCGAAAATCGGATCGAAGATATCCAAATTTCAATCGGATGGGGTGATTCTTTTGAGTATCCTAGTCAACCAGGAAGCGTATCCATCTAATCAACAAATCGGTTCCTAACGAAGACTTCGCTTAACGCGCCAAGAGAGTCTCAAATCAGATCCCGATTACTACTACATCAACGTAATCATCAAGATCGTGGGTACGATCGTGATAATGGCGGAAAGTGTCACGATAATGAGTCTCCACTCAGAAGATTGGAGGGTACATCCCCTGAATTTTACACAGAGGTCGACGGAAGCACATATGCTGCATCTCATACTTCCCGATCTGTTAATCAAGCCGAAGAAGACTGCTTTAGCAGTACAAAAAGCAAGGTCCGCGTCTTAATCTTCAAAGCCTGCTCGACCAACCACCAAAGTTTACTCAAGGGTTAAACCAAGTGGAAAATTACCTGTACCTCGACTTCCAAGGAGTTCACCACCACTGAAACTCCTGAAGTTCTGACTAACGCCCTAGTTCTAAGTAGTTTATCTTTGCTTTTGTTTTGAACTCTCACTTCGCCCAAAGTGAAGAGATGTTTTATTGGGTTTAGTTTTTAAATAATTTCTCTTTCTCACATTAACTTTTTCAAAAAAAAATGATGAAAAAATTAATTAATCAAATATGCAGATTAACAAATGGACAAATCCATTGAAAGCAGTAGCTCTGTACTCTCTCCCAACTTTGAAATCCCCTGTGAAGTCGCCGAGGAAGAAGTTGAAAAAGAGATCCCGAATGAGATTTCTCGATTAGTTAAGCATGAGGAACGAATCATTCAAATTTCACCAAGAGCCATTGGAAGCAATCAACTTGGGTTCTGAGGAAGACAAAAAAGAAGTAAATATCGGAGCTTCACTCGACAGCAACGTCAAGAGCAGACAGATAGATCTTCTCAAAGAATATGTTGATGTGTTCGCTTGGTCCTACAAGGATATGCCAGGGCTAGATACCAGCATTGTGGAGCATCACCTGCCGTTAAAACCAGAGTGTCCGCCAGTTAAACAAAGACTGAGGAGAGTTCACCCTGATATGGCTGACAAAATCAAAAAGGAAGTTCAAAAACAGCTCGACGCAGGTTTCCTCGTCACTTCTGAATATCCTCAATGGCTAGCCAACATAGTGCCTGTCTCCAAGAAAGACGAAACACACTTGTTTATATAACTGTCTAGTTATAACATAACAACTAGTCTAACCAATAGGTTCCCCACAATTATAGCCTCCTCTTGGGCTTTATACAAGATAACTCTCCCCACAGAGTTAGCCTCCTCTTAGGCTTCATATAAGAAAACTCATTCATCTGAGTTTAGCCTCCGCTTAGGCTTCATATAAGACAACACCGAGTCACCTCCTCGGGCTTCGCTCAAAAGAACTCCTCATTGAGTTTAGCCTTCTTGGCATCATACAATGAAAGAGACCAAAATCTCTTAACAGCCTCCTATTGGGCTTCCAATACAAAGAATCACCCACGTTAGGATAGAACCCAGAGTATAATTTCCTTGAAATTGCTTTAATTCCAAAAGGATGGTTTCTGAAACCTTTTAAAGACAAGACCATCCATACCCTATAGCTTGAGCTTCATACAAGGACCCTCGATGACCCTCGAAATGCCTCCTCAATACAAGGACCCATGGGCTTCTTAAAAGCATCCCTTTAATCCAATCAATTTCTCCCGAGATTTAGACGCTCATCATCTCTATGGAAGAAGTATCTCATCTATCACATCACATACAATCAAAACTTTTCAAAACTCTTTTCAAACAAAACATCTCTTAATCGTAAGTGGTAACACTTGTACACTCAAGCAAAACACCCAATGCTTACAATTAAAAGATTCAATCATCTTTTCCAACATCTTTCTTAAACATGTAAGTGGTAACGCTTGTACACTCAAGCAAAACACCTATAACTTACGATGAAAGATTTCAATCAATCAAACTTTTCAAAATGTATGTGATGAAATAGATTAGATACATTTTTCATTAAGATGACATTTGTCTGCTCTTTACTAACATCCCGCTGCTTCCACTAGCATATGGGAACTACGATTCCGACTTTCTCAACATCCTTTGAGAATACGAGGCACAAGGTCTCATCCTTGTCGAGCAAATTTCTTTCTCCCCATCAAACAAACCATAGATCCCTTTAGATCCGAGCTACAAATTCTCCGATTCCCACTAGGATATGTATGCAAGATCCATGATCTTGCGAGCACAATAATCACAAACACTAGGATCCTTCATAATTTATCCTTCTTAAAATCCCAAAGGAGAAACTTTCCCAATCATAGAAATAGCAATTAAAACACACAAACATATCAAACGTATTCATATATAAATCTATAGATAACTATATATATTTAGGGTGCTCCATCTATTCCCTTTATATAACAAACCCCTTACTCAGATCTCCCTAATGCTATGCCTAGTTTGCGCTTAGTCGTTACGCATATCAAAATCAATTGAGGGTATTAATTTTCCCCTTTTCATAATCATTAAATCATCTTTCCTTGTGTTGAAAAATAATAAAGCTTGATGCTCATGCATCTTTATAAACAAATCAAAAGAGTAAATCGCTTCGAGTCGAGAATCTAAATTCACATTCGATTCCTCGCCACTTTTAACGCGAGCAATAGTCTCGTAGCATCCGAACTAATCTTTCTTTGACAATCGCTCTCAAGACCGCTCCTATCTTGATCTCTTTTCCGCCTTCATCAAGCACTCCAAATTCACAACCTCAATCGACTCTTCGCGGTGGTCGATAACTCGCTCTTCTTGCTGTAGCAGCCTGACAAGTTCTCCTGGCACTTCACATTCTTTCTCACCTTCGTCTTCGGCTTGGTAGATCAGATTATCGAAGTCATATTTAGCAATAGCATAGCTATTATCAATGAGATTCAGAGTGATTTCCTATCTATAGGAGATTGGTATGACGTATTCAGTCTTCCAATTGCTGAGTCCATTGTCGGGAGTTGGGAAGATCCACTTGCTGATGTCGAAGTCGTTGTCGCTATCTTCTATAGCATGGATTCCATTCTGGCTGATGCGGAAAGGAAGTTGGCCGGCATGTTCGCTGCGTACCGTCTTCTGACCTTTTATGGTGAAGCCTAAACCAGTCTTGTCAGATTTGAAAGGAAGATCAGGGAGCTGACCCCAAATAGTATTACCTCCTCCTTCAACTGTAGCTTGAGCATCCTTCAGCGAAGCCATCCTAGGCGGAACTTGTGTAACTTCAGGAGTGACGGGAGAGTCAATGTGCATGACCTGAACTGCTTCAAAGCTTGACAAGGAGTTTCGAAGAATTCACCTTCCATCTCGAGATATCGGAAAGACTGCAGATGACTGACCATGTATTCCTCTTCACCACATACCGTAACAACTTTCCCCTTCATCGGGTACTTCAGCTTCTGATTTAAGGTAGAGGTAACAGCGCCTGCCCCATGTATCCAAGGGCGTCCAAGTAGGCAAGAGTAAGCTGGACGGATGTCTATGACAAAGAAAGTGGAGTCAAAAGTCTGGGAACCGACTTTGACAGGCAGAACGAGATCTCCATGTACTGTTCGCTTAGAACCATCAAAAGCTCTCACAATTATGTCACTAGGCTTCAGGACCAATCCTTCAACATCAAGTCGATCAAAAGCACTCTTCGGTAGGATATTCAGAGCAGAACTGGTATCCACCAATACATGAGACAAGGTAATGCCCTTGCATTCAACAGAGATGTGCAAGGCTTTGTTGTGTTTCCTTCCATAGAGTCAAATCAAGATCGAGAAGCCTAGACCGTTGTTGGCAGCCTAGCAATACAAACTTCAAATTGATCGGTAGTAGTGTCTGCACATGAGCATTCTTCGTAAACTCTCCAAGGCTTTAGTATGAGCCTCGAGCACAAGAGCAAAGGCAAGCATGGAGATCTTGGACGAGTCTCGTCCCAACTGCTCCACAACATTGTAGTCACTCTTCTTGATAATCTTCGTAATTTCCTCCATTTCTTGTTTGAGGTATCTTCAAGAACTTCCTTTGGTACTTCGTCTGAGCAGGATGAGTCATCGTTCTTTCCTCTAGTCTCGAACCGGTTCAATAGCCGGAATGCGAGCGGAGTCGCAGTTTGGAGGAGAGATCTCGAGAGAACACTCTTCCTGCTCGTCACCTAACTTGATCCGTGATGTCACAATGTGAATGGTAGCTTCAACTATAAGATCCTCAATGGTCAGAGGGTCTTGTTTGACGCCATGATATTAAACCTCAGCTCCATAGTTCCAAGGGATAGCTTTGTCAGAGGAGTATGGAACTGGTCTGGGAGAAGTAATGATGAGAGGTGCCACTCTAGGCACAAGATCAGTAGAGGAAATCCTTATTGTGTTAACATCAAGATAGTCTTCGGGAAATCGCCTCCCATCCGTCACCTTAACATCTTCAATAGGAATCTTGTAGCCAGAACGGTATACTTCACCATGTAATCAAACTTTCCACTTGGCTGCCCCAAGGTATCCCAAACTTCTGGTACGGTTTCGCTCATATCTTCGATCTTCGGTTTCTTAGACATGTCTTCACACAGATTCTCCACAGTGATGGTTTCAAATAGCACTTCTGTTATCCATCATGCATCGAATACGCCTTCAACCAAGCACAACTGTCAGCAGATGAGCACCAACGACAATTTCTAGGCATCCGGATTGACACCGCTTGCAACAAATTCTTCTTAATGTACCATCGAGGAATAGTCAAGTCATCTATATTAAAAACATAAGAGTTCTTGTCAATAGCATTGGAACTTTGGCCGTGATTAGGCATAGGTGCATTGATCACATTAGGAGTCTCAACAGGAGGATCAAACTCGATCTGCTTAGCTTCAATCATGTCTTGAATCTTGTTCTTCAGAGCCCAACAATCATCAGTGTTATGTCCTGGGTTGTTGGAGTGGTAAGCACACTTAGAATTAGGATTGTATCTCGGAGAGGAAGTGTTGATGTTCTGAAGAGGATCCCTCAAGGTAATCAGCTCGGCTTTCAACATGTGCCGCAAGGCTTGCGACAATGGCATGTTGATCTTCAGAACCGCCTTGGCGCTGCTCGTTACGCAGCGTTGTCTCACCGAGGTTGGCCGATGTAGGATCGAGATCACAACCGCCCTACGATTGAGCACGGCCGGTCTTGGCTCGACTTTTCCGACCATACACAAGATTGGCTTCTTTCTTACCACCAAAAGATCTCTTTCGGCATTTGATGACGACTCTACATGAATCTTTCCGCCCCGATACCAAATTTTCAATGCGTTGCTCTCCACAATATTAGCTCGGTGAATCCGCTAAAGAGTTTCCAATCGATGATTGAAGAATGGGCCCGCTGTTCCCATAAACATATCAACCAACTCCCTATCGACAAGGGTGGTTGAACTCTTCCTGCTAGATCTCTCCATTTCTGAGCATATTCTTTGAACTTCTCATCGCGACCCATTGATATGCTTTGTAGTTGCATGCGAGTGGGTGTCAATTCAGCATTGTACTCATACTGCTTGTAGAAAGCATCTGCTAAGTCACTCCAAGTACGGATATGGTCACTCTCTAGCTGATAATACCACTCCAATTGAGTTTCGGCCAAACTCTCTTGGAAATAATGAACCCACAACTTTCTGTCATCAGTGTGGGGGTTGATTTTCTGAACATAGGACTTCAAGTGAAACTTCGGGCAAGAAATGCCATCATACTTGGATAAAGTAGGAACCTTGAATTTGGGAGGAATCACCACACCAGGAACAAGACTTAGATCATCAAAATTCAGCCCTGACATCGTCAGATTTTCCACAGCATTCAGACGGTCTTCAAGTTGTTTGTATTTGTCATCCTCATAAGAGTACTGATCATTCTCATAGTCCTCTTCCTTCTTCTCAGGCTCACGCTGGTCTTCTTCGTTGCCCTTGACACTTCCCTCAGTTTTGACACTTCCTTCTGAGAGCTCATCCTCGACCACCTTAGGACCCCCTTTGTGACGTCTTCCCATGTTGAGAACACCAATGACCTTCTTCTTTTGTTGATAAGCTTCTTCAGATCTTCTTGGCCTTGGACCAAGCTGGTGAACATTTCCTGGAACTGAGCATTCTGAGCCTGAAGATCTTTGACAGTTTGTTCAAGAGCCATTTATGCTAAAATAAATAGCGAGAAAATGAGAAAACTGATCTTCAATGTACCTGTTATGAAATGTTATGCCATGATATGCAATGTTTATGCAAATGTAATGCAATGTTTTCAAGGACCTTAGGAATTTAAATTTGTTAAACAAGCATGAACAAACATTTATTAGTTCTCCTTTATTCTCTTTTTAAGTACAAAAGATAGTTCGTAAAAATAAAATAAGAGAACAAAATCCTAAAGCTCTAAGTCTCCCATGGGCGCCTCTTGGTGCCGAGGTGTTGATGTTTCACTCGTGAAGTAGCTTGGTCAACTCTAGCACCTTCTTCTCGCTTGCATAGCACTGAGCTTCAAATGTATCCCTTTCTTCCTTTAGTTGAATCCAGGATCTCTTCAAGTCTTCAAGATCAGCAGGCATGTCAGGATGGAGAACGGTATAGGGTATGTCACCTATAGCAACAGGTTCCATGATCACTGGTAACACGGGTGTAAATGGCATCATGAGGTTTTGAGCTCGAGCTCACACCCATTTGAGGTAAGGTTCCCAAGGAATGGAATTTCGTGCCCCAAAGTCTTGGTATCGCCTTTACCATGCCCCAAGCGTATGAACCTTCGCTTGCATTCGAGATCATGGTTGTAGTCGAACACAATATCTTGGAGAAGCATATCATGTGGACCATCTCTTCGAGCATAACCAAACTGACGTAGAGCTAGAGAAGGGTTGTAAGTGATACTTCCCCTTATACCAAGTAGTGGTACATTAGGGAATTCCCCATAACGCTCAATAAATGTGAAGTCCTTTGAGAGAAAAGACTCAACGGATATCCGAATTAGAGAGTGACATTAGCCTTTGAGACCACTTCAATATTTGCTCGTTCTTCAAAACTGATGGAGGAAGGTGCGAAATAAACCACCTGGAAAGTAACGGTATACAACACATGAGAGTTCCTTGTCTTTTAGTAGTACGAGTGTGGAGAGAATGTAGAATGTCTCCAAGTAAGGTAGGCATGGATTGCGAGCGAGGAATATCTTGATGATGCTCACATCTATGAATTGATCCGAGTTAGGAAATAGAACCAAACCATAGATTAGCAAGGCCACAATGTCTTCAAATGCATGGAAACTCATAGCTTTGAGGAATTCTCGCTTTCATTAGGAACTTGGCAAGTAAACCTTTAACTCCACTTCTTGTTTCCCAATTGGCTTCAATGTCTGAGCGCTTTAGATGTAGCGCTGATGCAACGTCTTCGTACCTAGGAACCTTTTCCAAACCGGTGAATGGCATTTGGTCAAGAATAGGTACCCCAAGTAACTTAGAGAACTCTTCCAAGGTAGGAACCAACTGATAATCTGGGAATGTAAAGCAATGGTGTTTCGGATCGAAGAACTAGAATAGGACATGCATCATATCTTCTTCAAAACCGAAGATAACCAAGTCAAGCAGATAACCATGTCTATTGATGAACTGAGCATGGTCGGAATTTCAAACCAATTTGAAATGAGAAGGTATACCCATGAAGTTGATTCGGATAGTCTTTCTAGAAGCCATAATACCTACAAAACAGAGCAAAGATAAATCCCTAGGTCCTTGAAATAGTTAGAAATGATATGCAATGCGATGATGTCGTGATGTCATGTTTAGCAAGCACAAACAATTCACACAATAGCCCTAGGTTTAAGGCTTGCATGAGGTATAGGTGATTACCCTACCAAAAGTTTGAGTTGGTTCATCCTGTCCTATAATAGTAACCGGGTTCTAGGAATATCATATCATTGATCTTTCTCGTAGGCGTTTATTTCAATACGACTACCAAGTGGTCGACCGAAAATATCCCAAAAGTCTGATCTTAATGAGCGTAGCATCGAGTATCAGCCAACCTCGGTCTACACCAAAGTCGGCCATCTCACTACCTTCTAATGGACAAGATGGGTTAGTTAAGGTTCTAAAAGTTGAGTTAGTGCTGATGACACCACGCAGAAGCCAAATACTATCCTCAACTTGGAAATGAAGAGTATCAAGACATCCAAAGTGTCACACTAACGTAGCCATCATGTTGACCGTTTCGGTATACGCCTAACGGTCGCGACGATCTAATGCTACTTACCTAAAGGAAACCTGGATCCGGGTGTAGGATCCACCACAAATATAATACCCGAGCAACCCTTAAAGATAAAGCAAGAAAGTCAAACAGAAAACAGTCAAAATGATCTAAAAATCCCTAAGGTATTCTCTCTTTAGGGTGTGTCCCCAGCAGAGTCGCCAGTTCTGTAATACGGTGAACTGACTTTGAGAATTTGTTTTGCTTTTTATCCAATTAAGGGAAGGTGAAAAGAACAGGAAAAGACCTTCGTTAGATTCTGAGTAAGGGAGAAGGTTATGAAAAGGGAAGGTATTAGCACCCCTTTTCATCCGTAGTTATCTACGGCTCTTAGTTGCTCTTAGATCATTTTCAAAAAGGTGTCGTGTGTTTGATAAAAAATGTTTTGAAAAGGGCATTTCGCTTTGACTTTGTAATGATTCATGTAGGAATGTATACAAAGTGTTCGGAAATGTTTCGTTTTTTTTTAAAAGAGTTTGAACTTTGACAAAAAGTGTGAGGTGTGAAAAGTATTTGATTGAGCAAGCAACTAAAAGTCTTATTACCTACTCGTAATGGTCGCTGTGTTGTTTTACGCCTTTAGAATAGTGCTATCCATACCATTAGTTGGTAGGTAATCCAATCGTTGGATGTAAGAGGACATTCAAGGGACATCGGATGGTCATAGAAGGCAAATTGTAGGAAGTATCCTAGCACATTCAAAGGACGATCATCACTTTCAGGCAACAATCGAGGGACGAGATCATGTTTTCGAGGCTACATCGTGGGTCTATGATCTTTGTATCAAGGAACTATGATGATATATTTCAGAGGCAACAAAGGCTGTGATACCTCACGCTCGAGGACTTGACCATTTTAATCGAAAGGCAACGAGATAGAATTATCCTAAGGGGTGCATGTGTGAAAAGAGTGTGTTGAATTCAGATACGTTATCTTGCAATTAGAAGTGATCTATGTCCATTTTTATCTTGCCATACACGCCTAGTTACTAGCAGTTTATAGGGTGCGGAAAATAAATTGCGGAAAGTAAAGTGCGGAAAATAAAGTCCTACGCTATTACATGGCTTGGGCGCTATATAATAGGAGTGCGGAAAGTAAAAGTCTTAATTAAACTATTACATCCCATAGGCAGTTACATAATATTGAAAAGAAAAGCAAGAAAAATCGTCTGAAACGTTACAACCTGTAAGCAGATACATAATAGGAAAATACGAGAAAATTGCATAAGAGGAAAAATGTTAGTAAAAATATGATTTTTAAATGAGGAAAAATATTTCAAGTTAGTAATGACGATTAGATGATAAGATAATTTTTTGGTAATTTTCTGAGTCGGTTTTGATAATTAAAAGCAATTAAAAGTCAATATAATGGTTAATTAACAATTAATTAAAATATGCATGCAAAAATATTAATGTTAATGTCAAAAATTAAATAAGTATTTTTCTGATTAAAATGCAAAAGGAAAATATTTTTGGTGATTTTTAGATGCATGAAAAAAATGTTTGAAGATTAATTAAATTAAGATGAACATATTAAGAAAAATAAGAAATAGAAAAAGTTAGTTTTTGCAAAGTGGTAAAAAGAAGTGTCACAGCCAGGGATCGAACTCACGCCCTTTAAAGAAATCCAACAACACGTTGCCAACTTAGCTAGGCTGCTTTGGTGTTTGGAAATTGCAATCAGTGGTTTAAAAGGGAAAACTTGTCATGAATTATAATTCAAACACAGTCAACACACGTGGACCCTAGTTGGAACGGATGGACGAATCAAAATGCGTCATTGCGCCACGCCAGCCTAGCCTTCGCCGGTCTCAGACGAGTCAACGACGCCGGAGCCCTAGCTCCGATCGTCTTCTCCGATCAAACAAAAACTCAAACCTGCAAAATAAGCCAAATAAAGAACAAAGGAGGACCCTACCCCCCCCCCTAAATCGAGGGATGCGAACACGATGGTGGTGTCCGTTTGCCTTGAAAACACCTGTATCGACCGGTTCGAAGAAAACAGTTCAGAAAACCCTAACTATGGCAATTCGAGTTTTGGACGTTCAAGCTCATGAACGATGGCCCAGATCCTGTCTATGATGTCTCAAGAACATAATGGGATGCTTGACAGTGGTTGGAAGTGGCTGGAAGTGGCTGAAAACTCAAACTCGAATTTGCCAACTTTGAGAAAAAATTTGGAATTTTAGGGTTGCTTCAAGAGGCTAGGGTTTCGTCCTTGGTCTTTGTGAATGTGTTTGTGTATTTATAGAGTGAAAGATTGAAGCAAAAAGAATGAAAAAAGATACACTCTTCAATGCAAAAATATTTTCTCTTTTAATTCAAATCAAATCTTTTCAAAATTTGATTTTTCCTTCCTTGCATGAGCTAGCGCGAATTTGGCAAGTTGTATGGGCTTCCTTGGTCCTCAAGCTTGATAAAAAACCAACCCAACTTAAATTATACCTTGTTTTCATATTTTATTTAATTTAAATTTGAATTAAATGCTTTTAAATTCAAAAATAAATCAAAAAAATAGAAGGTGGTCGTGGCAAGGCATCAAGAGCTCACAAATAATATTATGATCAAGTTTGGATCATAAAATTATAGGCCCATTTGGAAAAAATTGGATTTTGTCAGATATCTATGTGCAATTTTTCAAAAATGTCCAACTTGTGCAAGGTGTATTTTACTCAATTTTCAAAAATTTTGAGTGTTCTTGGACTTTTTATAAAGCTTTAGATGTCCTCTAAATAACCTATTTGGTTTCATCTCAATTGGAGTTTCCATGCTCAATAACACTTCATTACAAAAAGTTTTCTTTTTGTTGACTTTGAAAAGGACCTGTAATGTTTTGATCCATATCTTCAAAATGAAGCATTTTTATACCTTTCTTGTGAGACATGAAGTTGTAGAGAATTGAATTCCCTTCAAAATTAGAGGTGGTGGAAAAAATTTTGGTAGAGTATGAGAAAGTTATGCTCACCAAAGTTCATTGACTTTTCTCTAAAACCCAAATTTGGAAAGTTTGACTTTTAATTAAATCTTGAGTTTTCTTGATGAATCATGATCAACCCTTGATCAAATGATGAATGTTACTTCAAAATATGGATGTTGACCAAAATCATGAAGTTTGATCAGATGTTGACCACGCTGACTTTTGTCGACACAACTGATTTTCAACCATCTGAGCAATTGTTTGAGGAAACTTGACTTGTAAGGCTTGAAACTTGACATGGAGATTATTTGAAGCATATGAGGAGGCATGATGACCATTGGATATGTTGGAAATCCATTTTGATCTGAGAATTGCCAAACCCTAGTTTGGGCTGATTGTCTAGAGAGGTTTGTCGACCAACCTTGAGGAACTTTGAGTATGGGTGTATGGGAAATGTGTTGAGAAGTAGGAGGGAAAATTTTGGGGTATGACACATGCAAGTAAGAAAACTGTATTAGAGTTGACGAAGCTACTTCACAAGGATCAAGGCATCAATACCTATCTCAACACAAAGAGGAAGCGCCCATAGGAGGCCTAAGCGCTAGGAATTTCAATTTTGTATTTACTAAATCAACTAATAAAATGTTTTTTCTTACTTGCTTAAAAAATTTAAATTCCTAAAGGTCCCTGAAAAAATTGCATTGCATATCATAGCATAACATTTCATAACAGGTACGTTGAAGATCAGTTTTCTCATTCTCTCGCTGTTTATTTCAGCAGAAATGGCTCGCGAACATACTGTCAAAGACCTCCAGGCTCAGAACTCTCAATTCCAAGAAATGTTCACCGGCTTAGCTCAAGGTAAAAAATATCTGAAAGAGCTCATCACTAAGAAGAACCTCGAAGATAACCAGGTTGGCCAATTTGAACAAAATTCAAGTTGAGATAGAAGAGATGAGAATCCAGATGATTGGTCAGATGGCTCTTATCCAAAACTTAGCCCGGGGCAAGAAGAATTTAGAGTATTCATCAACGAGCTTCTCAAGTTCGAAGACAACCGAATGGGATGAACCACTGGAGTTTGGGATCCAAACATTAATCAACCTCCTATGAGACAAAACCTTACTTGTTCACAAGAAAGAGACAAGTTCACATTGCTTTGCCAACAACAACAAAGTAATCGGCATAAGCAAGATACACCCAGAAGACAATTTTCCAAAATCAACATGCCATTGTCTCAAGCATTACAACATATGTTGTAAGCAGAGATGATTACTTTGAGGGGTCCGCCTCAGCATGTTAAGACATCTTCTCCAAAGTACAATCCCAATGCAAGATGTGCATACCACTCCAACAGCCCAGGGCACGACACCAACAATTGTTGGGCCCTGAAGAACAATATTCAGGACCTGATTGACGAAAGAGTTCTCAAGTTCAAGCAAGATGGTCAGATTGAGTTTTTCTACCATCCATCAAATATCGAAACTGCAAGGCATGCAATCTAAAGTGACGAGTTCGGGCGGAGAAGCTTTCATTCATTTGAATTTTTAGTTATAATTTCTGTTGTTTGCTTGAACGTTTATCCTTATGTCAAACTTTGACTTTTCACATTCATGCATTTCACATGTCTGTCTTGAAATAATCCATTTGTCTCACTATATTTAAATTGTGTTTCTTACTTTTTGTGATATTCAACTCTTGTTAAAGCGGTAAGCCTTTAGAGGGAGGATGACGAAAACTATACCACAATTTCTTACAGTATGCTTTTGAATAGACTGTGGTGACGATGTACAAGCCTTGTTTCAATTCCTAAATAGTGTATATATAAGGAGGTTAATCCCTAATCAACCCCTTTGAGCCTAAGAAGTAGAAGTTTTCTTTCTTTACACAAATTAAAACTCTTAATCATAGCCTATGGCAGGGTAGTTTCTCAGTTAATCTAAATGTGCAATCAATCATGACAAGTAATGTCGAAGATATCCTTCTAAGTCAAAATCCGGTGATGGTTCCCTATAATCATTAAGTCAAGATCTATCAAAAGAAAAGCTCACTAAGTCAAAAACCTATGAAGGAGACTTAAAGAAAAATGAGACATCCCGCTGACTGTAATCTCAAAATAAACAGTTGTCATACCCCAAAATTTGCCCTCCTTTTCCTCAAGACATTTCTCATATCCATACTCAAGGATTTCACAAGGGTTGACCATACAAACCCTCTCCTAAGCAATCAACCCAAACTAGGGTTTGGCTATCCTCAGATCGTGATGGACTTCCAACATCTCCAATGATCATCATGCCACATCGTATGCTTCAAAGAATCTCCATGTCAAGTTTCAAGCCTTACAAGTCAAGTTTCCTCAGACAATTGCTCAGATGGTTGAAAATCAATTGTATTGGACAAAAAGTCAACTGTGGTCAACATACAGTCAAACTTCATAATTTTTGGTCAACATCCATATTTTGAAGTTATATTCATCATTTGATCAAGGTTTGATCATGATTCATCAAGAAAACTCAAGATTTGATCAAAAGTCAAAGTTTCCAAATTAGGGTTTTTGAAGAAAAAGTCAACGGAAATTTGACCAAGCATAACTTTCACATACTTTGTCAAAAAATTTTCCACCACCTCTCATTTTGAAGAGAATTCAATTCTCTACAACTTCATGTCTCACAAGTTTGTTCAAAAAATGCTTCATTTGGAAGATATGGATCAAAATATTACAGGTCCTTTTCAAAGTCAACAAAACGTCAACTTTTTGAAAAGAAGTGTTATTGAGCATGGAAACTCCAATTGAGATGAAACCAAAGATTTTGTTTAGAGGACATCTAGAGCTTTCAAAAAAGTCCAAGAACACCCAAAAATGTTAAAAATTGAGCAAGATACACCTTGCACAAGTTGGGCATTTTTGAGGAGGTGCACAAAGAGAAATACTTGACAAAATCCAAAATTTTGCACATGGGCCTAACTTTTCTTGGTTCAAACTTGTTCCTCAGCTAATTTGGAACCTCCAAGCCCAAGGCCACGAATTTTATCTTTTATTTTCTATTTTATTTGGATTTTAATCATTTAAAAGCCAATTAAATTAAAATAAAAGGTAGAAAATCAAAATTAAATGCAAATTGGATTTTTCTCTCATTCTTGAGGTCCAAGCAAACCTCCCAAGCTGGCAAATTCGAAATTGGCATTGATTGGCAAGAGAATTGATTGAAATTTGATCAAAAAGGCAATATTTGGTTTTATACCAAATCAAATATTTTCTCATTGATTGATACATTATTTCTTCATGATTCTTGACCTAAATTCATCATCTATATATACACAATGCATACACATGAACAAAAGACGAAAAATCTGCCTCAAGAACCCTAAAAAAATTTCAAGAAAACTTGTGAAAAAAGCAATTTTGGATTCCCCTTTGCAGGCCAATTCAAGGATTTTTTAGGATTGAACAAGCATCCTCAAGGTCCCAGGATGCTATTCCAATCATCCCCACGCATTGAAACACCCAGAATCGATCCCTCCAAGTCACGGTTTGTGTCAACAAAAGTTGAAATCGAATTCATACATACACTCATGTTTAATGTGTTTTGATTGCATATTTGTGTTTCTAATGATGTTTCGAAGCTTTCTGTATGGTTTGATTTAAGTTTCAGTGCAGGAATTGGAGTTTGCCATTGCTAGGGTTTATAACTTTGATTTAGGGCTTTTTGTTTAAGACAAAATTGGACAAAACCAAGACCACTATCGTGTTCAGTGGATCAAAACGAATCGATTCATGTATTCATAACAAATTTATATTTCTTGTATGAGATTTTGAATTTTTGCAGGGGCCTTAGCGTCAAACCAGACCGACACTATCTATTTGAAAATTCAAACGAAGAAGATGAAGATCTTCGCGTGATTTTGCTCCCAAGATTCATCTTCGCTTAAACTGTTTTTGTTTCATTATGCTAACACGATCTGCAGGATGGTCTAGTGGCAAGAACACGCGCGTGTGAAATGAGGGTCAGCGGTTCGATCCCTGTCTTGACAATTCTTTTTTACAACTTACAAAACTAACACTTTTCCTTATTTCTTTTTTCATATTTTTTCTATTTTATTTATTTTCTCTTCAAACAATTTTCTCATGCATTTTAATCAGAAAAATACTTATTTAATTTTTGACATTAAAATTAATATTTTTGCATGCATATTTTAATTAATTGTTAATTAACCATTAAATTGACTTTTAATTGCTTTTTATTATCAAAATCAATTCAGAAAATTCCCAAAAAAATTACTCTATCATCTAATTGTCATTACTAACTTAAAAACCTTTTTCTACTAATTTCCAAAACATTTTGCTAACATTTTCTTATTATTCTGATTATCTATTTATTATTCCGCATTTACAATTCTAGAAAGGATGTATAGGTCACAAAGTTTTTTATCATGTAATATCGTAGATTTATATTTTCGGCCTTTACTTTCCGCACTCCTATATTATGTAACTGCCCCAAAGCCATGTAATAGCGTAGGACATTTACTTTTCCGCACTTTACTTTCCGCAATTTACTTTCTGCACCCTATAAACTGCTAGTAACTAGGTGTGTATGGCAAGATAAAACGAAAATAGATCACTTCTAACTCCAAGATAAAATATCTGAATTTGACACACTCTTTTCACACATGCACCCCTTAGGGTAATTCTCTCTCGTTGCCTTTCGAATACAATGGTCAAGTCCCTAACGTAGAGGTATCCTAGCACCGCTGCTCACAAACATATCATCATAGTCCCTTCGATACAAAGATCATAGACCCACGATGTCGCCACGAATACATGATCTCGCCCCGATTGTTGCCTACGAAAAGTGATGATCGTCCCTTCGAATGTTCTAGGATACTCCTACAAGTTGCCTTCTATGACCATCCGATGTCCCTTCGAATGTCCCTTTACATCCAACGAATAGGGTTACCTACCAAATAATGGTATGGATAGCGCTATTCTAAAAGAACGTAAAAAACACGAAAACGACCATTTTGAGTAGGTAATAAGACTTTTAGTTGCTTGCTCAATCAAAATACTTTTCACACCTCACACTTTTGTCAAAGTTCAAACTCTTTTCAAAATGAAACATTTCCGAACACTTTGTATACATTCCTACATGACTCATTATAAAGTCAAAGCGAAATTCCTTTTCAAAACATTTTTGTCAAACACACACAGAAAGCAATTTTTAAATTGAGCTAAAAGCAACTAAGAGCCCGTAGATAACTACGGATGGAAATGGGTGCTAATACCTTCCCTTTTCATAACTTTCTCCCTTACTCAGAATCTAACGAAGGTATTTTTCTGTTCTTTTCACCTTCCCTTAATTGGATAAAAGAAAAGTCGGTGGCGACTCTTGCTATCCGCAACATTTGCGATAAAAAGCAAAACAAATTCCAAAGTCGCCTCCCACCAGACATGTAATCATGCGACTGGGGATCTTGTGCCTAAAGAGAGAATACCTTAGGGATTTTTAGATCATTTTACCGCTCGCTTGACTTGTATGCTTTACTTTAAGGGTTGCTTGGGTATTATACTTGTGGGGATCCTACACCGGATCCGTGTCTTAGGTAAGTAGCAATAGATCGTCATGACTGCTAGGCTAAAAGAGTGTGGTCGAAAAGAGTATGCAATATACTACCTTAGCAAAAGTTTACCGACCGTGAAACAAGATACTCACAAATGAGAAAACTTGCGCGCTGGTCTGCTCACGACTAAGAAGATATGTTGACTCACACTACCTTGTTGATCTCCAAGATGGATCTAATAAAATACATATTTGAGAACCCATTTCTCCTAAGAATAGCAAGATGGCAAATGATCTTGACCGAATACGACATCCAAAGATACTTCGGCGATCAAAGGAAGTATAGTAGCCGGTCATTTGGCTCATCAAGTCGTAGATGACTATCGCCTATGCGCTCGAGTTTCCATTTAAGATGTTTTGTTAGTTATCGACACGAAGAACCCGGACCGATTAAGGACCGAACAAGGATCCCGATGGACCATGGTCTTTGATGGAGACTCAAACGCACTTGGCAATGGAATTGGTGCTATCATTACATCTCCTACAGGCGGACACACTCCTTTCACCGCCAGATTATGTTTCAGTTGCACTAACAACATGGCCGAATACGAAGCGTGCATCATGGGTATTAAAGCTGCCATTGACTTAAGAATCAAGTTCTTGCAAGTGTATGGAGACTCAGCTTTAGTGATCACCGATTATGAGAGTGGGATACGAAGCATCCGAATCTCATTCCGTATCGAGAGCATGTTCTAAGTTTGATCCCTTACTTTGAGGAGATTACTTTTGATCACATTCCACGTGAAGAGAATCAGTTGGCAAACGCATTGGCTACTATGTCGTCTATGGTCAAGGTCAGATGGGACAACGAGGCTCCCCAAATCATCATCGAAAAGTTTGACGAACCAACATACTGTTATGAACTTGATACAGAAGAGAAACCTTGGTTCTACGAAGTGAAGAGGTATCTTGAGACTCAGGAATATCCCGCAGGGGCATCTGTCAATGACAAGAAGTTCTTGAGAAGATTTGCATCCAAATTCTTTCTCAGCAATGGTATCTTGTACAAGCGCAATCACGATTTGTGCTTACTCCGCTGTGTAGATCAAAAAACTACGAGACAGATCATGGAAGAATTACACGAAGGCGCATTAGGTACCCACTCCAGTGGACATACCATGGCCAAGAAGATTCTGAGAACAGGTTACTATTGGTCCACCATGGAAGCTGATTATCACCGCTATGTTCGATCTTGTCACAAATGCCAGATATACGCAGACAAAGTGCACGCATTCTCCAAGATGAATGTTCTAACCGCCTTGGCCTTTTGCAATGGGGCATTGACATGATCGGAGAAATCAAGCCCACCGCTCCAACGGACATTGTTTCATCCTTGTATGCGATTGATTACTTTACCAAGGGCGTACTGCTCGATCTCTACCAAGAATGTCGGCTCGATTCATCAAGCATAATCTTATCTCGGCACGGCACTCCGAAAGGATTATCATAGATAACGCATCAATCTCAACAACAAAATGATCATCGAACTCGCATGCGCTCAAGATCAAGCATCACAACTCTTCCCATATCGGCCTAAGATGAATGGCGCATGGAAGCCGCCAACAAGAATATCAAAAAGATCATACAGAAGATGACAGTGACTTTCAAGGATTGGCATGAGATGTTACCATTTGCTCTTCATGGTTATCGACCACGCCATTTAACACTAGGGCAACCCCTTCTCTTGTATACGGTATGGAATGCCCTACCCATCGAGGTTCAGATACCCTCAACCAGAGTCCTCCAGGACGCAGAATTAGGCAAAGACGATTGGATCCAGACTCGCCTTGACCAGATCAACTTGATCGACGAGAAACGACTCGCATCCATCTGCCATGGACAGATCTATCAGAAGCAAATGATCAGAGCATTTAACAAGAAAGTCAAACACCGAGTCTACCAAGTCGGCGATCTAGTAGTCAAGCGTATCATCCTTCCACAAGGTGAGCCCAGGGGCAAATGGACCCCCACCTACGAGGGACCATTTGTAGTCAAAACATTATTTTCCGCCGGAGCTATGATACTTAGCACCATGGATCGCAAGACTTCCCACACCTGAACCCGCATATAGTCAAAAATATTACGCATGAACGAGACCCGCTAGGTCGATCGACCTAGGCAAAAATAGGCATCTTAACCAAAGGGTTCGGGCAAAAGTTAAGGATATATACAAAACATGTACACCCGTAAGTCGAAAACCCGCAAAGGCGGTTTGGGAAAAAGGGTCTCCAGACCGAAACCCGAAGGGCGGTCTAGGCAAAAGTTAGGATTTAAGCGCATAACCATGTCTCGTCTGCATCACCTACCTACTGCACTACTATCAAGATTCAAGATTCAAATGGCGAAAATCAGTCCACTCACTTTCTACTGACAGCAAGGAGATGAGATAGTCAAAATATATGAGTACTAGCATAGTTGGAACTCGACGAGATTGTTTCCGCATAGCTTTTTACTTTCTTTGTGTACAAAATGCTTGACCATACGCCACCTTTCAAATTAATACAAGTTCTTTCTTTTCACAAGTGTTCATTTTTGTTGTTTTTTGCATAAAGTCCAATGATTGCTTTGAATGATTATATGCACTTGACAATAAGCATCTGTTTACAAACATACAAAAAGCGGACATGTGAAAGTAATTACTACAGGCTCTAGGAATTGAGATGACGACGAAAGTCACCAATATGTCCCTTGCAGAGTACAATCCCCACAGAGCTATCGCTCACTACCAACCTCCCCCGGCGGAGTACGAATTTCCCTCCACTAGTATTCCAAAGGTTCATCGCGTTAGTCTCCAAGCAGTAACGGTTTTTCTCCAGCAGAGATGTTTATCCCCAGCATAATATCTCTCGACAGCAGCAATATCCAGACTCGAAACTTGGTCAGATAGTGCATCGGAGGAAACCTACATCACTTATTCCCCAGCCAGATCTACATGCAAGATCCCCAGCGGAGTGCCTTCCAACTTCCACCATCCTCAGTAGGGGTCTACGCACAAGGTCTCCAGCGAAGTATCTCCCAGCTTTATTTATTCTCAGCAGTAATATCCAGACTCGAAACTTGGTCAGATAGTGCATCGGAGGAATCAAAGGCGCCTATTTTTCTTCCGAGTCAGGGTTCCACGGTTTCATCCTCAGGCAGAAGCCAGAAATCCCAAAGCAGAGTATCCACATCTTCTTCAAGATGGATATGTTTTGAAATACCACAACATCTACATTCATACATTATTCATAAAAAAAATCATAACATATGCATATATCATCCATACGCATTGCATGCATCATAATCCGCATAAGTCTAACTATATCGTGTCAAAGTTTCTTCTGTTTTTTCCCCAGCAGGTGAAAATCACTTCTAAACGAAAGGTCAAAGATTAATACCCGAAACAAGACGGGAAACCTATCTGAACAACCATGACAACAGGTCCAGGATTAATACCCGAAGCAAGACGGGAAACCCTATCCGAACGACTATCTGAGTTGTCCTTCGACAACAGGAATTGGATCAACACCCAGAACGAGACAGGGAAGCTATCCATATTATGCCAAATATCTACTTCAGAAACAATCAAAACAAGGATTGATTCTGATTCTCTCTTATTATCAACAGCAACTACAGAGTCTGGCATACGACTCAGTTGCCTTGGATGGCATCTTAAGCCCATCTCCGACTATCTGTCGACATCTCTCCACTTTCAGAATGCTGCATATTTGGTTAAAAAATCAATACGAACCAATAACTTCATTCAAAGACGAGCGCAAAGTCTAACGTACGACTCTTCTCGGATGGCATCTTAAGTCCATCTCCACGCTCCCCCCTACATTCGGGAATATTTGCGAGCCTAGCGACGGCTCATTCCTCAAGATCCGCTCTCCGATGGCATCTTAAGCCCATCTCCGACGCTTTCTCCTATTCATACGACATTCTCGAGTCTAACGCACGACTCATCCTCCAAAGATCGTCACTTGGATGGCATCTTAAGCCCATCTCGACGACTCTCCTATTCAAGCGACGTTCTTGAGTCTAACGTACGACTCATTCCCCAGTAAAATCGGCAATTTCTCCAAATGGCATCCGAAGCCCATTTCCGCGCATCATCAATCAACAATGAGTGCAAATTTTCGTGTATCGAGTGTTCAATCATCTTCTACCTTCAGGTCACGAAAGGCAAGCATGTCAATCTAACCCTTCCAGTACAAGAAGATTGAACAGGGGCAGCTATCATACCCCAAAATTTTCCCTTTTTTTCCTCAAGACATTTCTCATATCCATACTCAAGGATTTCACAAGGGTTGACTAGACAAACCCTCTCCTAAGCAATCAACCCAAACTAGAGTTTGGCTATCCTCAGATCAGGATGGACTTCCAACATCTCCAATGATCATCATGCCACATCGTATGCTTCAAAGAATCTCCATGTCAAGTTTCAAGCCTTACAAGTCAAGTTTCCTTACACATTTGCTCAGATGGTTGAAAATCAACAGATTGGACAAAAGTCAATGTGGTCAACATACAACAAACTTCATAATTTTTGGTCAACATCCATATTTTGAAGTTATATTCATCATTTGATCAAGGTTTGATCATGATTCATCAAGAAAACTCAAGATTTGATCAAAAGTCAAATTTCCAAATTAGGGTTTTTGAAGAAAAAGTCAACAGAACTTTGACCAGGCATAACTTTCACAAACATTGTCAGACATTTTTCCACCACCTCTCATTTTGAAGAGAATTCAATTCTCTACAACTTCATGTCTCACAAGTTTGTTCAAAAAATGCTTCATTTGGAAGATATGGATCAAAACATTACAGGTCCTTTTCAAAGTCAACAAAACATCAACTTTTTGAAAAGAATTTTTATTGAGCATGGAAACTCCAATTGAGATGAAACCAAAGAGTTTGTTTATAGGACATCTAGAGCTTTCTAAAAAGTCCAAGAACACCCAAAAATGTTAAAAATTGAGCAAGATACACCTTGCACAAGTTGGGCATTTTTGAGGAGGTGCACAAAGAGAAATACTTGACAAAATCCAAAATTTTGCACATGGGCCTAACTTTTCTTGGTTCAAACTTGTTCCTCAGCTAATTTGGAACCTCCAAGCCCAAGGCCACGAATTTTATCTTTTATTTTCTATTTTATTTGGATTTTAATCATTTAAAAGCCAATTAAATTAAAATAAAAGGTAGAAAATCAAAATTAAATGCAAATTGGATTTTTCTCTCATTCTTGAGGTCCAAGCAAACCTCCCAAGCTGGAAAATTCGAAATTGGCATTGATTGGCAAGAGAATTGATTGAAATTTGATCAAAAAGGCAATATTTGGTTTTATACCAAATCAAATATTTTCTCATTGATTGATACATTATTTCTTCATGATTCTTGACCTAAATTCATCATCTATATATACACAATGCATACACATGAACAAAAGACGAAAAATCTGCCTCAAGAACCCTAAAAAAATTTCAAGAAAACTTGTGAAAAAAGCAATTTTGGATTCCCCTTTGCAGGCCAATTCAAGGATTTTTTAGGATTGAACAAGCATCCTCAAGGTCCCAGGATGCTATTCCAATCATCCCCACGCATTGAAACACCCAGAATCGATCCCTCCAAGTTACGGTTTGTGTCAACAAAACTTGAAATCGAATTCATACATACACTCATGTTTAATGTGTTTTGATTGCATATTTGTGTTTCTAATGATGTTTCGAAGCTTTCTGTATGGTTTGATTTAAGTTTCAGTGCAGGAATTGGAGTTTGCCATTGCTAGGGTTTATAACTTTGATTTAGGTCTTTCTGTTTAAGACAAAATTGGACAAAACTAAGACCACTATCGTGTTCAGTGGATCAAAACGAATCGATTCATGTATTCATAACAAATTTATATTGCTTGTATGAGATTTTGAATTTTTGGGGCCTTAGCGCCGAACTGCATCGACGCTTATCTGCTTGAAAATTCAAACGAAGAAGATGAAGATTTTCGCGCGTGATTTGTGTTCCCAAGATTCATCTTCGTTTAAACTGTTTTTGTTTCACTATGCTAACACGATCTGCAGGATGGTCTAGTGGCAAGAACACGCGCGTGTGAAAGGAGGGTCGGGTTCAACTCGGCTTGACAATTCTTTTTACAACTTACAAAACTAACACTTTTCCTTATTTTTTTCATATTTTTCTATTTTATTTATTTTCTTCAAACAATTTTCTCATGCATTTAAAAATCACCAAAATATTTTCCTTTATGCTTTAATCGAAAAATACTTATTTAATTTTTGACATTAAAATTAATATTTTTGCATGCATATTTTAATTAATTGTTAATTAACCATTAAATTGACTTTTAATTGCTTTTATTATCAAAATCGATTCAGAAAATTCCCAAAAAAATTGCTCTATCATCTAATTGTCATTACTAACTTAAATACCTATTTCTACTAATTTCCAAAACATTTTGCTAACATTTTCTTATTATTCTGATTATCTATTTATTATTCCGCATTTATAATTCTAGAAAGGATGTATAGGCCACAAAGTTTTTATCATGTAATAGCGTAGATTTATATTTTCTGCCTTTACTTTCAGACTCTATATTATGTAATCGCCCAAAGCCATTTAATAGCGTAGGACATTTACTTTTCCGCACTTTACTTTCCGCAATTTACTTTCTGCACCCTATAAACTGCTAGTAACTAGGTGTGTATGGCAAGATAAAACGAACATAGATCACTTCTAACTCCAAGATAAAATATCTGAATTTGACACACTCTTTTCACACATGCACCCCTTAGGGTAATTCTCTCGTTGCTTTCGAATACAATGGTCAAGTCCCTCGAACGTAGAGGTATCCTAGCACCGTTTCCTACAAACATATCATCATAGTCCCTTCGATACAAAGATCATAGACCCACGATGTCGCCTACGAATACATGATCTCGTCCCTCGATTGTTGCCTACGAAAAGTGATGATCGTCCCTTCGAATGTGCTAGGATACTCCTACAAGTTGCCTTCTATGACCATCCGATGTCCCTTTGAATGTCCCTTTACATCCAACGAATAGGGATACCTACCAAATAATGGTATGGATAACGCTATTCTAAAGGAACGTAAAAAACACGAAAACGACCATTTTGAGTAGGTAATAAGACTTTTAGTTGCTTGCTCAATAAAAAATACTTTTCACACCTCACACTTTTGTCAAAGTTCAAACTCTTTTCAAAACGAAACATTTTCGAGCACTTTGTATACATTCCTACATGAATCATTACAAAGTCAAAGCGAAATGCCTTTTCAAAACATTTTTGTCAAACACACACAGAAAGCAATTTTTAAAGTGATCTAAAAGCAACTAAGAGCCCGTAGATAACTACGGATGGAAAGGGGTGCTAATACCTTCCCTTTTCATAAACTTCTCCCTTACTCAGAATCTAACGAAGGTCTTTTTCTGTTCTTTTCACCTTCCCTTAATTGGATAAAAGAAAAGTCGGTGGTGACTCTTGCTATCCGCAACATTTGCGATTAAAAAGCAAAACAAATTCCAAAGTCAGTTCTCCCACCGTATTACAACAGTTCAGACAAAAGTTAGGGATAATAAAGTCAAAAAGAGGTCACTACAAACCTTCAATAAAAAGAAAAATGTTACAAAAAGTTATGATTGTCTTTTCAAATAAACTTTCGGTTTCTGAACCATCACCGAATATCAATGTTGCAATTGCAAATTCTATAGGAACTTAAGGATGCACAATTAACTGAACATAGGACTGGAGAACATCACGGAGATTGGGTTGGGTACAAATAAATTTCGAGCCTTTATCCTTTGTTTCTTAAACCGTGAACCAAGCCACAATATAACCCTTAAAAGTCCTAATGAAGCATGGTTAGTTCGAAAGCGCATCGTTATGAAAAGGTATCCCGACTCGTAAGGCTTACTATAATTCCTAAGTTGATATCATCATTCTTACAAATTTTGTTTTACTAAAACATACATTTTTATAAACCTCAAGATGTATATAAGCTTTGCCTTTTAATACCATTGTTTGCATATGACTAAATGTTTGACAACAAAGGATTTCGCATGACGAATATTCAATGAATGAAGGTCCTCCCAATGGACAAAATTACTACAGATAAAGACATCTCTGGTAACAAGCATTTCCAATCAAGGGGCATGACATGCTATCATCCAACTCATTTGGGGCAATCAGGTCAAGATTCAGAAAATCTCTCAAAAGTGCTAAATAGCCAGGGGCATAGCTTACATTTGAATCACTTGGGGCATGCTACATTGATCACAAGTTTCAGCAAAAGGCATTGAGTTACTCGTCTGTGCCAGTAGTATCAGATGATGTCAGTATCATTCTCCCATAACATTCCTCAGAAAACTACTTGAGAAGGTCAAGACTATTAGAATTTCTAAATCTAGCAATTACCAATAACTTCAAGCATCAATTACACCAGGATATTAATCCTAGAGGTAGATAAACTCCTACATACAAAGGGGCATATTCTGACAGTGCTACAACACTCACCACCATGGATGGCGAAGATTTCCCGCACCCTGTGAAAGCGGACATAGTCAAAAAATACTACGCATAAAAGAAACCCGCTAGGTTGACTGGCCTAGGAAAAAATAAGGGCGTCCTGACGAACCAAAAGGGTTCGAGCAAAAATTAAGGACATATATACAAAAAATGTACACCCAGCAAGTCGAAAACCTGCAAAGGCGGCTTTGGCAAAAAAGGGGATCCCGGTAGACTGAAAACCCGAAAGGGAGGTCTGGGCAAAAGTTAGGGATTTAAGCGTACGACTATGTCTCGCCCGAATCACTTACTTACAGACCACATTGTTATCAGCTTCAAGTTCAAATGGTAAATATTAGTCCGGTCACTTCCTTTTGACAGCAAGAAATAACAGTTACTACAGACTCTAGGAATTGAGATGACGACTAAAGTCACCAACACAATCCACAAAGTCATTTTCACAAGAATATTCCCGCAGAATAATCTCTACAATCCCCACAAAACCCTCTCTCCCCTAACAGAAACAAATATCTCCAACCATACTACAATTCCATCATCTCTTTTCAACAGTGTTCAAACATTTCAACTTTATCACGTTAGTCCCCGAGCAGTGATCCTATCAGTTTCAACTTCATCACGTTAGTCCCTGAGCAGTGATCCTATCAACTCCATCACGTTAGTCCCCGAGCAGCGATCCTATCATCTTCATCGCGTTAGTCCCCAAGCAGTGATCCTATCAACTCCATCACGTTAGTCCCCGAGTAGTGATCCTATCAACTCCTTCATGTTAGTCCCCAAGCAGTGATCCTATCATCTTCATCACGTTAGTCCCCGAGCAGTGATCCTATCAGTTTCAACTTCATCACGTTAGTCCCCGAGCAATGATCCTATCAACTTTATCATGTTAGTCCCCGAGCAGTGATCCTATCAACTTCATCACATTAAGTGATCCTATCAACTTCATCATGTTAGTCCCCAAGCAGTGATCCTATCAACTTCATTACGTTAGTCCCCGAGCAGTGATCCTATCAACTTCATCACGTTAGTCCCCGAGCAGTGATCCTATCAACTTCATCACATTAGTCCCCGAGCAGTGATCCTATCAACTTCATCACGTTAGTCCCCGAGTAGTGATCCCATCAACTTCATCACGTTGGTCCCCGAGAAGTGATCCTATCAACTTCATCATATTAGTCCCCGAGCAGTGATCCTCTACATTTTATCACATTGGTCCCCGAGCAATTATCTTATCATATTCATCACGTTAGTCCCCGAGCAGTGATCCTATCATCTTCATCACGTTAGTCCCCGAGAAGTGATCCTATCAGTTTCAACTTCATCACGTTAAGTGATCCTATCAACTTCAGCATATTAGTCCCCGAGCAGTGATCCTATCAACTTCATCACGTTAGTCCCCGAGCAGTGATCCTATCAACTTCATCACGTTAGTCCCCGAGCAGTGATCCTATCAACTTCATCACGTTAGTCCCCGAGCAGTGATCCTATCAACTTCATCACGTTAGTCCCTGAGCAGCGATCATATCAACTACATCATGTTAATCCCCGAGCAGTGATCCCGTCAACTTCATCACGTTGGTCCCCGAGAATTGATCCTATCATTTTCATCACATTAGTCCCTGAGCAGTGGTCCTATCAACTTCATCATATTAGTCCCCGAGCAGTGATCCTATCAACTTCATCATGTTAAGTGATCCTATCATTTTCATCACATTAGTCCCCAAGCAGTGGTCCTATCAACTTCATCGTGTTAGTCCCCGAGCAGTGATCCTATCAACTTCATCATGTTAAGTGATCCTATCATCTTCATCACATTAGTCCCCGAGCAGTGATCCTATCAACTTCATCACATTAGTCCCCGAGCAGTGATCCTATCAGTCTCAACTTCATCACGTTAGTCCCCGAGCAGTGATCCTATCATCTTCATCACGTTAGTCCCTGGGCAATGATCCTATCAACTTCAACTTCATCATGTTAGTCCCCGAGCGGTGATCCTATCATCTTCATCACGTTAGTCCCCGAGCGGTGATCCTATCAGCCCAGTAAGGCCTATACACAAGATATTCATCCTCAGCTGAGTATCTCTCAATGACTATCATTCCCCCAACAGCAGCAATATCCAAACTCGAAACTTGGTCAGATAGTGCATCAGAGGAATTCACATCTCTTATTTCCTGTGGTTTTCAACAACTTCATCCCCAAGCAGAAATCAAAGATCTCTAGGAGAATGTTCCTATCTTCTTCAAGATGGATATGTTTTGAAATACAACATCTACATTCATACATTATTCATAAAAATCATAACGTGTGCATATATCATTCACTAACATTGTCATATACTCGCATGTATCATCATCTGCATAGAACTAACCATATCCTGTCATGATTTATTTCCCCAGTAGGTAAAAGCTGTTTTCCAAACGGAAGGTCAAATATTAATACCCGAAACAAGATGGGAAAACTATGTGAACGACCATATAAATTATTTCCATACAACAGATCAAGGATTAACACCCGAAACAAGACAGGAAAACTATCTACATTCTGAAAACTATTCATCTCAAAAATAGCCAAGGCAAAGGTTGATTCTGACTCTCTCTTATTATCAACCGCCCCAGATGGCATCTTTAAGCCCATCTACGAATGCACATCTTCATCTCTCCAGATGGCATCTTTAAGCCCATCTCCGATATTTCTCTCATCCAAAAGACGGACGCAGATTCTAGCGCACGACCCACTCCCTAGCATTAGCTTCTCCAAATGGCATCTATAAGCCCATTCCAGCGCATCGTCAATTGACGATCCCATTCCATACAACAGCGAGTGCAAATTTTCATGTGTACTCGAGTGTTCGGTCATCTTTTACCTTCAGGTCACGAAAGGCAAGCATACCAATCTAACCCTTCTGATACAAGAAGATTGAACAGGGGAAACTGTCATACCCCAAAATTTTCCCTCCTACTTCTCAAGACAATGAACATTTTCATACTTAAGGATTTCACAAGGGTTGACCAGACAAACCCTTTTCTAAGCAATCAATCCAAACTAGGATATTGTTCCTCTCAAGACAAAATATATTTCCAATACTTAAAGTGGTCATCATACCTCATCATATGCTTCAAGGGATCACCATCTCAAGTTTCAAGCCTTACAAGTCAAATTTGCTCATCCAAATGCTCAGATGGTTGAAAATCAATTGTATTTGACAAAAAGTCAATTGTGGTCAACATACAGTCAAACTTCATAATTTTTGGTCAACACCAATATTTTGAAGTAACATTCATCATTTGATCAGGGGTTGATCATGATTCCTCAAGGAAAGTCAAGATTTGATCAAAAGTCAAAGTTTCCAAATTAGGGTTTTTCAGAAAAAAAGTCAATAGAACTTTTATCAAGCATAACTTTCACATACTTTATCAGAAATGTTTGTACCAAAGCTCATTTTGAAGGGAATTCAATTCTCTACAACTTCATGTCTCACAAGCTTTGGTAAAAAATGCTTTATTTAGAAGTTATGGATCAAAATATTACAGGTCTTTCTAAAAAGTCAACAAAAGTCATCTTTTTGCAAAGAAGTGTTCATGAACATGGAAACTTCAATGAATATGAAACCAAAAGGAGTGTTTAGAGGATATTTTGAGCTTTCTAAAAAGTCCAAGATTACTCAAAAAAATGTTGAAAATTGAGCAAGATACAAATTGTGCAAGTTTGACATTTTTGAGGAGGTGCACAAAGGAAAATGCCTAGCAAATGCAAATATTTTTCAAATGGGCTTAAGATTTATGATCCAAACTTGATCTTTACACTATCCATGATCTCCAAGTCCATTTACACGCCTCCTCGTCATTTATTTAATTTATTTTTGAATTTAATGATTAAAATTCAATTTTAATTAAATAAAATGCAAAGAGTAAGATCATTACAAGTTGGGCTTGATTTGTACATGTCTAGAGGACCAAGGAAGCCCATGAGGATTGCCAAATTTGTCCAAGAAGCTACAAGGCAAGAAAAAGCCATTTTTGGAAATATTTGATAAATATTTACAAGAGAATATTTTTGCATTCAAGGCAATATATTTTCTCTTTATTCTTGATCAAATCTTTTGCCCTCTATATATATGACAAGATCAGAAGCACAAACCACGCAGGCTGCCTTAAAAAAACCCTAGAGAAAATTCTCAAAAAATCCAAAGTTTAGGTCAAATTCATACACGATCTTCCATCCGTTATCAAGGTGATCCAAGGCTTCCATCACCTTCCTGAGCATTCCAGGAGTCGATCCAAGCACTCACACGAGTTCAAAGCATCCAAAACTATCCTCACGAGGTTACTCCGGTTTGGTAAAGTGTTGGAATTCTAACCCTTGATTTACACGATATAAATTGTATTTATGCATTCATACCTGTTTATTATGTTGTTCTGAATCGATTTCATGCATTAATTTCAAGGTTTGATGCAGGGATAGAGGAACACCATGGCTAGGACCCGAAGCTTCCAAGTCAGATTCATAGTTGAGGACATTACAGCCAAAATAACCCTGCATTCGACATGGGTGATTTCATGTCGATCTGGGTTATCCTCTTTCATTTTTTATTTGATTTTGCAGGTTTGTATGTATTAGTGGCCGGAGATGGTAACCGAAACCACCATCCTCAGGTGGTTGACTGGCGAAGACGTAACCATGGTAGGCGTGGCGTTTTCTCCCATTCGCCCATTTAAAATCCTCTGACCCCACTTACGCGCGTTTTGTGTTTTCTTTAATTTTCAGGAACAAGCATCACATATATATATTAATCTATGTAACTAAATACATGGATGTATCACCTCCCCAGCGGTTCAACATGCGCATGCTCTGTCACTTTCCTCTCAAGGGCACGGGTTCGAACCCTGCCTTTTAGTCATTGTTTTTTTCTAACATTTTTCTGATTTACGTATGTAACATACACAGCCTCCAGAAGTTCTGGAAAACAGGTTTTTAGAAGTTCTGGAAGGAACTTCCATACAGCCTCCAAAAGTTCTGGAAAACAGGTTTCCAGAAGTTCTGGAAGGAACTTCCATACAGCCTCTCGAAGTTCTGAGCTTTGTGCTTCCGATAAGCACTTTACTTGTTAATTCTAACGTTTTCGTTATTTGTGCGAGGTACCTTGAGTTTTTTCGATCATGTAACTTTATGTTACCATGGACGATCGGAAAATATTGCTTGGTACTAACTCATAGCATTTATTCTTGGATAATGTGTTGCATAAATTGTATTTTGTGCAGGTGCTTATGTTATACGGATGTGTCGATGCACATTTCGTGTTGGTTTCACATTATACATTGGTTAATTTATTTTTGTGCAGGTTTTGTTGTTGCGGATGCGTCGACACATTCTCTTATACATTGGTTAATGTATTTTCGTGCAGGTTTTATTGTATAGATGTGTATGATACACATTCTATTTGTCGTTATACATTGGTTAATGTATTTTTGTGCAGGTTTTATTGTACGGATGTGTATGATACACATTCTATTTTCCATTATACATTGGTTAATGTATTTTGTGTTTTGTTGTTAATGTGTCAATACACATTCCGCTTGTCATTATACATAGGTTAATATATTTTTGTGCGTGTTTTGTTAACGTGTAAGATACACGCTCGCTTTTCGCTATACATTGGTTAATGTATTTTCATGCGTGTTTTGTTGTACGGATGTACGATACACATTTAGTTTGCCCCAATACATTGGTTAATGTATTTTTGTGTGTTTTATTATATGGATGTGTCGACACACTTTCGCGTGTTTCTTTGTTTGATTTCATGTATGATACACACTCATTGTCCTATGCATATGTCATTGTACATTATTGGTTTGCATTGCCATTGATGATTATCTCGCGTGTGTCCTGTTGACGGATGTACGATACATGTCTTATATTTTTGCATATGACATTGTGCTTTGTCCACTTGTATTGTCTGGATGGTTATCCCTTGCAGGTTTTCTATCGGTATTCAGATGTGTACGCCACATATTCCGACCATGCTTATTGATGATTCTACGCATTGCTCACCGATATTCTTTATTGCTTGTCAGCATTTCACGAAGTTTTCCGAATTATTTGCTATTTGCTATAGCTTTCACGGATTGTTATCAGTTTGGTATTTTATCACCCTTTTACCGCATTCTTTTACCACTTTTTTAGAGAGCATGAGAAGTAGGGTTTTTACTGCTTTCCTTGCCATGAGAAGTAGGAATAGAGATGCATGATGGGGTCTCCGTTGCTGGATCATGTCAGGAACCCCTCTGGTTTATTTAAAGACTCGTTTAGGGGAATTCCGTATATAGTGTGCTACTTGTGTTTGGTTTGTTTAAAACTCTGCCTATGAGTAGGTACTTTTCAGTAAGTTTTTACTATTTGTGCTTGCATAGCGGTGTGGTGGTTAGAAAACCTATTATGGCACCATCATTAAGTCCTAATGAGAAAGGCACGCGAAAAAGGGTTAGCAACCAACCACTGTCCAGTCCGTGTCATCCCAGCTCACGCGAATCGTGAAAGCTTCCTTTATCGAGTCATATATATATATATATATATATATATATATTGGCAAGGTTCCCTATTCTGGCCCTCCACGCTTTGTCTGGAATTCGCGTCGTCACACGCTGATACTCGCATTCGTATACTCTTCACACTTGGTAATTCATATCATGGCGTGAATCCCTTTCTCACAGAGAAAACTTCTGGTTGACTCGGAATTGCTCTCCTTGGCTATGGTTTTTCTCCAAAAGAAAGCTCCTGGTTGACTCGGGTGACGCGCCACCCTTGGGTATGGTCTTTCTTTCCTCTTCTCCCCACGCTTCTATGTATCATTTGTTTGTGCATTAGCATTGTTTGTGTGCTTTTTCCAAAGCACTTGCTTGCCTCATCCCTGTGTATCCCTTGGTTGGTCAACCAAGGTGGATATTAAGATAGTTTCCCCTAGGATCGCTCGGCTAGGATAGCTTTCGAGCTTAGACATCAGGATAGTCATCCATGCATGTCAACATATGTAGAGATTTCCTTTTCATCCTTGACTTAGGGCCACCTTTGTATGATAACATTAGGGATATAGCTAGATAGTTCCCCTTAGATATTTTTCTTCCCTTTTGCATATTAAAACTAAAACCGTTTTCTTTATCAAATCTCAAAACATGTTAATAAACTCAAATCTTTTTGCTAAGGTAAAAACAATTCACCAACTTCAATCCATTTTGTCTTCGGACCTTTTTATGAAAACCTTTTTGATAAGGGTGTTCCTTTCAAATCCAAGCGAATTGCTAAGTGTGCGAGTGGCCGAGCATGAGACTTTCGATAAGCTACAACGCCAAGCACGAATTACAATCATAATGACGGGAAATGAAATTTGTCATAAAAAACATTGCAACCCACCAAATAATTTTAGGAGAACTACATAGTGCTTTGATCCTTAATTGCACGAATGGGGTACATAGGCACTAAAGATTCGCAACCGCGGAAAGCACGACGAAAAAACCTTTCTTTTTGTACATAATACTTTGCATTCATTCATGTTACCTTAGGCATAGGTTGTAAATAGATACACACTCATTAGATAGAAAGTAGAAGTGGATACCGTAGAGTACTACGGACGTGTAGGGTGCTAATACCTTCCCTCGCGTCACTGACTCTCTTACCTGATCTCTTGGTCGAAAGACCATGATTTCTCTCTTTCAAATTTACTCGATGTTTTTCTTTCCTTTCGCGGAATAAAAAACGTTTGATGGCGACTTCATTGATATTCAATCTGATGATTTCACCAATTGTTTTAATAAAATGTCTTCTGTCATTGGAAATTGAGTTTCAAAACATGTATGGTGAATTGAATGAAAGTAATTTTTTTCTCAAACTCAACATTATTGATGAAATCAATGTACATTTTAATTTAAGCAATCAACGCACAGTTCATAACCAAAAATGTATTTTCGAAAATTTTCAATTCAGAATAAATTGTCATAAATTAAAACAAATCTCAAAAACGAAGAAATTGTATGTGTGGATGCAAATTGAAAATATATTTCTGATTTTTATGGATTTTTTTAAAATTTCACGTGATACGCTAGAAAAACATAGGATGGAAAAAGAAACCCCTAATTTAAACACAAAAACCTAACACTTGGCCATTAAACTCCATTGTTCAACTTTTTAGAAAATGTTGCAAAATAATATCATTTTAATTGAAAAAGAAAATCCCCAGTTTAAAATATAAATAAATAATTCGTGAATTCATATTTCAGTAATAACCTTAATAAGTCAAAAATTTATTGTAGTTTCAACAATCAAGTGCAATATTTCAAGGTATATAAATAAATATTGTCAGAAATTGAATCCTAGACCAGGAATTTACTCTTACTTAATTCAACTAACACATTTGTTGAACTACGATACTCAGTTTCTATAATTTGTAGCAGTATAAGACAAGTATTTTCCATAGGATAGTTGTTGATAGAGAGAAGATACGGTACAATTTGGACTATAAAATATTGAGACACATAGTGATGAATGAACGAGACTAGCGTTTCTTGGCTTTGCCATGAGAATTTGCAAGTTCTTTTTTCTTGGCTTTGCCATGAGAATTTGCAAGTTCTTTTTTCTTGGCAGCATTATTGGCTTTAACAAACCATGCAGGTGCTCTGTGATTTGCAGCATACTTGTAATCATAGAAAAGTTCCTCACCAGCTTCAATGCGTTCCTTAGCAAATATGCCTACTCTATGGTCTCCACGAACAAGCATACCCTATACAAAGTTCAATCATTGTCAGATCAATAATTGAGTATGTTCAAGATGCTCTTGTTTTAAATATAAACAAAGTTAAATGTAATCTGTCACACAATGAGTGACTCATTTGCAAAACAAGTTTTTAGACTGACCCTTGCATAACAGTTGGGTTTTAAGGAGTGGTTTGCAAACTTTAACTTGTCTCCTTTGCGATAAGCATCGATAACATACTGGAAGAAATCAAAGTGAATTTATAGTAAATTAATTGTCACTGTCTATAGACAAATAAGCATGTTTAAATTAAGGTAATAAAACAATAAGCACAACAGAGTAACCTCATCATCCAAGTCAAAAAGAAAAGAGAAGTCCGCACGCTCATACAATTTGCCACGCTTCTCTGCTTCTGTATGAGATATTAACTCACCTGTGTACTCTCCTAAAAAATCATCTTTGTTGGCAGGATTCTGAAATCAGTTCAAAATTAGTGATGAGAAACACTTTCACATCAATTTAGAATAAATATAATTATCAACACACTTCTTAAAACACATTTTTACGATGTGTTTTAAAGGGTTGAAATTCAAATGAATTTCAACCCATTAGATTAGAGTGAAATATTGTTTTGTTTGTATGATAATAATATAAAAACAAATGAATACAAACGTCTTAACCTTTAAGAAGACTCCCCATCCAGCAACATCAGACTTGGATAAAAGAAGCTGAAAAATAAAGATAACGTCATTATAAGACAAATCGTGCATTCATGAATTAAATATTTTAAAGAGCAAAAGGATTTTTACCCTTCGCTTTTTCCCTAAAAGAAGATTCATATTTTCACATTTATTTTCTCCATGAAGAGGTGGCTCTTCAAATGAACCATCACCACAACTGTATGTAGTATTCAAAGTTAACAATTAGAAAATAGAGAAAATTCTAAGATTTGGAGAGATCTTTTAAATTATTTAGGGAAGAAAAATGTTTATTCAATTTGAGATATGTAGCAACAAATAAGACAGGCTCATGCAAAAATATTATTTTAGTTCATAAAAAAGATTGTGGTTTAAAGAAAATCAAATTAATAGAAAGGTAAATTACCCAACCCAACAATTTCTGCAGACATCTGGGTCACATTCCCGATTTGCTGCAAAGCATGGACAGGTTCGTTTTCTGCATTGAGTTTTAACACAGTGGCATCCTCTGAACTGATTTCCGCATTGTTTAGCGCACCTCACGATAGAAAAGATAATTAATCCTTATCAAACATATTTGATAGACAACATAGTCCTCAGATATCCTTTTTCAAAACATAATTAATTGATAGACAACATACCTGCAATACTTTTCACAGCAATATCCATTAAGACGACAAGGACATTGTTTTCCACACTTTCCTTGACAATCACAAGGTGTATAATGCGGAAGGAGTGTGTTTCCTCCAGCATTCATATTTCCCGGCTTAGTTGGGGGGCGTTGAGACTTTGGTATATATTTATACTGCTTGCTCTTTCCTTTTTTTTTAAATGACCTTAAACTTGATGGCCTCTCATGGTCCTATAAAAAATCACTCTTAATGCAAAGAAAATTTGATGCTACATGGATAGATAACTACATTCTAAGAGTTGTCCAAATTTTTAGAAGAAAAAAGTTACAAAACAAATAACGTCAAGTTTCATAGATAAATGTACATGATTTTCTTAATCCTTTATCTAATAAAAATAACCCATAAAGAAAAGCACTTTACGCTATTACTTTGGACCACTTCCTTGTGCAAAGCCTGCCACTAGTTCAAGAATATAGAAGGATGAATTTATTTCTTTTTTTTTTTTTCTCTATTTGAGTATTTTGACGTGATGACGCAGATAGCATAAAAATAGTAGACTGGAGACAATAATGTATCTCAATAGAAAGTCAATATAATTAAAGGAGCTTAAAAATTTTAGACTAATTTGACGATTGTAGCTAAAATGTGTTTCTTCAATAAATTTCCAGACATCCTTTAGTATGTATGAAAAAATTAGCTATACAAACATCTTATATGCATCAAACATCTCCATAAAGTATGATCACAACCACTGAAAACTAATTTTAACAAAAAACAGTGAAGACTATACAAACTAATAGAAGATAAGGAAATGAATGCTGGCAATACTCACAGTGCACTTTGCATCAAATTTTCCATTTTCATCCATGGATCTACGGGCAGCCTCTTCAACACGCATGTAGCTGGCTATTTCCATGCAAGTCTTGAATCCAGAAAGTAAGTTTCGAAATATAAGACAACTGCAGGTCAATAAGAATGTTACAAGGAATAATACTATGATAGAACTTAATTCTTGCCCAAGAAACAAGAATGGTTTACAAATGTATATAAGCAGAAACGTGATAAAAAATAATTTATTGAAAAATAGTTCAATGTTTTCAACAACACAATAGAAATAATATGCACATGTAAATTCTAACTCAATACTAGAGAAATTGAAAAATAGAATTTGAGTTGATTCTATATCAATACTACAAAATAGACTTGTAAACTGAAGGATGTCTCTCGATTAGAAACACTTTCTCGGTATATATGTTCTCTATTGTGAAGCTCTCAATGCACCTCCCTCATGCGGAACATATTCCACTCACGTGCAGGACATGGATAACTGAAGCATGACCGTGTCGTCTTATAGCAAATGTCTCCACAAATTTTGAATAGACTCTGATCTGATACCCATTAGAGTTTGGGTTAGACTTAATTCAATCCTATAAATTTGATTTGTAATATGAGTGATATCACTCTTGGGGAGTCTGGAAAAGCAGAAGAAACGACAGGTCAATGCTCAAAAGCCACAAGAGTTTTATCTGCTCACACTTGAACCCAACAAAGTCACACTAAAAAATATTGCATTTGTCTTAAGTTATAGGATAAAACCCCCTTTCAAGTTTTTAACTGTACTGTAAAAAAAATATACTAATTACTTTTTTCCAATAACTTCTAACTATGTTATATCTATTTCAAAAATATGTAAAAATATTCTCTTCAAATATCTTACGAAAACTAACTAATTATTTTTTTCAAAAAGATAAATTTATAAAATAAAATAAAAAATCAATTGTCTAAAGTTAATCTCATTCTAGAATGTTATATCATAAAATTATTCTCTTCAAATGCTAGCAACAAACTAAGTACTACTAATTGCGATGTGAAAAATCAATAAAGATCAATACCTGTTTCTCCCAAACATTTCAATTCCCTTCAAATATAAATCTTTCTCTAAAGGTTTCCAATCTGATACAGTATGCATCTCATCAACTTGCCATTCCATTGAGTTGGATAATTGCAACAATTCTATTTTATCTGTGATTTCCGCACGTTCTTTGTTATAATCTCCTTTTGCAGTTTCTTTGCTCTCTAGGATTCGCTTCAGCTTTTTATGAGAATTTTGAGATTCACAAGGAAAAGTTGAGTCAGATGATGATAAGTCTGGGTCTGGCAGATCTGAGACCTTGACATCTGAATTGACATCTAAATGATAATCCATTTCAACATTTTCTGATTTTTTTATTTCTTTATCTGGAGAAGACTCTAGAGTTGGTTTTTCTGATGAAGTATTGACATCCTTTATCTGCAATTAATAAATATGAAGTCATTCATCTAAAACAAATTGGAAAGCATGTGTCATTAAATAATTAATAAAAATATAATGCATTAAATAATAAAGTTATCAGAAGTTGAAATCATTTTTTCAAGCTAGTGTGTGAAAAATTGAAATACTTTTTCTAGTAGCTAGCAGTGATGAATCTTGCCAAACAAACATTAATGTGAGTTTTTGTTGTCTATCCATTTGAGGTTAAGGTGGCTAAACAAAAAACTCATCTGTCAAATGGTAGAGGAATCAACAAAAAGAAAAGAAAAGTGTGAAACTTTGTAGTTATCCTTTTGAGGTTAAGGCAGTGAAACAAAAAACTCATCTTGAAATGGTAGAGGACTCGACAAGAAGAAAAGAAAAGTGACTCAACCATGTAACTTTCTTTTCATATTTATTCTTTATTTAATATATTAAGAAAAAGATGAAGACTCCAGTACCCTAAACTTTTATCAGGTAAGTATCCAACATCCATCCAATCACTCAATAACATCTTTTTTATAATTTAATTATTTTTAAACAACAATTAAGTCTTATTCCACTAAGGGGTCGGCTTCATGTATCAAATTTGTCATAACTTTCTATGGAAAATCATATTTCAATCCAACTTATTAATCTTGATATCTTTCTTAATAGTTTCTCTTAAAGTTTTTCTAGGTCTTCCTCTACCTCTAGTGTATGACTGCCCTCCATTTGATCTACTCTCTTTACTACAAAATCTACATGTTTCCTCTCTACATGCCCAAACACCTAAGTTTAATTTCCACCATCTTTTTACTATAGGTAACACTTTCTCAAATTCGGTCCTTTCTAATTTCATCTCGTTTGGTATTACCTCATGCAAGAAAATGATTTTAAATTTTGCATTAATTTTCTTTAGAATACCGGTACCAAACAAAACTCTAGATGCCAAAGAATATTTGTTTATTTGAGGGATGTTGCGGAAACTTTCGGCTCCTTAAAAGGTTTTCCACTGCTAGCTAGTCTCACAAACAATTAAGGATTTCTAAAGTAGTCCGTAAGGCCTAATCGACTGTCAATGTTAAAATTGCTAGACAAGATTTTCTCTGTAGTTATTGAAGGAAATTTGAAATTCCAAAACACAATTTAATAAATAAAATGTATCAACAATGGAAAATAGAATATATTCAATTTACTGATGAGGAGAGAATATTGTAGAAAGGAAATACACTAAAGTCTAAATCTACTCTAGAGTCAAGCTCCTGGGAGAAGAAGAAAACCTTATCTATGCCTAATCATAATATCATAATGGTTCATTCCAATATTTCTTGCATGATCACTGAAATCCACTTACCTCACTATATATACTTACCACACTCGTTACATAATAACCCTTTTTTTCCTAATGGACCCTTACTCGGGTCTCTATCAGTTACTCAAAATCTTCTTTGTATTTGGGAGTTTTCAGGCAGTATTTATAACTATCTACATTTCAGCCGGAATAAAAATCACAAGTAATAATCCGTTTAGGTTCATCCTCTGAACTTCATCTTTGAAATGTTGAGCAAGGTGGAGAATCATTAGCATTATTGTTTGAAAATTGTAATCAATTAGAAAATAAAATGGATGGATAATTAATTAACGGTGCAAGGCACGTAGATGTATCACACATAGATCATAGAATGTGAATCATTTGAAGGAACATAAGATTGTCAAAGGTTGATAAAATTACATGAAACACCAAGCAAATAAGAAGAAAAATACCTTAAGGTGACAATTATCACTGCAAGGTTTACTCTCACCTTCTGGTTTATTCCAAACTGATTGCTTTTCACTCTATGAAATAAATTTTTGTCAATTTACTGATAGAAACATAAGTTTAGAAACAAATGTAGAAGATTTTTTCCTTACAGGATATGTTAAGGGTTGTGAACATCCATGTAAAGGACAATCATAGATCTGTAGGGAATTAGAAAAGCATAAACACAAGATATTTTATATTAAACATAAAGATGACGCCAAGAATATGCTAAAAATATAGTTTTTTATATTTACCATGCAACGACGACAGAAAAAGTGATCAAAAGTACTTAAACTGGCACTCAAACTTTCGTCCAAACATATTCCAGTAATAGATTCACTTTCTCGAGAATTTTTAGCATGCATGTCCTTTTCCTTGAGATATTTATACCTCTCCTGCATAAAAATGATTGTTAAAAATGAGTGTTTTTAATATTCACCTTTAAAAAAATAGTTTAAAGGTGGATCATTGAAGTCGATTGAATATAAAATATTAATACAATTTAGTATTGTTATTGTTACTATTAATAAAACTTAATATTATTGCAAATTGATATCAAGAGCAATGAAACTTCGTTCGCAGAGGCGATTTCTTTTGGGGTAAAGGGTCCGAATACAGTTTCTTGGGTTGGTTGGTCTATGGTGTGCAAGCCTAAGAGTAGGAAAGGTCTTGGGGTGAGGGATCTTTGCCTGTTAATATGACTTGGGAAAGTGACACTAGAGGGTCATTATTTGGGGGCTGGCTTTATGGCGGAAGGCGGTCACAGCTAGATACGGGTCCAACTTTTTTTACCCACTACGCTGGTAATTGGAGCTATTCCAGTCTACCTCTTCCGGGTGGAAAGTTATTTCTCTTCTCGGAGCAGACCTTGATTCAACCTCGGACTAGTTTTTAATATGCTATAAAACAATAACAGTACAGGAATAGAAGTATGATGAATATGAGTAGGGTGTATTATTATTGAATCAGAACGGTTAAAATGGATGGAGAGAATTCTCCTTGGAGGAAATGGAAACAGAACAAAGGTGACCCTCAAGAGAGAGCACCTTAACTGATGGACTGGGTTTGACTGGAGTTACAAATCCTCTGCATTCACGCTGTCATTCATTTCTATTCTTCTGATCAAGATCAGACGGTTGTGATTTAAGAAATGTATTTTTAAAGTCGTTTAATAAAATTTAAATATATTTGTTTTAAACTGTCTGATTAAAATCAAACAGTCACAATCATCTTGACTGCGTGATTGCGTGAAAAACTTGACAGCTGAGAATCATTTTCCTTACTGATGTGAGAACAACCTCACACTCAGCCCCTTTTCCCTACTCATGAATTGCTTACCTCACTCTCACTGCCCTCCTCTTTTTATGTAATTATGACCCTGATTCTCAATCACTGCCAGCTGTCCCTCCTTGCTCATGTGCACCCTCTCCCATTTTATCACTTCTCTTGTAGACATGTTTAAACGTTTTCCCATTTTACCTCCTTAGGCTGAACTTGCAACTCACATTCCTCATTTAAGCACTGTGGTAGTGCCTGCACAGTGAACCCTGCTCCCACTGTTTTTTAACTGCGGTACATGAAATACAGGATATATTTTAGAATTAGGGCGAAGTCCATTTATAGGCGACCTGACCTATCTTCTCAGTAATAGCAAATGGCCCATAAAACCTTGGACCCAATTTCTCATTAGGCCTGTTAGCAAGGGATTTGAACCGGTAAGGTTGAACTTTCACATAGGCCATATCCCCAACATCAAAAACCACCTCTCTTCTTTTCTTGTAAGCCCATTGTTCCATCAGATTACGGAGTTGATTCTTCTGCTCACCCAACAGAACATCTCTTTCAAGCAATAATTGATCCACTCCCTGACTCTAGCCCCCACTCTAGGGTAATTGATGATAGTTGGTGCTTCTCTCCCGTACATGGCCTTAAATTGGCTCATGCCAATAGAAGAATTAAATAAAGAATTAAACCAGAACTATGCCCAGTCTAACCATTTCACCCATTGCATAGGTTGCCCATTCACAAAACACCGTAAATATGATTCCAAGGTGTGATTAGTTACCTTTGACTACCCATCCAACTGAGGCTGATAAGCTGAAGTGAATTTAGGCTTAGTTCCTACCAACACCTTCTCAAAGCAGATTGATGCAGCCACCACCTTCTCTTCATTAGGAATATGGTTGATCTCAAAATAACACTCACCTCGATTAATCCACCCATATGGATCATTGACGGAGAAATACAGTACCTCCAACCGTTGCATTCGATCCTCCCGGTGATCCAACCGTCGTTCGCGTTCCAATACTACAGCTGTTATTCATGCTTCTTGCACACCTTCCTCCACTTCAATCATCGCCAGTGTTTCAACCAACTTCACGTTCAAGCTATCAAGGCATATACCTAGCGGTCCATCAATCAAACTATCTCGATCAGAAAGCTCATCCTTCGAGCGACATCCAGTAGTATTCGTGAGTTTAGATTGCAGCTCAAGGATTTTGATTTTGATCCACTTGCACAATCCAGACAAAACCCAAACTCCTCTCGGCTGCGCGCCCGCACGCGAACTTCGATCACCGTTCTTCGCATTGAAAACCAATCGTCCACGAAATGGGATCGAACAGTTTGCGTGGAGGAATCACCCCAAGCTCGATGACGTGCGGGGAGGAGGAATCGCCAGCGCATTCATCAGATTTCCAGTCGCAAAATCGGTGTTAACCTCCAGCAGACACAAGACTGAGGGAGGAACATTTTCGAATGAGCAACCGTCAAAAATGAGCCAGATCATTCCATTTCCCAGCGCCGTCCAGCCACCGCCCAATCATGGAAAATTGCAATCTTCTTCGGTAAATCAACGGCAGAAGATCGATCAACACCGTTATGTATGATATATGTATGATGACGCTCATGATATTTTATTTTGAGACTTTAAAGACTCATTGTTATTTGGAAAGATTGATTAAACGCATCATCCATAAACCAAAATGTTAGATGTAACATTCGTCATCAGCAATAAGATTCAAATCAATTAACCATCCATTAACCAACCAAACCAAAACCATGAGGCCATCCGGCTGGCCCCCACATTGGGACTGACAACAGAGATCGACACTGTCTTAAGACCGATCAGTACATCAACGATCAACACATGTCCACCATACCACCATGTTTTCCATAGTGCATTCGCCTTCCAGAAGACAATTTCATTCAACACACGGCAGATGATCCATCTCCAACGACATTGTCGAGACCATCTCATCGCTCTTTCTTCTTCAGTGAACTTTCGCCAGTTCATCGCTCATCTCGGCAATGTAGACCCTTCCCTGCCTATCTCATTTCAGCATATTGGTCCGCGCTGCAAGCTTCCAACCCAAATCTTGGTTTCAAGATGTTAATGCTTTTCTTCATGCCCTTTCTTCATCTGATAGCTTCCCCTGCGAACTGTCGACCAGAACATCCTTGTCGCCAGAGCCTTCATCTTCCTCATTTGTCTTCCCCGCTAACCTTCCTCGAGATTCCGGATCTCCACTGAATCGAGCCAGTTCAATCTTCTTCCATCTTCCAACGATTTCGCGTATTTCATCGAACATGAGTGACATTGATGATCAGCACCATCACATAGCTTGATTGATCTTTCTATCCCTCATCGGCGATAAGATCTTCTCCACTTCGATCCCTCCCCTATGCCAGTCCCCGATCTTTCATTATGACAAACCTAACAGTTTTCAGGTCTGGTCATTTTCCATTGGATATCCCAACCGCCTTGCTGCAAGCCTGGGTTATAGTGAAACTTGTAGAGTTGAAAGAATGGTAACGCCTGGGTTATAGTGAAACTTGTAGAGTTGAAAGAATGGTAAACAAGTTTAGAATTTAGGATATGGTAAACTTGTTTACCATTCTTTCAACTCTACAAGTTTCACTATAACCCGAGGCTTGCAACAAGGCAGTTAGGATATCCAATGGAAAATGAACCAAGACCTGAACACTTAGAGAGCTTCATCATACATAAGTTTGGCCAAAAGGATCGCAATGAAGTAAGAAAGATCCAAGAGCTGGACTCAAATTCTAGGAAAGCAGAGTCGATCAGAGAGGTGGAATTGATGGAAGATCTTATCGCTAGTGGGTGATAGAAAGAGTACAAGAAATCAAGCTACCTTATTTTGTGGAGGTGCTTTTGATCATCCGTAACTGTGATCACTCATGTTCCGATAGAAGAAAATACGAGGCTTCAAGAAATCATTAGGAAGATGGAAGAAGAAAGATTGGAGCTACAAAGCTCGAATTCTCGCATTTCTCTCAAAGCGGAAGATCTGGAAGCTAATCTCAAGGAGGTAAAGGAAGAGTTAGCAGGAAGGAGAAGACAAAATGAGGAAGATGAAGAGCTCCTATTGAGGTATTCTGAAGACTTGAAAAGTGCTGCTAGTGGGGCAAGAGTTCTTCGTCGACAGTTGAGAGTTGCTCAGCAACAAAGAGGGAGAGCTTATCAAAATGAAGAAAGGGTTGTTAAAGAGAAAAAAGCATTGAAAGCTAGCATAGACCAATAATATGCTAGAAAATGAGAGCTACAAAGGAAGAAGTCTACATTGCCCGAGAGTTGGAAGCGGTTGAACTAGCTGAGAAAGTTCAAGAGCTGAACATTACAAGAGAAGAGACAAGAATAGATGCTTATGAAGGCCTCGAGAACAATGTCGTGGTGGATAGATGAGATTCATAATCTAAACCGTGTGTTGGATGAAAAAGATGAAATTGTGTCCTTTCTAGAAGAGCAGAATGCACATTTCTATGGAAATTATAGTGGTATGGTGGACATGTGTAACCGCTTGATCGTTGATGTGCCCTGGAGACTTAAGTCGGTCTTAGAAGACCTCAAGGTAATCGATACCTCTCGTGAGCGAGTTCCTTTTCTTTGTCAAGATGTGGTGAACCTTCAGGCGTAAACCGAGATTAAGCCTCGCATGGACAACATTTTTAGCAATTTGTCTTAGTTGAATATTTGAATTTAATGGTTAATGTAATGATTTAAATTTCAGTTTGAATCTTATTGCTCTGTTTGAACTTGATCAGCAATGTAGTTACATCTAACATTTTGGTTTATATGAGATTTCAGTGATTTGCAGTTTAATCAATCTTTCCTCAAATGCTTATTGTTAACTAATGAGTCTTTAAAGAGTCCCTGAAAATAAAATGTACAAAAACATATCATGGGCATGCATACATACCCCATAACATATCATACATAACAAGGTGTTGAGATCACTTTTACTTCTACCGCTGATTTTCTTCTACAAAGAGATTGCGATTTCTACATTCACCCACGCATAAGAAGCAACCGAAAAGACTTATGGAGAAGATGAAGTCGACGAGCCGCCACGGGACAAGGATGGACGCCGCGCTGGGCAACCGATGGAGATGATACAAACCATGGCCCCGCAAAGAAGAGGAGTTAAGAGTTGTGAGGCTCGCAGCCATCGCCGGCGAGTCAAGTTGTTCCTCCCTCAAGGGAATGTTGTATCGGAATTAGTTCGAGGTTAACACCGGTTTGCTTGACTTACCGGAGAAAATCAGTCGCCAGATGAATCACGCCGGCGATTCCTCCTCCGCCACCCACACATCGTCAAGATCCGAGCTCGGGTGATTCCTCCACCAGCAAGAAGACTGTTTCGATCCCATTTCCTGCATGAGGAGGACGACTTTGAAGATTGGTTTTCCAACATCAAGAACCAACAAGTTGATCGAAGTCACGATGTCGAGGAGCGATGCAAGCCTTCGAGAACCAAGGAGTTTTGGGTTTTGACATGTCTAACTTGGGATTGGTGCAAGGAGTGAAGATTCCTCCCAAATTCAAAATCCTTGAGCTTGCAAAGTACAAGGGCAACTCTTGTCCTAAAACTCACTTGAGATACTACTTTAGAAGAATGTCCGCTTATACGAAGGATGAGAAACTCCTGATGCATTTCTTTCAGGATAGTTTGACTGATGGACCGCTAGATTGGTATATGGGCCTTGATAGCTCGCAGGTTCGAATGTGGAGAGAGTTGGTTGAAGCCTTTGTTCAACACTACGGCTTTAATACTGATATGGCATCTACAAGAACCCAGCTACACAACTTAGCCCAGAAGAAAACTAAATCTTTCAAAGAGTACGCGCAAAGGTGGCGCGAGGTAGCTGCTAAAGTTCAACCCCCTATGGTAAAACGCGAGATGGTAGAAATGTTTACCGGCACACTAGATGGGCCTTACTATGCCTCTTGCAGTCTGACCAGTACTTTCGCTGACATGGTGATGTTTGGTGAAAGGGTTGAGATGGGGATCAAGTTGGGAAAGATTCAGGATGTTAGTACTGACAAGAACCAAGTTGGTGGCGCCAAAAAGTCTTTTGGTTGTTGAGATAAAGTTTGGTTGTTGTTGTAAATCCCTTCTCCTATAAACATGTTTAAACGATTTATCAACATGTTTAAACGGCGGTTTATCAGTTTTCTGATGGTGTGGTGAATTTGGTCCATGACTTTCCAGAAGGACTGTTAGGTTGGGGGTGCCTCTCGCAGAGAAATTCCAAAGACTTTATCGTGTTTCAATTCAGACTAGAGAGTCTATATGATTGGTCATATGGTGGGTGGGAGGGTCATGGATCTTAGATGAAGGAGAGGTATGTTGGAGGAGGAGTTGCTTGTCTCATTGTTTACGACTCTGAATGGAGCTCATCTGTCCCATGATGAGGACACTTAGTTGTGGAAGCACGACTCTTCGGGCATGTACTCAATTAGTTTTGTTTATTTGGTGCTTCCGGCGGCTGCCCGTGTGGGGGCGGCTACTTGAAAGAGATGATTAAGATTTTGTCGTGTGGAATGTTGGGTGCCCAATAAGGTCAAAGTTCTTATTTGGCAATTACTTGAGGATAGAGCTCCAACTCGATCAACTTTTGCAACTTGTGATTTTATGTAGTGTGTTTAGTTGGTTAAGATGGGAGATGGTGATGCCTTTGAGTGGGAAGAGCGTTAGATCCGGGTTGGCTTTGATTTGAAAGTTGGTCGACTCATTTGTAAATCATGTAATGACCTAATCTTCCGAGAAAGGATTATGATTGTTCAATATTTGATGGATAGTATTTTTTTTCCACCGAGTGGTTTCTCGCTAGATCCGGGATTTTAATATTCTCACTGAATGGGAAGGGAATCTCACTAGTGTTTGGTCCGATAATGTTGTGTTGTTGGCGGTGGAGATTCAGTCTGAGCTTGGCCCTTGATTCAGCGCCCTTTGGTTGATTAACCAGTGGTTCTCTCTACTCTTGTTGGCTTGTGCTAGTGTGGTGGTGTTGGCATGTTCTGGGTGTGATGGTTTTGTTGTTTTTCTTGTGTTATTTTTATCTGTTTTTTTTTCTTCTCATTTTTGTACTTTCTGTTTTGGTTCAGAATACTCCTAGTACTACTTTCCCAGCACTACTTGTAACTGCTTTTTCTCTATATAGTATTTTTTGCCATTGGAATCTCTTTGCAATGAGTACTAAGGTTAATGATTATCATGAAAACATTAATGTATGTTATACATTCAATTTTACCTGAATCTCTGAGTAGGTGCCCCCAATACAGCTCTGAACAACACTTAAAGCTTCCTCGGTAAAATTGTGTTCCTCAAATGCCATCCTAATATATTCAATAGACAAATAGTAGTTTTAGTAAATGAGAACTTAAAAATGAAGTGGAAAAGTGATGCACAATGAGTTTATATATGGTGTTAAGTTTAAACATTTTGTTGTGTGCCAAAATGATAAAGGACTTATTCAACTACAGCTCCAAGGAAAAACATTGGAGAACCAGCAAGGCATCTATATCATTACAAAGTTCAACATGGAAATCTCATAATGTATGGGTTGGGTCTAACTCATCCCTACAAAACCGGCTTAAAAATTGACTTGTAAGATGAGGATTGCCCTCACTTATTAAACACAACACAGGTCATATATCTAAGCAATGTGGGAGTAAATTCAGCCCTTCAAAGCCAACACAACGAAGAAGTTAGGGGATGCAATGAAGGAAAGCCAAAGTGCCGCAATTAAGGCGACTACGGGCGGACCGCAATTAAGGCGGAAATTCCAACAGGAAATTGAAGATTTATATCACTTATAACAACAAATACTGCAACTAGGATCTCTAGCTCTTATGGTTATTTTATACTTATTCACATACAAATAAAACTTCTAATGTAAGTATAATAATACATCTCCATTTTGATTTACCATAGAATTTGGTCTTCACCCTGAGAAAAATCATGTTTAGCTTCTATATTCTCTTCGCACTCTTCTTCGGTGTCACTACATATCCTTGTCTCACCCCCATGTTGATAGTATATGTTTCTTCTAGCCGCAAATGATTGATCTTTGGTCATTCTCTCATTCCTATTTTGTGCAAAAGATTTTAATAAAGCAATAAATACACAATGAAAATAACACATGAATGATGGCATTAAATATATATTTTAAAGTAGAATCGAGTTTAAGAATCAACATGTGTTTTCAATTTTTAAAAATGCACATTATAGGATTTCTAGATCTTTAAAATGTGAAAATAAGACTCACCTGGCCAAATGTAACCAAAATGTATATGGAGGTAGCTTTTCAGTTTGTGGTAACTTGAAACTTTTCTCAAAGGATACATCTTGATTTAGTATTTGTTCTCTCCTTCCTAAACCTTGACGGAAACCACTAAACTTACTGACAGGATTGTCAATTCTTGAAGAAAGCATTTCAGCGTTAACTTCCTCGGTCTGTAATGAGGTATTTCTTGACACCGCTGCCATGACCTCGGAAAGTTGAAATCGAAGATGCTCCCTATTTATCCAAAGTTTATCCTGAGGAAATTAAAAATTAAAGCAAAGTTAAATATCAAGGTGAACAAAAAGAACCCTTGTCCACCTTTCATATAGAAACTGGGAAAATAAATTCAAACAACAAATAATTAAGTATCTCAATCATACAACTAAAGTAGGAAAAAAAGGCAAGAAAATGGGAGAGCTCATTATGAAACACTAAACAGCTAATTTGAAACATGATTTAGTTTTGGCAGACTATTCTCAACATTGAATTATCCAATTTTCTACAAAATAAATAAAGAGGAAATCAACCGATAATTCCATAAAAACAAATTAACTCAGGACCAAGTATGTAAATGTCACTAGTAGATCAACTTGATTTCCCTCAATTTACAATGAAATAGAATTCTTGTAAACATAATGACACAAAAGCTAGATCGATTCAAATAATCACCCACCCAATTGAACTTACTTTAATTGATTTAAATCGCTCGTCTTGGATCTTTTCTTTTAACGAATATACTTTGTTCGTCAAGATTTGACGATCATCAATAGCTGCCTCCCCATGTTGTTTCTGTCCATGGAATAAAATATCACTAATACATAGAAATATACGTGCATCTACACAACGATTCGATGAAATGATTATTTGGTTACAACACTTCTTGATCTTATTAGAAGAAGAAAAAAAGTAATATGCAATCGTCGGAGTTGAATTTTGAAAAATCACTACCATATATAAGAAAATGAGAAATGAAAACCTAAAAGAAATGGAATTAAAGAGAGCAAAGTAAATAGGAGAATGAAAATCGATACGAACTTTAGATCTTGATGTTGAAGTTATGCTGTTTGAGGCCATTGATGAATCGAGAAGAGCGCAATGTAACTTCGACGAAAGCAGAAGAATCAAGAGCGTTAACTGAACAAAGGAAGCAATACCACCCTTTAAATATGAGGAAAAAAACCCGGCATTGCACAATATCCTCAATATATAAAATGTTTTTTTAGTAAAATAATAATTAATGCATCTTGAGGCTTTACTTGTTACTCCTTATTTTCTATGGGCTCTTGGGCCACCACTGTAATTGCCGGTATTTTTTCCTTCAAAATTATATTTGTTACTATTACTACAATATATGAAATTTAGTATATGACATTGTCTTTTTTAAATCAAAATATTTTAAAGAATACCATTTGAACCACAACCCAAGGAGTCCATTTAAAAGACAATTGGAGACAACTTCATGCTTTAGGAGCATCCCACTACTACTATCCTACAAACACCAAGACAACAAAGTCTAATACACACAAGGGCCATCGGTATTTCAATACCAAAAAACAAATACCAGCTAACTAAACAAGGATTATGGCACCGGGAACTAAGAATAGACACCAACAACAAAACGAAAAACTGGCTAAAGACCAAAGGACGGGCTCGTTACCATTTAATCCTCGTCAAAGGATAACCGTTCAGCACAGTCAAACAAAATATCCTTTATTCCATGCATTTCCAATTACAATTAAAGGGAGGCACTTTACCACACAGTCCTAGTATAGATATGCAATTTAGGAACTCAAGTCTACAAAGCAAGTAAAGAAACTTGAAATTTATACCTTTGTAATCAGTTCTGCTGAACTAACTCATATTTCTTCTCTTAGTTCCCTGATAGCAGCATATGTCAGAAACTCACCTTCATCAATACCACAAGTATTGGGAAAGCCTAATAGAGAACCAATGTGAACAAAAAAAGATATCCCTACACAAGTATTTGTTACAACAAAAAGGAGTATGCTATTAAACTCATATACTGAATAAAAAACTAAATTTAAATAAAAAATATATAAATGCACAATATAGAAACATTGTTAAAAATAATAATAAAGATTCAATTACTAGAAATGATCAAAACAAGGGACAGTTACATCTTTTCCGCGCCAAGAAGAATATGACGAAAACATCATTAGTACTATCAAAAAAGAACGTATTAGTAAGATTCAAAATTTACATAGTTGATCACAATGAATTAGAATTTTCTCTTCAAAGTGAAAAAGTATAGGAATTAACCAATGCTTTCTCCTCAACCTCTTCCCACATGAGCAGTCTCCCAAGCAGCCTCCTCGTGTCATTCATCTTCACACAAGAAAATATCATGATTCATGAGAATCAACACATGAAACCAATTATGAAATGTACTTAATTTTCAGAGATTAAGAATCAAGACATAAAATCAATGAAATAAAGGTATAAAAAGAAATAAGTAAGCATGATAACATCCAATAAATCTGATTAAGTTGAAAGAATTGATTTTTTTCCATTTCCTACAATTATATAGATTATTCAATTATTGTATACTACATAGACAATTGGATTCTATGTGTATCAAAATTGTATACCTAAAAAATGAATGAAATGAATGAGAGAAAGATGCAGAAAGAGTAGCTCGGAGGTTGGAGCTACGATTTCAATGGCGGGAAAGGGAGATTGGAATGTGGAGAGAGGTTGGAGGCGGAGCATGGTGTTCTGAGGTGTGCGAGGAAGGAGAAGAAGAAGAAGAAATGGTTTGTGAGAGAAGAGAGTATAAACCCTAATTTCTCTTCCTCTGGAGATTCTAATTCCTTTGTTACTGATATTTTAAGAATGGTTTCTTTAATATCATAATCCATTCTACAGCAACCAACCATAATCGGTTACTCAGGTGCATAGATTAGAGTAAGAATTTTTTTTTGAATAGCTATGTTTTTTTAGAAAAATTCAAAAATAATCATGTTTTCAAAATATTTATACAAATGGTCATTTTTCAGGTTTTTTTGCACTATGTCGCTACTGGGAATGGCGACTACCCTTAAAATAGAAGCAAGTCGCCATTGGGAAGGGCGACATCTCTTAAAATAAGGACCAAGTCGCCAGTTGGAGTGGCGACATCCTTTAAAATACAAATTTTTGCTTTTTACTCTATAAATAGTAGTGCAACTCATATCCTAATCCCTGCATCAGGTTTATCAATTTCTCCATATATTTGTGGTCATGGCATCCCCTAGACCTCCGCCATGGCAGCGAAGCTCATCAAAGCGAACCGATCCTGAACCAATTATTTTTAAGAAGGGATGGGCATGTTATTTTTTCTCATATCAAACCCCTATTGCAAATGAAATTTTGGAACATCCATTCCTTTGAGCAACTGAAAAGAAAGTCCATGTCTTGGTTAGAGGGAGAATATAAACCTGGTGAAGTCATAAAAGGATTCAAAGGCTTAGAACAAGGACCTCACTTGAAACCGTAGAAACGGTACGTTGGTGGGATGAAGTTGAAAACAACATTGATGTCATCCAAATGATGCATGGATTAGATGACATAGTGTTAACTATTGTAATTTCGTAGACTTTAAAGGTTGTTTGTGTTGTCGTTTTAGTATTTGTGTTGTTGTATTTTAGTCTTGTTGTTGTTGTTTAATTATTGTAGGCATCTGTGTTGTCGTTGTTCTTATAATTGGAATTAAAAAGTAAAAGTACTTTTCATTGATGAAAAAAATTACAAATACTTGTGAATCTAAAATTTATCTAGTGGAACTAGAGCCATGGTGTGGACACTTTTTATTATGCCCGACCGACGACATACACTACACTTCCTCCGCATTTTCTCAATGGCGTCCATTTTTATGCGCTTGTTGTTTGGTCGATCTTTTTATTGCCGCATCAAATCGTTATGCCAAACAATTTCCCCGTCATACTCTGGCCAATATGCCTTCATTGCTACCACTGGAAAGTTGTTGTTGTATACATTGAGCAGTGTTTCAACCTTGTATATGGGGAAAATGTTACTATTTCCATCTTGTGCAATCGCCATCAGTAACGTCCCCTTGTATTTGTCGTACAACCAAGTTCTCATTAATCAATAATCGATTTGCAAAAAGAAAATCTGATGATGCAAGGACGAAACGCCCAGAAAAGTCTATGGAATATTCCATTACCATCGAGAGGAGTTCCGTCTGAGGATTGTGCCGGCAAGGTCTCCATTATAACAACGGTCCCAGGTGAATATAATTTTAGTGCAGCCAAGTATCGCAGAAGTTGTTTGTATGATTCCTCCCGCCATCAGAACACTTCAATAGCCTTGGTTTTTGCTAGCCAAGACTTTTTGTAAGACAGACTGTATTTGAACACAGAAACGCAATGGGAGATAATTGTCTTGACCTTCTAATGGCTAGAACTACTAATGGTTAGAACTTCTAATGTCTAGAACTTCTAATGGCCAAAACTTCTAATGGCTAGAACTTTTAATGGCTAGAATTTCTAATGGCTAGAACTTCTATTGGCTAGAACCTCTATTGGCTAGAACTTATAATGGCTAAAACTTCTAATAGCTAGAACTTCTAATGCCTATAACTTCTAATGGCTAGAACTTCTAATGGCTAAAACTTCTAATGGCTAGAACTACTAATGGCTAGAACATCTAATGCCTATAACTTCTAATGGCTAGAACTTCAAATGGCTAGAACTTCTAATGGCTAGAACTACTAATGGCTAGAACTTCTAATGGCCGAAACTTCTAATGGTTAGAACTTCTATTCGCTAGAACTTCTAATTGCTAGAACTTCTAATGGCTAGAACTTCTAATGGCTAGAAATTCTATTCGCTAGAACTTCTAATGCCTAGAACATCTAATGCCTAGAACTTATAATGGCTAGAACTTCTAATGGCTAGAACTTCTAATGCCTAGAACTTCTAATGCCTAGAACTTCTAATGGCCAGAACTTCTAATGGCTAGAACTTCTAATCGCTAGAACTTCTAATGGCTAGAACTTCTAATGCCTAGAACTTCTAATGGATAGAACTTTTAATGGCCAGAACTCTTATTTTCACAAAATCATATTATTGTCCAAAGGATCCACTAAACTATCCATTGAATGCATGCATTTAAGAGACATTGAATGCATGCATGTAAGGCAATTGACAAGACAATACAAGACATAAAATATACTCTTAATTCAATAAACTATCCATTGAATGCATGCATCTAAGAGACATTGACAAGATAATACAAGTTAGCCTGTCTATTACACATAGTACTAGCTATAAATTATGCATGCATGCCACTTCAAGATTCCCTCACAAGACAACACAATATTGTATGCATATGATAAATATTGACAAGACAATTGCATGCCTCTAACACTAGCATGTCTATAACCATATGTTTGAAGAATCTCTCATGCATGTCTCTCTCTCACGCACACCTTCCCAAGTCTGATCAATTATACCTTCTTAAAAGTTAAATTTATTTTTATAGAACACTAATTACACTAATAGTCAATAATATTTAATACACTAATATACACCAACTAAATTTAGTACACTAATTACAATTTTAAATTGTCCTATTTTCACAAAATCATATTATTGTCCAAAGGATCCATTAAACTATCCATTGAATGCATGCATCTAACAGACATTGACAAGACAATACAAGTTAGCCTATCTATAACACATAGTGCTAGCTATAAATTATGCATGCATGCCACTTCAAGTCAACAGTCACGCATGCCACTACAAGGACTGAAGTTTACATATTTATAGTACCAAAGCAAGTCGCCACTTGGAGTGGCGGCTACACTCCATGTTTGTACTATGTCGCCATGCTGAGTGGCGACTTGTTGCCACCTTAGAATTCCTCCAATGCATGGGTCGTGTCAATGAGGAGTGAAAATTAGTTGAGTGGAAAAGTCTATAAATACCAAGGACTTTCACATCATTTCCATCATTCACAAACGTTTTTCATCAGTGCAATACACACCTTTTGCAGAGAGATTTTCTTACTTTCATAATTGCAATCATGTCTCTTCTCACCATGGGTGAATCCCACAGAGGAACTAGGAGGAATGTTGTCGCGTTTGTAAGTTTTTCTTCTAATTTTATATTAATTCATTTGTTTTTCATAGTTCATTTTAATTATTGTCTATATTATTTTTTTAGGATGTCAAAAAGTTTAGGGTGCGTTCACATCCTATGGAATCTCCCGACCCATGGATTGTCCCTTTGGTTGAGCGTGTCGGCTTCAAAAATGTGATGCATATCGTAAATGCATCTATTGATACAAAGTTCATACTTGCTTTGTGTGAACATTGGAGACCGGAGACTCACATTTCATCTACTAACGGAGAATGTACCGTCACACTTGAAGACGGTACATGTTGTGGGTCTCCCAATTCATGGTAAGCTGTTGAGGAGATGCAAAGAACTAACGACCTTTGTCTGCAAATGTTAGGTGTAGATCTTGTCGAGGGAACAAAAGGTGCAAAAGGTAGGGGCCAAGGTATTAAACTATCGGCCCTTAAATTCTGTTATGACTCTCTTATTTTGAACGAATATTCGTCTGACCAAGAAAAAATAATAAAAACAAGAATATATATTATGTTATTATTTGGAAACATGTTATTTCCCGAAGGCACAGGAAATAACATCAACTTTATGTACTTGTCTTTGCTTGGAGACATAGATAACATTGGGAAGTATAGCTGGGGTTCCGCGGTATTGGTGTCATACCCCAAAATTTGCCCTCCATCTACTCAAAAGATTTCATACATCTATGCTCAAGGATTCCTCAAGAGTTGATCAGACAAACTCTCTCCTAGACAATCAACCCAAACTAGGGTTTGGTATCTCTCAAGTCAAGATGGATTTCCAACACCTCCAATGGTCTTCATGCTTCCTCATATGCTTCAAAGATTCTCCATGTCAAGTTTCAGGCCTCACAAGTCAAGTTTCGCATAATTGCTCGATGGTCGAAAATCTGTGTATTGACAAAAAGTCAATCGTGGTCAACATACAATCAAAACTTCGATTTTTGGTCAACATCCTCATTTTGAAGTTACATTCATCATTTGATCAAGGGTTGATCATGATTCATCAAGAAAACTCAAGATTTGCCCAAAAGTCAAACTTTCTAAATTAGGTTTCTAGATGAAAAGTCAATCGAACTTTGACCGATCATAACTTTCTCATACTTTCTCGTAAATTTTTCCACCACCTCTTGTTTTGAAGGAAATTCAATTTCTACAACTTCATGTCTCACAAGAATGTCCAAAAATGCTTCATTTGAGAGGTATAGCTCAAAACATTACAGTCATTTTCAAAGTCAACAAAAGTCAACTTTTGTTTTGAAGATATTTTGAGCATGGTAACTCCAATTGAGATGAGACCAAAGACATTGGTTAGAGGACTCTTAGAGCTTTCCAAAAGTCCAAGAACACTCAAAATGTGGAAAATTGAGCAAGATACACTATTCGAAGTTGGGGAATTTTGGACAATTGCAAAAAGGACATATTGGTCAAATTGCAAAATTTTCCAAATGGGCCTATAATCTTTTGATCCAAACTTGTTCATGACCTTGTTCTTGACCCATAAATGCTTGGCCTTGGTTATTTTCTATTTTTATGATTTATACTTGAATTTTATAACATTTAATTCAAAAATAAATTATATAAAATATGAAAATTAAACATTTTTTTCAAAAGGAATGATTTTATATCTTTCTAAATGTCCAAGAAGGCCCAAGATACCTACCAAATTGCAAGCCATGGCATTGATGAGAAAATCATATATTCTTCAATATTTGATTTTATTTTCAAAGAAAATATTTGCACATTCAAGAGGCAATCTTTTTCACTCTTATTGCTTTCCAAAACCCTCTATAAATACAAAGCATTGTACACAAAGACAAAGGACAAACCCCAGCCAAAGAACAAGCCCTTATTTTGCCAAAATTTTCATACATTCTTGAAAATTGAGTTTCAAACTCCAAATTGCCACCCTCAAAACCACTCCATTGTCTTCGTGAGGTATGTATGAGTAAGAATACACTTGCCATGGATCAAAGCAAGTCAATCGCACCATATACATGCATACATAATCGATTTTTTCTTGAATTCGTATTTTATTATCAGATGTTTTAATTGATTCTAACGCTATGTGTTCATGAGGTTCCAATGGACGATCCGCCATCGCTTTAATGCTTGCACGTTAGAAACATGATTTGCCATTTTAGGTTTTCTCGAATGGAAGCTTCGAACCGCTTATCCAGATTTATCGTGGCAAGAGAACTATGCCATTGAACTCGCAGCCATCCAATTAGGGGGGTAGGGTATCTTTTTTCTATTTATTTGCGTGATTTTTGCAGATCCCAGAATCGGAGCTACCGGAGAAGACGACCGGAGCCCTAACTCCGCCTGACTCTCTCGACCCGTGAGGGATGGCGTGGCACAACGGGCGTCTCTGATTCGCTCATTCATAAACAATGGGGTCCACTTCGCTGACTGTGTTTCAAACACTCCCAGGACACGTATACGCTTATAAGCATATGCTTCCAATCCCATGACACGGATGCACGCTAGCTCAGATGGCAAAGGCATTGGTTTTCAAGGTTTGAAGGGGATGTCTCCATTCGATTCCCGTTCGCATAATCCCTTTCCTTTTCCAAAACTTGCATTATTTTCCATGTTTTCATATTTTTTAATATTTTTCTTTAATTTATCTTCACAATTTTATTACACATTAAAAAATACCAAAAACATTTTTTTCTTTTTATATTATTTTCATAAAAATCTTTATTTAATTTAATACATTAAAAAAATATAATTTTTGCATGCATATTTATTTTATTTATATTTTTGCATTTAAATCATTATTAATTGCATTTTAATTATTAAATCTTTTTCTAAAAATCCCAAAAATTATTTTAGCTTATTTATCTTATTTCAGTACATATTAATTTCTCACATTAAAATTGCATTTTTCTAACATTTTCTCTTGTTTCAATTTCATCATATTTCCGATTTTCTTATTCTTTCACAAGTTATCTTTTTGGACGCTTTTTATCATTCTATTTTTTTCCAATAATGTAACCATATGGGTTGTAATAGTTTAATTTAGGGCTTTTACTTTCCGCACTCCTAATTATGTATCTCGCCCAAAGCCTTGTAATAGCGTAGGATTTACCTTTCCGCACTTTACATTCCGCATTTTACTTTCCGCACTTTATCAATTGCTAGTAATTAGCGTGTATGGCAAGATAATAATGGACATAGCTCACACTAATTTTCAAGATAACATATTCAAATCAACACACTTCTATCACACACGCACCCTGGGTAATTCTCTCGTTCTTACGAATTCAAATGGTCATGTCCCTCGAACGTAGAGGTATTCTAGCACCGTTGCCTTCCAAACAAATCATCATAGTCCCTTCGATACGAAGATCATAGACCCAACGCCGCCTCCGAATACATGATCTCGATTGCCGCCTTTAAAAATGATGATAGTCCTTCGAATGTGCTAGGATACTTCACAAGTTTCCTTCGATGACCATCCGATGTCCCTTCGAATGTCCCGCTACATCCAACAAATGGAGCTACCTACTAACTAATGGTATGGCTAGCGCTATTCTAAAGGAATGTAGAAGTACAATAAAACGACCAATTTGGGTAAATAAGTCTTTAGTTGCTTGCTCTATCAAATGCTTTTCACACTACACACTTTTTTCAAAGTTCAAATTTCTTTCAAAACAAAACATTTCGAACACTTTGTATACACCTGAGTCATTATAAAGTCAAAGCGAAATGCCTTTTCTAAAACATTTTGTCAAACACACGTAGCAATTTTAAAAAGTGATCTAGAGCAACTAAGAGCCCAGAATAAACTACGGATGGAAAGGGGTGCTAATACCTTCCCTTTTCATAACCATTCTCCGAACTCGAATCTAACGGGTTTTTCATTTTTCCCTTAATTGGATAAAAATAAAAGTCGGTGACTCGCTATCCGCACATTTGGATACAAAATCCTACAAAGTCGGGCTTCACCGTATCACGTAATCGGCGACTCATTGGGAATACACCCTAAGAGAGAATTGCCTTGGGATTTCTAGATAACTTTACCGCTTTCGCTGAATTGTATGCTTTATCTTTAAGGGTTGCTTGGGTATTATATTGTTGGGGATCCTACACCCGATCCGGTTTCTTTTAGGTAAGTAGCATTAGATCATCGCGACCGTTAGACGATAACTACGCGGTCAACATGATGGCTACGTTAGCGTGACACTTTGGTTGCCCGATACTCTTCATTCCCAAGTTGAAGAAAGTATTTGGCTTCTGTCAAGCTGCTAACTAAACTTTTAGAACCTTAATTGACCCATCTTGGCCATTAGAAGGTAGTGAGATGGCTGCGGTGTAGACCGAGGTTGGTTGATACCGATGCTCATTGAGATCGACTTTGGGACATTTTCGATCGACCACTTGGCCGTATTGAAATAAGCGCCACGAGAAAGATCTATGATATGAGATTCCTAGAACCCTACATTATTATAGACGTGATGAACCAACTCAAACTTTTGTGGGTAATCACCTATACCTCATGCAAGCCTTAACCCTAGGCTCATGTGGTGAATTGTTTGTGTGCTAAACATGACATCATGACATCATCCGCATTGCATATCATTTCTAACTATTTCAAGGACCTAGGATTTATCTTTGCCTTTGTAGGATTATGGCTTCTAGAAAGACTATCCGAATCAACTCATGGGTATCCTTCTCTCAAAGAATTGGTTTCGAAATTCCCACCATGCCTGCCATTAAAAGACATGGTTATCTACTGATTTGGTTATCTCCTTTTGAAGAAGATATGATGTATGTCCTATTCAGCTCTTTGATCCAAACACCATTACTTCACATTTCAGATTATCGCTTGGTTCTACCTTAGAAGAGTTCTCTAAGCTACTTGGGGTACCTATTCTTGATCAAATGCCATTCACCGGTTTTAAGGTTCCTAAGTTCGAGGACATTGCATCCGCCTACACCTTAAGCGACATATGAAGCCAATTGGGAAACTGAAGTGGAGTTAATGTTTACTTTCCAAGTTCTTAATCAAGAAAGTCCGAGAATTCTCAAAGTTATGAGTTTCATGCATTCAAGACATTGGCTTGCTAATTTATGGTTTGTTCTATTTCCAACTGGATCAATTCATAGATGTCAATGCCATCAAGTTGTTTCACCGCAATCCAAGGGCCACTTTACTGGAGACATCCTGCATTCTCTCCACATGGTTTGGTTCTATTTCTAACTCGGATCAATTCATAGATGTCAATGCCATTGTTGTTTTTCCCGCAATCCAAACTACTTTACTGAGACATCCCCATTCTCCACGCCTGTACTACTAAGCGACAAGGAACTCTCATGTGTTGTGTACCGTTACTTTCAAGGTGGTTTATTTGCACTTCCTCCATCGCTTGAAGAATGAACAAAGGTTGAGATGGTCTCAAAGATTGATGTCACTCTCTCATTCCGATATCCGTTGGAATCTTTTCTCTCAAAAGGACTTCACATTCATTAGCTGTGGAGAATTCCCTAATGTACCACCTTGTATAAGGGAGGTATTACTTACAACCCTTCTAGCTCTACGTCACTTGGTTTTGCTCAAGAGATGGATGATATGCTTCTCCAAGATATTGTGTTCGACTACAATCACGATCTCCGATACTGATTGGGTTTATAGCATGTCAAGAAGAGGATACCAAGACTTTGGGGCACCCGAACTCCATTCCTTGGGAACCTTACCTCAAATGGGTGCGAGCTCGAGCTCAAAACCTCATGATGCCATTCACTGCTCTACCGAATTATGGAACCTGCTATAGGTGACGTACCTATGCTGTTTCCATCCCGACATGCCTACCGATTTTGAAGACTTGAAGAGATCTGATTCAAATTTTAAAGAAGAAAGGATACCTTTGAAGCTCAATGTTATGCAAGTGAGAAGAAAGTTCGAGTTGACCAAGCTACTTCACGAGGAGTGAAACATCAACGCTTACATCGGGAGGAAGCGCCATGGGAGACTTGAGCTTTAGGATTTATTTGTTTTCTTTGCTTTGAACTATCTCTTGTACTTAAAAAAAAAAAAAAAAAAGGATAATAATGAAGTACTAATAAATGTTTGCTCATTGCTTGTTTAACAAATTTAAATCTTTAGGTCCTTGAAAACATTGCATTGCATTCGCATAAACATTGCATATCATAGCATAACATTGCATCACAGTACATTGAGATTGGTTTTCTCATTTGCTCGCTATTTATTTTAGCGAAATGGCTCTCGAACAGACCGTCAAAGATCTCCAAGCTCGTAATGCTGGGCAAGCAGATGCCTACCACTGGTCCAAGGCCAAGAAGATCCAAGAAGCTCATCAACAAGAAGAAGAGGGTTGTTGGCCTCCTCACGGGTAGACGCTTGGGGTCCTAAAGTGGTCACCAGATTGAGCTCAAGGAAGTGTCCATACCGAGGGGAGTACCAAGCAGGATGGAGCGTGAGCCAAAGAAAGGAGGAGAGGACCACCGATTATAGCCAACACTCGAGGAAGATGACAAGTACAAGCAACTCAAGATCGTCTCAATGTGTGGAAAACTCAAGATGTCCGTTGAACTTTGATGATCCGAGTCTTGTTTCGTGTCAGATTCCTCCCAAGTTCAAAGTTCCCGCTTGCTAAATATGATGGCATGTCTCGCCCTAAGTCGCATTTGAAGTCCTATGTCCCAAGATCAACCCCACATCGACGATGTAAAGTCATGGATGCACTATTTTCAAGAGTTTGTCCTAACTCGGGCTGGAATGGTACTATCGCCAGAGAATCGTATCCGCATTGGAGTGACTTAGCTGAAGCTTTCTACGCATATATGAGTACAATGTCAATCGACACCCACCGCATGCAACCAAAGCATGTCTATGGGTCGTGACGGAAGTTCAAGGAGTATGCTCAGTGGAGAGATCTAGAGAGTGTAGTTCACCACCCTTGTCCAATAGGGAGTTGGTTGATATGTTCACGGGGACACCGACAGTCTGCTTCAATCATCCGATTGAAATTCTTCATCCTGATTCACCGAGTCGATATTGACAGCGATGATCGTTCGGTATCAAGAGCGGGAAGATTCAGTAGACATCTTCAAATGTCGCTAAGAGATCTTTTGGTGCTAAGAAAGAAGCCAATGTCGGTACGTAAAAGCCGAGCCAAGACCGATCGTGCTCAACTCTGGGGCACAGATCTCCAATCCTACATCAAGACAACCTCAACGAGACAAAGACGAGTGTAATCACCAAGACAGCTTTACGAAGATCAACATGTTTTGTCGCAAGCTTGCAACACATGTTGAAAGCAGAGCCGACACTGAGGGATCCTCCTAATGTCAACACTTCCTCTCCAAAGTACAATCCTAATGCTAAGTGTACTATATTCCAACAAATTTCGTGGTACCATAATCGACAATTGCTGGGCTCAAGAACAAGATTCAAGATATGATTGCTGCTGCATCGAGTTCGATCCTCCCGCCGAGACTCGAATGTGATCAACGCCCATGCCTAACCATGACAAGAGTTCCAATGTCGTTGGTGACGATACTTATGTTTTCAACATGATGACTCGACCATCCCTCTCGACGATCAAGAAGAATTTCACAAGCCTGTCAATCCAGATGCCCGAGAATTGTGCTGGTGCTCATCTGCACTCATGGTCAGGTTGGTTGAGAAGACGTTCGAAGGTATGATGGACAACCGTGAGATACTATTTCAAACCACCGTGCGGGTGTCGTGAAGAAATGTCTGTCAGATCGACAATGCAAACGAAATCAGACATCTGTGGATACCGGGGCAGCCAAGTGGAAAGTATGACTACATGGTGAAGTGTCTCCCCGATAGTTACAAGATTCCTATTGAAGATGTTAAGGCGTTCGGACGGGTGACGATTTCCCGTGAGGACTACTGACAGTTAACACTATAAGGATTTTCTCTCACGATCCTATGCCTGTGGTGGCACCCTCATTATCACTTCTCCCGTGCCGGCCCATATTCCTCCGACAAGGCTATCCCTGGAATTATGGAGTCGATGTTTACTATCATGGTGTCAAGCAAGATCCCGACAATCAAGATCTCATCAAGTTTCTATTCCCGACATTGACAACATCAACGGATCCAAGAGGTGACCAACTCGAAGTGGTATTCTCCAGATCTCTCCTCCAAAAGACACTCATGACTCACTGATTCCAAATACTCATCAATATCCCAAGCTAGAGGGAAAGAACCAGGACTCATCCCGTCACCCAATACCAAAGGAAGTTCAAGACATTCCAAACAAGAAATGGAGGAAATTCAAGATCATCAAGAAGAGTGTACAATGTCAGGAACAAGCTAGGATGATCCGCCCAAGATCTCCATGCTTGCTCGGCTTTATATGTTCGAGGCTCATGCTAACGCCGTGAAGTTTCAAGAATGCTCATGCCGCAAGACACTACTACCGACCAGCTTAAGTTCAGATTACAGTTCGGCCGCCAACAACGGCCCAGGCTTCTCTCGATGTCGATTGACTCCTCCGAAAGAAACATAACAAAGCCTTGCACATCTCGTCAATGCAAGGGTACTACCTTATCCCATGTTTTGTTGACACCGTTCGAATATCCTTCCAAGATCGCTGATCGACTTATGTCAAGGGTTGGTTCTCGAGACCCAAAGGATATTATGAGGAGCTTTTGATGGTTCTTTAACAAAGATTGAGAGCTCACTGCCTCGTTAAAGCCTGGCTCGACTTTGACTCCACTTTGTCATGGACATCCATCCATTTCTACTTGGCTTACTGACGCCTCGATACACGGGCAAGGCCATACTCTACTTTGCACGAACTCAAAATACCCGTGAAAGGGAAAGTTGACAAGTGTGGTGGAAGAATATATGGTCACTATCTACGTCATTCCGCTATCTCGAGATGGAGGGTGAACTTCGAGACTCCTGCCAAGCTTTTGAAACAATACCCAGTCATGCCCGCTGACTCTCCACACTCCCGGTTACACAGTTCCGCCTTAGGATGGCCTCTGAAAGATGCTCAAGCCGCAGTCAGGTAGGTTCATCCGGGACGGCCCCGATCTTCCTTTCAACCGACAAGACTGGTTTAGGCTTCACCATCAAGTGGTCGAAGATGATACGCCGCGAACGTGTTTGGCCAACTTCCTCCGCAGATCACCGAGTGGAATCCATGCTATGAAGATTTACAACGCCGACATCGCTAGTGGATCTTCCCAACCCATCATGGGCTCAAAGAATTGAAGATCAAGACGCTATACCAATCTCCTTTAGTCAGAGTAATCGCTTTTGTTTTGTTTGTTTTTCGATTTCATGTTTCAACAATAAACTTTGAAAGCCCAGTGCCCGCCCGGCATCATGGCTCGCTCACAGGGTTTTATCCCGCTTTCATGATTTTCATTCAATAAATTCATGGACTTTGCATTCAATTGTTTGTTTTCTTTACTTTATCACCCCTTCAAAAAGCTACGCGTGTTCTTACACACACCCACGTGATATACCTAATCACCCGAATCTCGCAATAACAATGCATGCTAAGGCTAAATATGATCATAATCCGATCTACCGTCAAGACAAGTGAGGAAGATTGTGAAGTGCCGGAGAACTTGCCGATCGCAACAAAGAAGAGCGAGTTATACGCCCACACCAAGAGCAAGTCGAGGTTGGAATTGGGTAACCATGAAGATGTAGAAGAGATCAAGATGAGCGGTCTCGAGAATAAGGTTAAAGAAAGGTGGTTCAGATGCTACGAGATTATGTCGAGGTTTTGCTTGGTCATACGAAGACATGCCGGTTTGACATTGATATCGTGGTACACCGATCACAACAAAGAAGTTTTCTCCCCTGAAATGTAGGTTCGTCGATGCGTCCCGATGTCGAGAAAATCAAAGCGTAAGCACAAGCTCAATGTTTTCCTGTCACCTCTTATCCTAATGGTTGCAAATGTGGTACCCGTGCCTAAGAAGGATGGTAAGGTACGAACAATGCGTGATTACGTGGATTGAACAAAGCGAGTCCGAAGATTATTTCCCACTTCCTCATATTGATGTTCGTCGACAACACCGCCAAAGATAAGGTTTTTCCTTCATGGATGGTTTTCCACATAATCGATCAAAATGGCCTCAAGACATGGAAAGACTACTGTTACACAACGGGCACTTTCGCACAAGGCGCCGCTTGGATCAAGAACGCAGCGCCACTTATCGTCATAATGCATGTGACATTATTTCATGATTCATCACGAGATAGAGGTCTACGCCGACTATATGATAGTTCGATCCACGATCAAGAAGAACATCTCGATCATTTGTAAACTGCTTGACAGTCAAGAAATATAGATCGAGACTTAATCCTAACAAGTGCAATTTCGAGTCGTCCCAAAACTCCTGTGGTTCGTTGTCGCAAAGAGGTATCGAGGTCGATCGCCAAGGTTAAAGCTATTCAAGAGATGCCGCCTCCCGCACCGAGAAGAAAGTCGAGGTTTCGGCCGATCAACTACATTGCTGATTCATTGCACACCTAATCGCTACTGCGGAGCCAATCTTCAAATATTAAAGAAAGATCAAGTAGTGGAATGAACGACGATCGCTGATCGCTTTGACAAAATCAAGGAGTACCCATAATCCTCCTATCCCGATGTCACCGGCCAAGAACCTCTTATCATGTACTTGACAAGTTGTTAGAGAACTCAATGGGCTGTGGTTGGGCAACATGACAGTCCGGTCGAAAAGAGCATGCAATATACTACCTTAAAAGTTTACCGATCGTGAAACAAGATACCACAAATGAGAAAACTTGCAACGCTGTCAGTCACGACTAAGACAAAGATATGTCGACCACACTACCTTGTTGATTTCTAAGACGGATCCGATAAAATACATCTTCGAAACCGCCTTCTCCTAAGAATAGCAAGATGGCAAATGATCTTGACCGAATATGACATCCAAGACACTTCGTAAAGCGATCAAAGGAAGTGTAGCCGATCATTCGCTCATCAAGTCAGAGATGACTCATCATCCATGCAGCTCAATTTCCGCACGAAGATGTTCTACTAGTTACAGATCATGGAAGAACCGTGCCCGCACAAGGACCCGAACAAGGATCCCGATGGACTATGGTCTTCGATGGAGCCTCAAACGCACTTGCAATGGCATTGGCGCCATCATTACATCCCCACAAAGTGACATACGCTTTCACCGCCAGATTATGTTTCAAAGCAACCAACAACATGGCCGAATACGGCGTGCATCACGGGTATTAAAGTCGCTATCGACTTAAGAATCAAGTTCAAAGTGTATGGAGACTCACTAGTGATCACGATATAGGCAGCGGATACAAGCATCCGAATCTCATTCCATCGAGCATGTTCGAGTTTGATTCCTACTCAAGAGATTACTTCAATCACATTCCACGAGAAGAGAATCACCGCGACGATTGCTACTATGTCATCTATGTTCAAGGTCGATGGGACAACGAGGCTCCCCGCATCATCATGAGAAGTTCGACGAACCAACATTGTTATGAGCTCGATACGTAAGAGAAACCTGGTATTATGACGTGAAGAGGTATCTCGAGACTCGTGGAATATCCTGCAGGGCATCTTAATGATAAGAAGTTCGAGAGTTCGATCCAAATTCTTCCCCAAGAACGACATCTTATACAAGCGCAACCACGACTTGTGCTTATCTACTGTAGACCGTAAAAAAAAGAATGCGATCATGGAAGAATTACACGGGCGATTTGGTACCCACAAAGGGACACACTATGGCTAAGAAGATTTTGAGAATGTGTTACGGTCACCATGAAGTCCGATTGTCATTATGCTCTCGATTGTCACAAGTGCGATTTATGCATATACTCCGCACTCTCCAATGTTTTAACTTCTCCGTGGCCTTTGCAACGGGGCATTGACATGATCGGAGAGATTGCCCACAGCCTTCCAATGGACATCGCTTCATCCTCGTGGCAACCGATTATTTTACCAAGCGGTATGTACCGTATGCATCCGTTACCAAGAATGTCAGGGCTCGATTCATCAAACATAATCTTATCCTGCTTCGGTATGGCACTCGAAAGGATTATCACGTATAACTGTTCCAATCTCAACAACAAGATGATCACCGAACTCGCACTAGCTCAAGATCAACATCACAACTCTTCCATATCGGCCTAAGATGAATGGCATGGCCGCCAACAAGAACATTAAGAAGATTATACAAGATGACAAAGGACTTACAAAGATCGCATGAGATGTTACCATTTTCCTTTCATGGTTATCCACTACAAGACGAACATCACAGGGCAACCTCTCTCTTGTATACCAGATGGAAGCCGCCTTACCCATCGAGGTTCGGGATACCCTCAACCGTAGTCCTCCGTGAGGCAGAATAGATGAAGACGACTGTCTGCACTTCTCACCGATTAATTTGGATGATGAGAAACGACCGCATCCATCCGCCATGTGACGATTTATCGAAACGAATGATCGAGCATTTAACAAGAAGGTCAACACCGAGTCTACCAAGCCTGATCTAGTAGTCAAGCATCATTCTTCCACAAGGTGATCCTGTGGGCAAACGGACTCCCACCTATGAGGGACCGCTTGTAGTCAAGATGATTTTCCCATGAGCTATGATACTTTAGCACCATGGATGGTAGACTTCCCACACCGTGAACGCATATAGTCAAAAATACTACGTGAAGAGACCCGCTAGTCGATTTAACCTAGGCAAAAATAAGATCTCAAGTAACAAAAAGGTTCGGGCAAAATTAAGGATATATACAAAACATGTACACCCTAAGCAAGTCGAAAACCCGAAAAGGTTTTGGGCAAAAAGGGTATCCCTAGACCAAAACCCGAAAGGGCGGTCTAGGCAAAAATTGTGGATTTAAGCGCACGACTATGTCTCTTCCGATCACCCGCTTCTGCACTACTATCAAGATTCAAGATTCAAATGGCTAAGATCACCTACTCACTTCTAACGATGTTAGGAGACGAGATAGTTGAATATATGAGTACTAGCATAGTTGGAACTTAACGAGATTGTTTCCGACAGCTTTTACCTTTCTTGTACAAACCACTCGCCATACACCGTCACTTCAAATAATACAATTTCTTTCTCTTTACAATTTCGTTATAGTTACTGCAATAAGTCCAACGCTTGCTTTAATGACTATACGATTTGACAATAAGAATCTAATCGCAAACATACTAAAAGTGAACATGCAAAAGCACTTACTACGTTCCGTGAATCGAGATGACGACTAAAGTCACCAAATACTCCCACAGAAAGCATAAAGGTGTCACCACACACAACACACCCTCCCAACGGAGTATAAGGAATCCACGAGCAGCGATTCCACTCAATCGAGCAACGCTACATCGCTCCAAGCAAAGAACACTTCATCCCCACGGATATTTCAATCCTCCCTCCCAAGAATGTATCCGTGACTAAACTTGGTCGATACATCTGAGGAAACATACACCTTTATTCCCCACCGAGATTACAACTGACCTAGACTCTTCAAGCCCGGCCTCTCAAAGAACCATCAAATGCTCTCCAAATAGATCTACACTCTAATCCCCAAGAGAGCCTCCTAAATTTCCTCACAGATCTACACAAGGTCCTCAACGATCGCCTCCCGCACTCTCCTCGTGGTCTATATGAGATCTCCAACAACGAGCCTCTCAAATCTCTACCTTCCTCAACAACGTCTAGGCCCAAGACTTGGTCGATAAAGGCATCGGAGGAATCCAAGATATCTTTCTTCTCCTTCAAAGCAGGGTTCTCACCCACTAATTTCTGTGCGTAAGTTAAATCTTCAAATGTAATATCCGTGATCTTCTTCAAGATGGATATGTTTTGAAATATCACAACATTCATCATTCATACATTACTCATAAAGTCATAATTCATGCATATGTCATTATATACATTGTCATGCATCATATTTTGCATAAACTAACCAAAATTCTATCAAAGTTTTCTTGTTTTCTCCAAAACAGTAATACTATCGACAGCAACAGTCCAGGATTAAGCCCGAGCCGACGGAAAACTATCTCGAAAGCATCGCCGCAAAACAGTCCAGATTAAGCCCCGAGCCACGGAAAACTATCTAAAGACCGCCGCAAACAGTCTGTGATTAAGCCCCAACCGACGGAAAACTATCCGAAGACCCTCCGTTATCCTCCGATAACAGCAAATGGATCAACACCGATGCACAGAAGCTATCCACATTCTGCCAACTACACTTCCCGTGAGTAATCAACACGAAGATTTATTCATTATCAAAGAACTACGTAGTCTAGCGACGACTCAAATTTCGATGGCATCTTAAGCCCATCTCCGACTATTTGTCAATATCTTCACTTCGTAATGCGCATATATGGTTAAAAATCAATACAAACCAATAACCTCATTCAAAGTGAACACGAAGTCTAACGACGACTTCCTTTGATGGCATCTTAAGCCCATCTCCTCTCCATTCCAGAACATCTACAGAAATAACGCATTTGCCACCCTCAAGATCGACCTTCCAGATGGCATCTTAAGCCCATCTCCGCCAGCTCCTATTAACAAACTCGAGTCTAGCAGACGACTTGCTCCCCAAATAAGTCTCCAACTTCTCCAAATGGCATCCAGAAGCCCATTCCCGATCATCCACCAACCAAGAGTGCAAATTTTCAGTGGTTTGTTCAATCATCTTCTACCTGTGTCACGAAGACAAGCATGTCAATCTAACCTTCCAAAGACAAGAAGATTGAACAGGTAGCTGTCATACCCCAAAATTTGCCCTCCATCTACTCAAAAGATTTCATACATCTATGCTCAAGGATTCTCAAGAGTCGATCGACAAACTCTCTCCTAGACAATCAACCCAAACTAGGTTTGGTATCTCTCAAGTCAAGATGGATTTCAACATCTCCAATGGTCTCATTCATGCCTCATATGCTTCAAAGATTCTCCATGTCAAGTTTCAAGCCTCACAAGTCAAGTTTCCCCATAATCGTCAGAGCTCAAAATCTGTATTGACAAAAGTCAATCGTGGTCAACATACCAAACTTCGATTTTGGTCAACATCCTCATTTTGAAGTTACATTCATCATTTGATCAAGGGTTGATCATGATTCATCAAGAAAACTCAAGATTTGCCTAAAAGTCAAACTTTCTAAATTAGGTTTCTGAAGTCAATCAACTTGACCGATCATAATAACTTTCTCATACTTTCTCGTAAATTTTCCACCACCTCTTTTTTGAAGGAAATTCAATTCTCTACAACTTCATGTCTCACAAGAATGTCCAAAAATGCTTCATTTGAGAGGTATAGCTCAAAACATTAATGTCATTTTCAAAGTCAACAAAAGTCAACTTTTGTTTTGAAGATATTTTGAGCATGGTAACCCAATTGAGATGAGACCAAAGACATTGGTTAGAGGACTCTAGAGTCCAAAAGTCCAAGAACACTCAAAAATGTGGAAAATTGAGCAAGATACACTATTCAAGTCAGAATTTTGACAATCGCACAAAAGGACATTTGGTCAAAATGCAAAATTTTCCAAACGGGCCTATAATCTTTGATCCAAACTTGTTCATGACCTTATTCTTGACCCATAAATGCGCCTTGGTTATTTTCTATTTTATGATTTATATTTGAATTTATAACATTTAATTCAAAAATAAATTATAAAATATGAAAATTAAACATTTTTCAAAAGGAATGATTTTATCTTCTTAATGTCCAAGAAAGCCCAAGATACTTACCAAATTTGCAAGCCATGGCATTGATGAGAAAATCATATTCTTCAATATTGATTTGATTTTCAAAGAAAATATTTGCACATTCAAGAGGCATCCACCTTATTGCTTCCAAACCCTATAAATACAAAGACTGCATACAAAGACAAAGGATAACCCTAGCCAAAGAACAAGCTCTTATTTTGCCAATTTTCAACACTCTTGAAAAATTCGAATAAAACTCAAATTGCTTTCTCAAAACCACTCCATTGTCTTCGTGGAGGTAAGTAGAAAAGAATACACTCATGTACGGATCAAAAGCAAGTTCAATCGCACCATATACATGCTAAATTTATTTTTTCTTGAATTCGTATTTTTATTATCGCGATGTTTTAATTGATTCTAACGTCATTATGTGTTCATGAGGTTCCAATGGACCTGACCGGGCCATCGCTTTTAATGTCAGACGTTAGAAACACGATTTGCCATTTTAGGTTTTCGAACTGAAGCTTCAACTGCTTATCCAGACTTTTCAGGCAAGAGAACTATGCCATCGAACTCGGGCAGCCCATCCAATTGTGGGGTAGGTATCTTTTTTCTATTATTTCTTGATTTTGCAGGATTCCAGACCGGAGACGGAGCACGGAGTTCTAACTCCGTGGCTGCCGACTGACCCATGAGGGACCCATGGCAACCATGCCTCTGACCGTCATTCATAAACAATGGGGTCCATCACGACCGTGGTTTCAAACACTCCCAGACATCGATACGCTATAAGCATACGCTCCAATCCCACGACACTTGACGCACGCTACTGACATGGCAAAGGTATCGTTTTCATAGTTTCAGGGGATGTCTCCACCATTCCCTTCGGTTCGCAAACCTTTCCTTTTCCAAAACTCTGCATTATTTTCCATTTTCATATTTTTTTAATATTTTCTCTCTTTTTTAATTTATTCACAATTTTATTACACATTAAAAAATACTAAAAACATTTTTTCTTTTTTATATTATTTTCATAAAATCTTTATTTAATTTAATAAATTAAAAATATAATTTTTGCATGCATATTTATTTTATTTATATTTTGCATTTAAATCATTATTAATTGCATTTTAATTATTAAATTTTTTCTAAAAAATCCCAAAAATTATTTTAGCTTATTTATCTTATTTTAAGATATATTAATTTTCTCATATTAAAATTGCATTTTTCTAACATTTTCTCTTTTCAATTTCATCATATTTCCGATTTTTCTTATTCTTTCAAGTTATCTGCCGGACGCTTTCTTTTATCATTCTATTTTTTTTCCAATAATGTAATCGCATATGGGTTAGTTTAATTTAGGGCTTTACTCCGCACTTAAATTATGTATCTCTAAAGCCATGTAATAGCGTGAGGATTTTACTTTCCGCACTTTACATTCCGCATTTTACTTTCCCGACCCTTATCAATCGCTAGTAATTGCGCAATGGCAAGATAATAATTGACATATTCACACTAATTTTCAAGATAACATATTCCTGAAATCAACACCTCTATCACACACGCACCCCTTAGGTAATTCTCGTCGATGCCTTACGAATCAAAATGGTCATGTCCTCGAACGTAGAGGTATTCTAGCAATCAGCTTTCCAAAGAAATCATCATAGTCCCTTCGATACGAAGATCATGATCCACCCACGTCGCCTCCGAATACATGATCTCGATTCTCGATTGTCGCCTACGAAAATGATGATAGTCCCTTCGAACGTGCTAGGATACTTCCCAAGTTGCCTTCTATGACCATCCGATGTCCTTCGAATGTCCCGCTTACATCCAACAAATGGAGCTACCTACTAACTAATGGTATGGCTACTATTCTAAAGGAATGTATACAATAAACCACCACCGAGTGGTAATAAGTCTCTTTAGTCGTCGCTTTATCAAATGCTTTTCATTACACACACTTTTTCAAAGTTCAAATTCTCTTCAAACAAAACATTCTAACACTTTGTATACACTCCTACATGACTCAATATAAGTCAAAGCGAAATGCCTTTTCTAAAACATTTTGTCAAACACACGTAAAGCAATTTTAAAAAGTGATCTAGAGCACTAAGGTTCCGTGAGAATAACTACGATGGAAAGTGGTGCTACCTCCTTTTCATAACCATTCTCCGAACTCGTAATCTAACTAAGGTCTTTTTCTCACATTTTTACCTTCCTTAATTGATAAAATAAAGTCGTGGCGACTCTATATCCCGCACATTTGGATACAAAATCCTACAAAGTCGGCCTTCACCGTATCACAATTCGGGCTTACCTTTATGTACCACAGTAAAAATGCAAAAGGATACATATAAATTTTACTGACGTACATTTTACTAAACTGGCATTTGAGACTTCCGAGGATACCCAAGAGCCCGCACATCTACTTTCTTTCCCCACGCGACTAAGTAAGTTTTGAATAGTCTTTTTTCTTTTTTCTGCTCATATTTATTCCTAAAATATGATAAATAATTATTTTTCTCATTTTTTGTGTTTAGTTCAAAGTGTAACTGAACGATTATAGTGGAACTCCAAAAACAATGTAATCCCATATCGTTAACTCCTCGATTGCCTAACAGCAGTAAGATGTATACCAAATTATTCTTCAACTTTAAGTTTAATTTTATTATAAAGTATCATCTCAAATATTTATCTTTTCCTTCATAGCTTGTTCGGAGACCATTCAGATTGAAAATGTACCCAACCCCTTACCGGGATGCAACCTGTCGGACAAGAAAACGCCCATCATGTTCACCACCGTGGAGATGCACCACAAAGGACTGTGGAAATTACAACTGAATGCATCAAG